>CM073572.1:28154391-28495555 GCA_037074715.1 Magnolia kwangsiensis
ACGTGCATGAACAATGAATGGTTTAAAAATTGGCCAATTGTCCGTATTCAACATATGAATGTGTTCCACCTTATGATCATACAGCATGATTTCATGCCAAGACACCGAGTGGGGCGCACCCAATAAACAGACAGATCGTACACACGTGTAACCTGGGAGAGCAGAATTTAAAATCCTACTTTTGCAAGTAGCAATAACAGAGCTCGTTCGGCAAACAAACCTCGAGAGGATCAAACTTGGCACCCAAGTTGCTTAATTTGGCATGAGCTTCAGCATAGTCTGCAAAAAATGCATCCTGATCTTCTGCGTATTTCTCAGCATAAACCTGCAACCATGTGATTGTATTGTGGAGGTAAAACAAAAGATGTAACCCTTTGCCTAGCCTTCCTGCATGGAAAATATTGCCATCCTTTGTGTTTACCTTGAAAGATGGATCCTCAAATAGAACAGCATCAGTCGGCAAAACCAGCAGATCCTCATCCCTCCTTTCTTTGATATCCTGATCGAAACAGAATTAGGTCTGTTGGATGTACTATCAAATCAAGGTTGGTGGGAATTTTGAGATATTGGGTAGGTCTGGTTTTTGTATCTGTGCAGAAAATGGAATCTGCTTCAACTGGTTTCCATTTTCCCTATTTTCCCAGCCAAAATCACAAGTGAGACATGTATGGTGAGGTCTAAACATATCTAATTTGCGATTTGGCACCAACCATCGTATTGGCATTGTGACATAGGATGTGAATGAGAAAAGAAAAGATGAGGAGAATGGATGTTTGCACACACTACAATTCAAAGTTTTTTTAAAATTTTTAGTAAGGTTCTCTCTCTGTACAGAGAATGTTCTCCCTAAACTCACACTTTTGCTATTATTCCTATCTCATTGCCATTAAAGGCATCTATAGAGATGCAAGCATTAATGAGAAAGAAGCACAGTGGCAATTTCTCAGGATATTTTCATTTTTTTTCTCAGATATAACCAGGAAAATCTCGCTGAAAATAAATTGATTTAAAATTATTTATTATTAATTAATAAATATGATTTAAATTATATATGTATATATGCATTGAATAATTTGAAATTTTGAATAAATATTGTGATAAAATTGAAGAAAATTGAAAACTGCCAAGACTGAAAATTTTTTGTTATCAACATGGTAATGTTGAAAATCTATTTTATTTATCATGAAAATATCATGCTATTTTCAAAATCTCGGAGATGCTTGTCACAATGAAAAGAAGAAAAGAGAATAAGAATGGATTTTTGCACACATCACAGAATTCATAAGGTGTTTTTTTTTTTTTTTTAAAAAAAAAACATCTACAAGAGAATGTTTTCTCCCTAAATTTGCAATCTGTTTATTCCAATCTCATTCCAATACAACATCTACACACAAAAACACAAACCCCTAAATCTCTTCCTTCCTTTTGTTCTCTTATGCTCATCTCTTTCTTGTCCTCATATTAACTTATCTTACTAAAGATCCCCCAAGATGTTAATATATGACAACTGACAACAGCTCCCAAGATATTAATATATCTTATTAAAGATCCCCAGAGATGTCAATATATCCTATTACAGATAGCCAAGGCACAAATCCCCAAAATACAAAACTACTAACTTCATGACACACAAGACCACATATATTTGGAACCTATTACTAAAGGTAACCAAAAAGACCTAATTGGATTCCTGGAAAAAAGCCTCAAAACATTTAATAAAGATTCCAAAGAATCAAGCCAATACTGTACAAAGCATCCTTATTTCTTCTAACCTCTAAGAAAATACAATATGTGGGGCCCACTGGGTGGCTGGTAGGACCCTTAAATCAGGCTTTTGGGGCCCACTTCTAGGGCTGTACACAAACCGAGTTAGCTCGGTTAGCTCGCTCGACTCGACTCGAAGAAGCTCGATTCAACTCGGGTCGAGCTGATTTTTCGAGCTCGAAAAAAATTTCGAATCGAGTTCGAGCTTGCCCGAGCTCGACTTGACTCGAACCCAACCCAACTCGAATCGAACTCAGATCGAACCAGTTTGATGACTTGGTTACTTTGATATTGATGTTGCTCACCAAGTGTTTGATGAAATGACTCAACGAAGTGTGGCTGGTGGCATGGTATGTATATGAAATATACCCTTTTTTTCTTGATTTTTATGTTGCTTAGAAGGTGTTTGATGAAATACCTGTAAAACCACTGCTGCTGTTTTACATACAGTGAGATTTTGACGGTGCAGTCCATGTGTTTGTAAAAAAGCTGCACAGGAGAACTTGGCTCGAACTGGCCTGAACTGCTGACCGAACCGAACCGAGCCGAGCTGGCCAGTCAGGCTCAAGGACTGAGCCGAGCCGAGTTCGAGCTGGGGTCAGCAAGTGGCCAAGCCAAGTCAAGCTGTGCCCAGCTCGACTCGGTTTGACTTGTGTACACCTCTACCCACATCTTCATCATACAATGCTTGCAATCATTGCCACTTGCATTACATTGATAACGGGGAACTTCCAAATGTAGCCATAAAATCATCATACAATTAAATTTAAAAAGACTAGTGAAGCTTCTTACTTTGAAATAAGAATTGTCGAACTTCAACCATTGCACAGTCCATGACTGTCCTCCTGGTGCCCCAGGTCCGTCCTTCTGTGAAGCAACAGACAGTGAGAGTTATGTAACATCCATAATAGATTGAAAGACTCACTGCATTGATTAGAGAGCCTACATCAAATAATCCAAGAATCACTGCATTGATTAGACAGCCAATTGTACACACAGAGTCGGAGATTTCACCCTCTTATAGATTGGCCACTAAGCTTTCACCAAAAATCAAGTGTCCATACCAATGAAAAGGATGATCAAATATACACAGAGAGTTGAAGATCTTGCCCATTTTCACAGGAGGAGTTCCGGCCACTTCATTTTATTCAATTGTTTGCTGCTTGAAAGGAGACGATAGTAGAACTTTTTGGAGCACAGACTCATGTTTCCACTTGGTCAAAGAGATGACTAAAAAATAGCCCATACATTTCAAGTGCTGGCTCAAATTTGTTTTAGAAGCTTTGGATGGGTGACTTTATGAGGGGTTGGAAATCAGGACTCTTGTAAGGAATGTCTCTGAGGTGACAGTGGAAAGATGGAAGCCTCACCGGTCAGATTTTCTAAGCCCAATTGAAAAATAATCCAGGCCTAGATGGGAATTAGGGCTCTTTCCAGATAACAGAGGGAATGTGAAGTTGGAGTATGTGGAGCTGTTGGGTGTCAGAGATTACAATTCAGAGGTTTGAGCTCTCCTAGAGGAGTTGGCTGCCAGCCTGTTATTAGTTGAAGGTGATTCACTCAATACTGTTTGTACAAAATTTGTTCGGAACCCAATCCTATGGAGTTTTGCTGATACTTGAGAGGAAATTTGTTGCACTACACAGGTGATGCAATCAGCTGCAGTTGACTGCATCGTTGGTGCAATGCATCAAAATACATGACAGGAAGGAGATTATAAATGTATTTGATTAGAAATATATTCTTCCTTTAATTTGAAGAATTTCCTATGGGTGTATATGTCAGTCCTGTGTATTGATCAAATTGCCAAGGCCAATATGGTACAAATTTTCCTGATAACTCATAGATCATTTCTGTAGCGATTCCTTTCAAATAAGTAGCATTCCACGTGTAGAAAAATCCCAAAATATTATTGACCACATACAGTATACTTTGTCTCTGGCTTGCCCCAACCACTACGTTCTGGTCTAGACCTTCCCAGTGTATGTGCACCAGATAATGCAACTATCTCCTGCAAATATAACCAATGCAGTTAATTACAAAAGGTTAAAAAGAATGAAGTATGAAATCTACGATTCAAATACAGAGATGGTGAGAGTAACCTTGTCATTAAGGCCCATCCTGTAGAACACATCACGAAGATGTGTAGCGGGTGAAGGGGGACCAGCATCTAACATGGACAAAGAACTAAGATTTTATTTACCGAAATATCCAGAAGGAGAGAAGAAGAAAATGTGGGTGAGGGCCAAATAATGAAAATATCATTTTGTGAAATGAGAAATCCAGGAATAGCAAGGTTCATACAAAGCACAATAAGTTGAAAAATCCGATAAGTAACTTGAGAATATTCAGCTTCAAGATATAAGAATCTATCCTACTGCATATCTTCATGACAGTCAACACCAGGTTGTTGAGAAACATATATTGCAGTATTAGAACCACTAACATGTATCAGTATCACAGTTATCAACACCAGTTTGATTGGTTTTGAAAATACATTGAAGCATATTAAATTATCAAAAAAAAAAAAAGGGGATTCATGTAGCTGACCTCAATTAGTTGGGATAAGGCTTTGCAGACAATGATGATAAATCGGATAAAACAAAAGCAAATCAGATTCAGGACTGATCAGTAGATAGGTTGAGCGGCAATCTAGCCAGGTATGAAAATGAATATAGCGACCATCAAAGAACAGACTAAACTCAGGAGTCAGGAGTGACATGTATGGTGACAGTAATGGACTGCCAGATGCCTAACATTCTAGTCCCATGGATCACATGAATTCTGTTAACGAAAATAGATCCTCAATGTTTGTCAATTTGGAAAACAACATGGGGTCATCACAAAAACAGCTTGCAGTGTGAAGCTGCAAGCCGAAGGATCAAAGGGGGAAAAATGCTGTGTATTACAAGAAATGCATTATGAGTTCCGAGTTCTTTTTCAAAAAATAATCAGCAGAGGAGCAATACAAACGTATTAGAGACATAGGACCTCTTTAAGAGGTGAAATGGGACGTCAAGGTACTCAAACAAACCACCAAATGTTAGTATCAGGTGATAGTAAGAGATGCCAATTGCAAAACAGTTCGACACTGTATAGCAACGTTTCAGTTCAAGATATGAATACAAAACGACAGTCATCAAGCAACAGAAAATATGTTATCTTGTTTCAAATATACACGCTGCAATGCACGAATGACATATACATCCATCATCCAATCGGGAATGGTTATCTAACCAGGAAGCTTTCCCTCAACAGGGCACTGTTCAGGTCCAGAGACGTCCACTCTTCCGTATTTCATAGGAAGTTTGGGGCCTCCAGCCTCCTGAAAAATTGTAAAGTAGAAAGTTAGTCATCCTTTTTAATCATAAAATCTGTTCAGAGTAATCATCACAAGTATCCAACAGAGAAAGACCTCCACAGCTGTAGCGCTTGCCAACTGGAACAAGTCCGCATATGTCATGTTCGAATATTTGTCCTTAATAGGTTGGAGAAGTTTTAACGCATTCACAAGACCTGAAACACAAAATTATTAGGCAAGCATAACACTGACCCAAGTAACATTGTGTAGACTGGACCTCCATTACCAGCATTGGCAGCATGCTTCAGCTCTATTTCAAATCTTAGACTGCCATTGGCTCCACCCCTTTGTGGCCATTCCCCAATGTTCTTGTCATAGGTACCAGCATCATGCCATCCTAGACGAACCTAGAGGCATACAAAAACCATTTTAAATGAACAATCTTTCTCACTATCTCCGTTAGTATTCTCACTATCTCATTTAAATTAAAAAGTTTAAACCAAAAAAAATAAAAAAAAGTCATTACCTTTTTTCCTAAAGAAGGAAAAACAAGTTTTTTTTTTTTTCCAAAGGATAAAGGATACATCAAGTAGTGGACTGGGGAACAAGTTCTCAATTACAAGAGCAGGGAGACCATCACTCCTCTGACTAAAAACATCTGATAACAACTTCACATCTCTGCCAATGTGGGCAAACTAAATGTTTAGCCTCGAGGTAAGGGAGTGAGTTTTGTTGAATACAAATGAAAGCCTCCAAGGCTGGGATTCATCCTTGCTTGCCCCTCCACAACAACCAGACTTCAGTGTCAAAAACCATAATTAGCCACCCCTCCACAACAACCAGACTTCAGTGTCAAAAACCATAATCAGCCTCTCTCTCTCTCTCTCTCTCTCTTCTTTTCCTTTTTAAATGAGTCTAGATCATTGACTTACCTAAACAATATCATGTAAGTATGCTTAACTGTTACTTTGTTCACATCAAACCAAGCATTTTGTACACATGAATCCTTCCCTATAAGAAGGATGTTGGGAATAGGTTCAGTCATCACTCTGAATCAACACCATCAGCAGCTGGGATGCCAGGCAAAGAGTACCCCAGCTTCACGTTCTGGGCAACCAGCCAGAAAAAAGCTTAATTTCATAAAACATAACACCTAACTTCCATGGCTCTATTTTATTTTCTTGGGATGCCGAATCCAATATCTCTTGAGAAGACCCCTCCATCTTGACAGGACCTTGACTAAAATTGGAAGAGGTACAAAGCCCTTCAGTAAGAGTCCCTGCACTTCAAGTATCTCAACAACTGTTTGTTCTTTTCTTCATTAATAAAACTCGGCTATAACTGTTTGATTCTGCTACCTTGTTTTCTCCCCTCTTGGCATTGAGCTGCTTACATCTAATCCCCTTCTTTATGTAATAGTAATTGACCCGCATTCTGGTGAAATATTAGGCCCTGTTTTGTTGCCACTTCAAAATAATTTCATCTCATTTTAGCTCTCAGTAATTACATATTAGAGATCATAATCAAGATAATTTCTAACCCTAACCAAATCTCTAATACACAGTTACTGACTGTTAACTAAAATGAGGTGAACTCGTTATTAAGCAGCAACCAAACAGCACTTTATGTGTTGAATTCTTAGGAAATCGTGATTTCCAAAACATCCAGGTAATTGCATGCAATGTCAAATCCTTAGCCAATCCAATTCGATATTGCATGCAATCACTCAGATGTTGAAATTCTTCACTGATTGTGATTTCCAACTCCGTCTAATAAAAAATTAAAATGACCAAATTACGATTTCCTTCCTTAGTATTCACATGGAAGGGCCGGACCGGACTGCATTTGCACTACTATCAGTTTGGATTCGAAAGAAATGCAGCCACTCTTCCTTGAGGGCTACTTCCTCGTCATGATTACTTGGACATCTTCGCAGTTCAATTGGATTGAACATCCAAACACTGCCTACTTGTTTTCTCATCAAACAGAACACTTAAGCAACATTATCTCCACGGCGTTATTCCCCACATTGCATCAATCTAGAGTCGACTGAACATCCATTTCCAGTAGAGAGAAATCGCCAGCAGGAATCTAGAAACAGAGAACTCAAAGCATCGAAAACGGGAAAGGAAATCAAAGGTGGGGGCGATATTACCAGGATGGGATGGCAGAAAGTAGTTTTGAGAAGCTCTTTGATATCTTCCCTTGCGCTTTTCAGCTGCTCCAGATCGGATGCAGAACAAGTGGCGGAGGCAGCACCACTGGACGCGCGGGCCACCTCAATTGATGTCATTCTCCAGGCATTCTGCGAGACCACAGAAGTAGAAAGAGAGACGTTTCAGTGAAAAAGAAAGTGAAGGAAGAAATAGCATATGGTAGTACTTACCCGGTGGAGGAGCACGGGAGAAGGAAGCGACGATCGAAGGAAAGATGATGACGGCAGGCGAGCGACAGAGGCTCTCGCTGATGGAAGGCGAGCGATGGAGGCTCGCGCTGATGGGAGGAGGCGGCAAGTGCTGAATAAGGCCATCGGTGATGAGGCTGTTGATAGCAGCCGTTCGCTCATTTTCTGTTTTGTTCGTAGGTTATGACCCCTGGCAGAAAAAAGAAAGAGGATTGCGTCCGCAGGACGCTGGACACAGTCCATCCGTCGCTGATGAAAATGTCCCATATGTACGGGGTGGGACCCACACTATCGATGCTATTCGTGCCACCCAATAGATGATTGACAGGTGTTATAGGTTTTGTAGTAATTTTTTACTCCGTTTTGCATTTCCCACGAGTCCCGATCTAGCGCGTGTCTCCGCCCACGAGGTCCACGTGCTACCTGATCCGATGATCGAAGCCGTCCGTGAGAATTCCATTCCATACGGGTTACTGGAATAATTCTACACTTTGACCATCGCTATATGTAGATGCATTTGCAACAGTGAAATGAATTTCAATGGCTTTCATTCAGCTCTAACAATCCTAGTTTAGGATTGTCGCGGTAGCAGGGTGATGGGATGGTAGATTATTTTTGTTAGCGAGTAGAATACGTACGGTTCAAATCGTCGGAACATTTCATCGTGTGGCCCCTAATGACGGTGACAGAAGCGGGATCCTGGGCGGTGATAGATGCTGACAAACGAGCCGCCCCAGCAGCCGACGGACGCATCCTACCCCAGCCGGGACAGTAATCTGTCCGGGAACGGGTCTATGGAGTGAACCGTGATGCGAGTATTTAATCCATTCTGTCCAATGATTTTCCCATGTCATTTTAAGATACTAAAAAACAAAATGAGGCAATTCCAAGGCTTATTTGGACCACAAAGTGGGGATTAAACGTTCACTATTAAAAACTTCTCGAGAGCCCAAAAAGTTTTGAATCGAATTGATATTTGTGTTTTCACTTCACACACATTTATATGGCCTTATTAATAGGTTGGATGGTATAAAAAAATTCACATGGGCCCTTACATTTATATGACCTTATTAATAGGTTGGATGGTATAAAAAAATTCACATGGACCCTCATAAAGGTTTCAACCAAGGGTGTCATTTTAAGTACTGCTTCCTTGTGTGGTCCATTAGAGATGTAAAACTGCCTTATTTTGAGGATCTACTTTAAACTGATTTGATAAAATCTTTAAAAGGCGTAGATAAAAAACATTTACATCACAGCGTGCAGGGCGCAATCCGCGTCCACTGCTACCGGGCGGTGCTTGGGTGGTCAAGGGGCTTACCTCGACGTATGTGACAAATATCCACGCCGTTCATCCATTTTTAAAACTTATTTTAAAAAGCTGCGCCAAAAACAGATCATACCCAAATCTCGAGTAAACCATAATACAGGAAACAGTAGTAATTGAATATTTAAAACTTTATATAGATTAGGACAGTTTTGGATCAAGGTTATATTTATGTGGTCCATTTATCCATGTGGTTGTGATCTTATCAATATATTGGATGACAAATAAGCATATCGATTGCCCTCATAAAGTTTTTAATAGTGAGGATTTAACGGTAGATTCACAGTGCACTGCCTTGATACACTTGGCTATATCTACTCCACTGATTTCTCTCACTATCTATTATGAGATCCTTCCTGAAACCCGTGACGCTATCAAATTGAAGCTTACAACCTAAGATTTGGTGATGGACGATTGAAAGCTTTCGAACACGCTAATATTTGGTTTTTTTTTTTTTTTTTGGCCTTTACCGAATACATTCATCAAGGTGGGCTCACGGGGAGGGCCGTACGTCTTGCATAATCCACTCCCGGTTTTAAATCAAATAAACTGATGATACCAGCCATCAGCTTCTCGCCGAGCCGGTTCTCGTTAAGGCCGTTGAAAGGCAACTGCCGCACGAATGAATAAGATGGTCTACCAATGGTCCACTAAATGGACGATCTAGTTTCACCTGACCACCGTCCACGTGTCAGCCACAGGGCCGTTTAACGTACCTTCCTAATGGGAACGGATTGGCTACTCCGCCTGCCACCAGCAGCCAATGGCTGGTGGTCGGTGCTCTGTGGGCCCCACCATGATGTATGTGTTTCATCCATGACTTTCATCTAGTTTTATAGATCATTTTATACTATGAGACAAAAAAGGAGATATATTCCAATCTCAAGTGGACCACATCACAGGAAACAGTATGGAATGAACGTGGACCATTAAAAACTTTTGGAGGCCTTAGGAGGATTTTAATGGTGGATATCCCATCACTATTGTTTTCCTATGGTGTGGTCCACTTGAGATTTACATCCCTCTAATTTTTGGGACAAGGCCTAAAATGATCTTTAAAAATGGATGAAACACATTCATCATGGTGGGCCCACAGAGAACCAAACACCAGACACGGGGTTGGTGGCAGGGGTATAGCTAATCCGTTTCCGGGATTGCGTCCTGGCATGGCCGTCTCCATCTCGGAACGGGCAGGGCTTGCGAGTGGCTACCGTGATTTTTAGACTTTATCCACACCGTTCATTCATTTTTCGTTATCATTTCAGGAAACAGGCGTAAAACTGAGGCAGATCAAATATACAGATGGACCAGACAATGGGGATTAAACTCTTACCGTTGAAAACTTCTCTGGGCCACGGAGGTTTTTGGATCGAGCTGATATTTGTGGTTTCCCTTCATCCAGGTCCCTGTAACTTTGTAACTTTATGAATAGGTTGGATGGCGATAAAACATCACGGTGGGCGCTAGGAAAGTTTCAACGGCGAGCATCATTATCACCGCTGCTTCACGTGGTGTGGTCCACGTTATTATTGGATCTTCATAAATTTTTATCACATTCCATAAAATTCCACGGAGAAATGGATGGACGGTGTGGATAAAACCCATACATCACGGTGGCTACTCTGAGCTCCTGCCCGTTCCCAGATGGAGGCACAATCCGCATTCGAACAGAACAAGCCTCGCCTGCAACGCCTTCTCCCATCTCTCCCATCTTTTCCTCCTCGTCCCAGAAAGCCACCGTCGCTCGAGCATGGAAGCGAGCCCGGTCCGCGCGAGCCCTCGGAAATCGAATTCGAGACTCGCGGCGTCGATTCAGTCGCTCGACGCTGACCTTCTCTGCAAGATCTTCGCATCCCTCGATCATTTCGATCTAGTCCGTTGCTCTGCCGTCTGCAAATCATGGTCCGTCTATCTGCTCCTCCATTCTTCCTTCTTCATTTCATCACGCGCCTGTCGCACTGTATGCGAGCTTTTCCGCCTTTCATTTGATGTAGGTTCGATTTGGTAGGACTACACAGTCTACTGGACACCGGATCCACACCGTTCATCGGATGGGATCTAAGCATATCTCACTCGGACCATAGTCAGATTCTTTTTTGCACTGCTAAGCTATACATGACGAAATTGAAAGCGAGGTACTTAATTGGTTTCATATCCAATAAGTACCTCTTTTAGAACGGGACGTATTTGATACTCTGGCAGCCTATGATGCTTGATACACAGTCATTCAGAAGTTGTAGATATGGCTCACATTAAATCAAATTAAACCGACTAAATTGTGGAACCCATTATCGCCAGGTTGAACAATTCTAACCTCCGATTTGTGACTTGTTTGTTAAAATAGGGCCGTTGGATATTTTTCATTGTAACAGTCTAATAAATATCCACCAATTTCATAAGATAATAAGATAATCATAATTTTGGTTCATGTTGCATCTAAACTGATACCCATTGTTTTGACAGTTCAATGTTAATTACTTGTGTGACAAATATGCAATTTTAAGAAGTTTTTAAGTGCCTGCAATCATCCATGACACTCTGCCTGATTATCAAAGTTGTTCTCTTTTTAAAATGAGTTTTGTCTTGCATCCTGTGTCCACTAGTCTCTTGATGCCGTACATGTGGCAGGTGGGGGTGTTGGAAATATGTCGATTCATGGATGGGCCACTGTTGAAATCACACCAATTGAATAATCCCGGTTGTGAAATTGTCCCCATTGAATATTGACGGTTACATTGTTTTGAAAACCCATTAGCCATTTTCATATTTTCCACACTTTTAAGGCCACTGATTGGATCACTCTGTTTTTCTTATCTGTTTTGATTCTTGAACTGTGAGCCATCCTTGGACATTGTCCAGATCTGCTGCCCCACCTGCATGTGCAATTAATGTCCATTATTGACTTGATGCAAGATGAGCTTCTTTAGCATAGCAATCTTGGCCATTATTGACTGGATGGAAGATGAGCTTATTGGTTTGAATGGTGCATTAATGAAGATTCTTAGTTAAAACGTGCGGGCATTGGGATGCTGAGAGAAAAGGCTTCAAATAAGGGATGTGTGCTAATGCACCAATACTCAGATTGTCATGCTGCAGTAAACGAAGTCGCAGTCTATCGATAAGAAGAAGATGGTTGACTCCATTTTGGTAGTAAAGGACAAGAACTAGGTGGCGCTTGGTGCCTGGGGGGGCATTTTGGAAATTGGAACTCAAATCTATGGAAGAGGGAGGTGGCGGAGCGGGTCTTTCTCCATCTCAGTGCTGTTTGGTGAGGTGACGACAGGTTTCAGTTGGGTTTTCATGTCTGTCCATTGATAACTTGTGCAAGTGGCATATGTTTATTTTGAATGTGTTTGATATGTTATCAGAATGAGGAATCAATAGATCATCTCTTCCTTCATTGCCAGCTTGCCTCAAAGGTGTGGGAGAACTTTCTATTATTGTTTGGAGTTTCATGGGTTATTCCAAATTCTATCAACCAAAGGCAAACTGGGGAAGCAAATCTGACACCTTTGCTTATTAGCAGGGCCATGGAATACTTGGATGGAAAGAAATAGTTGTTCTTCCAAGAACTGAAAGGAGCGAGTTTCGGATATGCTCAATAGGATGTTATGGCCTGGGTGAGTGTAGGAAATTATATTGCTATCAATCAATTTCTTGTTTCGTGGCAAGATTTGTAATTAGTTTCCATTGTTTGTAACTTCTACCCTTATTGATAAAGAGTTCATCATTTCAAAAAAAAAAAAAAAAAAAAAAGGAAAAAGGAAAAAGGAGTTCTCACATCGTGTATATGGAAAACCTCCATGGATGACTCTTCACATCGTGGATTGGAACCTGGATGTGATTGATTTCATTGACTTCTTCACTAAGGGTAGGCTTTTGTTTGAGATGAGTGCCTATTCATCACTATGGTTCCGAAGAAAGAGGGCGTTGAAAGTTTGAAAGATTTCAGGCCAATTAGCTTGATTGGTGTGCCCTATAAAATTCTAGCAAAAAGTATGGCCTTCAGGTTCCAATTAGTACTTGGGCATGTCCATGTCATATACAAGGTTTAAGGTGCATTTGTGGAACCATGCCAAATTATGTATAGTGCATTGATAGCCCATGAGTGCAACAACTCTCTACCTCAAAAGGAAGGAAAGAAAGCCATCGTATGTAGGCTCAATATTGAAAAAGCATATGATAATTTCGAGTGGGATTTTATGGATTACATGCTAGGTTGGTTTGGCTATGGAGCGAAATGGAGGGAATGGATTCAAGTGTGCATAAGGTTTGTCGGGTTCTTGGTCCTAGTCAATGGATTGACTAAAGGGTTCTTCAAATCCTCAAGGGGTCTTAGGCAAGGGGACCCGTTGTTACCCTTCTTGATTGTGGTCATTGCGGAAGCTTTAAGCAACATGTTGGATAAAGGTTTAGAAGTGGGCTTAGTGAGTGGTTTTAGAGTGGACAAGGGAGATCTTCAAATTACCCATCTTCAGTTTGTTGATGACACTCTTTTTTGCATTGCCAAGGCTGTTGAGGTGGACAATTTACAGAAGATTGTTCGATGTTTTGAGGTGGATTTGGGCCTTAGGTTGAATTTACTCAAAAGCGAAATGTTGGGTGTAGGAACTACTAAGGAGGAAGTTCAAGGGCTCGCAGAGGTGTTTGGTTGCAAGGCGGGTCGTTCTCATCGTCTTACTCGGGGCTTCCCCTTTGCATCAGTAAGCTTGTGAAGTATTTCTGGGATAGTGTGATAGAGAAAATGGAAAGAAGTTATCCGCGTGGAAGTGGCAACATCTGTTTGGAGGAAGTCTGACGCTCATTAAGGCGGTGCTTGTGAATCTCCCATTATACTTCTTATCCCTTTTTAGGTGTACTAAGGAAGTCTAAACAAGCTGGAGAGGCTGAGACGTGACTTCTTTTGGCAAGGAGCTGAGGAAAAGAACAAGTCTCACGTGATGAAGTGGGAGGAGGTGTGCAAACCAGTGTTTTGAATAGTTCCCGTAGTGTAGTGTAGTTACAATGCTACATAGTGTATACAAATAGCGTAAATCCCTTGTAGCGTTCGCTACAACTATGTAACATGTATCGTAAACTACAATTTACTTTTAAAAAAAAGTTTTCTTTAAACTGTAAGTTTATTTTCATGTAAAATGGTGGTGGCCCATTGTTATTAAATGGTTCAGAACTCAATTTTAAATAAACTTAAAAGTTAACTTAAAAACAAAAGCTTTCAAAAGAGAGGGTTTTCGAAAACCTCTCTTTTGAAACCCTTAGTTATGATGCCATCACCACTCCACCCCAAATCCTTCTCTTCAATTCTCTCAATCTACAAAGCCATTGAAGGGGATGTTTTGGCCAATGAATTGACCCTAAAAGAAGGTCCATTTGCTATGTTTTCAAGATCTTTAGAGCTCAAACGGATGAGAAAATCAAATTTCCCCCTTTTCACATCCGTGTGGCTACTAAGTCATTTTTTTTTTTTTTTTTTGGTTGATTGAATCTCTTCTCAAGTTTGATAGCGTTCTTGGTCCTTAACATTTGTTAACGAGCTCTTTTTCATTTTGAATGAAGATTTATTGTTTTTGTTGGGTTTTTTTTTTTTTAGGTCATTTTAGGATACTAGTTACTATGCAATGTTGTCGGATGAGGGTTACCATCCAATTTTTTTTCACTTTTGTTTTACAGGTTTGTTGTCATGTGTGCATGGCATGTTACTATGCATGCTATAGGATAGGGGTTGCCATGTCATTTTTTAGGTGTTGTTTTATCCTATATTCCTATTTGATATTTATAATATTTATCCTAATTTTAAAATTAAAAAATAGAAGTATCATGTAGCTTATGCTACACGCTATGTAACTTATGCTCCACGATATAGAGGGTTGAACGCTATGTGACACACTACTGCTATTTAAAACACTGCTGCAAACCTCATGAAGAAGGGGGTGCAAGAGGAAGGAAGTTGGAAGTGATGTATAAAGCGCTTTTGGGTAGGTGTCACTGGAAGTTTGGCATGGAAGAGGGCATGTTATGGAAGGAAGTGGTTGTAACGAAGTACGGAGCTTCGAAAAAGGGCTTGGTGGACTAAGGAGTCTTCCTTATATTTGGCATTGGCAGTTTGGAAGGGGATCTCCACGCTTAGCAACATGTTTGTGGAAGGAATAGGGTTCTCTCTGGGACCTTGGGTTAGGAAGAAGAGTTAGATTCTAGGATGATGTGTGGCTGGGTGATAGAGCACTTCGTGAAGACCATCCAAGGCTAGCCAAGCTTTCCCCTATTGCAAACATTCCTATTGCCATGTGCTGCTTGATTGCGGGTAATGGAGTGGCTTGGACCCCTCCGTGTCGAAGGAATCTTCTAGCAGAGGAAGAAGAGGAAATCATTGACCTGTCGATGAGGCTATTGGGCATCTTCCCTTCTCCTTCATCTACGGATGCCATGGTTTGGATCAACAAGAAGTTTGGGCAGTTCTCAGTTTTTTCCTGTTACGATTTGCTCTGTCAGCCTATGCATGCAGTGGTATCGCTTCTCTCCTTTGGTCCTATGGGGCCCCTCCAAAGGTCGCAACTTTGGCTTGGCTGGTGGGAAGAAGGAAGGCCTTATAGTCGATACTTTGCGGAAAAAAGGGAGATGATAATTACTAATGTGTGCATCCTTTGCATGCAGAATGGGGGATCGATCGACCACATTCATTGCCCCTTTGTGTGTGAGTTTTGGGACAAGATGGTGGACTGCTTTGGTGTCTTGTGGGTGATGCCAAAGTTGATAGAAGGCCCTTTGCTTGCTTGGCACAGGGGTAGGGTGGGGAAAAGAGGGAGGAAAGTCTGGAGATGGGCATTATCGGCTTGTCTATGGGCCTTATGGGGGGAAAGGAATAGTCGATGTTCTGTAACCGCAATAGGGTGGTTGCAGATGTTGTTAGGCAGGCTAAGCTAGATGTTGTGGACTGGGCCTCGGGGTCCCAAGTTGTGGGAGATTGTTCTTCTTATTCAGCTTCTTGGGCTGTTTGTAATTCTTTTGGCCTCCTCGGCCTTTAATCAATAAAATTGTAACCCTTTTTTTTATATACATAAAAAAAAAAGTCCCCCCCATGGAAAACTGTGGAAAAAACTCCACGGTCCACTGTTTTGCAACTAGGTTTCCATAAAAGTTGTTTTGCTTTTCATTTGCGTTTGTTTGGATAGAAGTTTGTTTTAGTGTGGAAACCAAAAGGAAAACTCAGCAGTCCGTTGGTGCCCTTGAGAAAGAGAAGAAATGCACATGGATTAGTGTGCGTTACTAGAAACTTCTTCAATGACCAGTTCATAGTTCTGAATAATTTATGTAAATCAGGAAAACCATTTCATTCTCATTTAACATTCTCCACACATTTTCTTGGTAACCATTTTTAACATACTCGAAGTTTTAGATATACATAGTGAATCTTGCTCGGGAATCAGCAGTAAATTCTTATGACATCCAGATACATGTATATGCTCAAGGTATCATGTTGGACACAACAGGGCACCAAATACCAATACAGGCACAAGACACCCTAGGATACTTGTGGGAAATGCTTTATCTAAATGCTATTGTATTAGGTTCCTTGTTTTTGAAACTGAGGCATTTTTCTTTCTTTCTCGCAATAACATGTGTGTGTTTGGCTGTTAAGTTATAAACTTTAACAATTTCATTAAGTCTAGATGGCAGAATGATTAAATAACTTCTTTTTTTATTGTTATAAATAAAACTAAATAAAGTGAATGAATTTCAAGTAAAAATCATAACAATAAGTACGAATAGCATGTTACAAATGGGATAGCCACATCCATATCATATCTGCACCCTGAACTTTCAAGAAATGGAGGATTGTAACCCCATTCTCATATCCATAGCTGTACCAGTATGCATATCTAGGTAGCGTAGGTAAATAAATTTGTCGATCTGCTGACTCACTGCTTCATTGAGCCGTTTCACATTAACTCGAATGATGGTTCTGAGTTGCCTTAATGTGGATGAAGTATGCTGTCCCTCAAAAGGAAGAACACGAAGCATTTGCCCTGATTGATGCGAATGAAAAGCCAGCCTGATTTGCGTTAACACAAATGACTATGCCATGCCGATCCGCGTTCAGGCGAATGGTCCTTGTCCAGCCGCCAGCATCTTTTTAGATATTTTTACAGATAGATTATGACCTCTTTGACTTTTGTTTCCTGGATCAAAATCATATCTACTTTATTGGAATTGGATGTAATGCTAGCGGTAGAAGCTAGTCGCCAGAAGCGAAGCAATCTTCTGGGCTGGGAAGGAGGCCTTTTTTTCTAGCGCGGAAGCTACCACTTATAAAATGTATGAATGAAGAAGGCATTAGCATTAGAAAGACTAAAGAGGCATTGTGGGCCAACTACAAGACTATGACTATACAATCCAAGTCATGAGTGATTTTTGTTGTTTCAGTTCTGTATGGTGGCCCTCATAGGGCGTCTTGTGTGTAATCTGTTTATGCTCCTGTACAGAACTGTTATGATGGATCAATATCCTTTTATGGAGCTTATATACTTCGTAACCCAAAGTATTTAACACGTGTTTCGCCTTTTCTATTTTTAGGAATTATGCAGTCTGGACCTCTAGCTTATTGAAAGATCTATTCTGCAAGAAACACAGGGGTTCTACAGGTCTTTGTAGTGTTTCTGTTCCTTGGGAAACATCATTGAAGACGTGTTTAGAGGAGTTTGCGATGAAGCAGCATAGATCGTCCTTACTGAATGGATCTGTTGAAGTACATCAATGGAACAGTCACACCGTTGGGTACTTTCTATCACTTAAATTCATTTTCTTCTAGTATACATGCGTTTTTAATTAATTTTTTTTTTATTTTTTTATGGTAACGTCTTTGTACTGATACTGTTAAAAAAAATGTCTTTGTACTAATTATAATGAGGAGAATGGATGTACAGAGAGATGTGTACACAGATATGTATCAACACAATCAAGTTGGATGTATAAATGCTTATGTGATGAATTGGAACTATATGTGCCTCATAAAGAGCTAAAGATCATTTTTTGTCTTCTCTAATTTGGTTTCTGTTTAGGGTCAACCAGTGTCGTATGAAGATGGGCTCGATTGTTACCGGTGTAGGAGATAAGGTAGGGGTTTTCTAAAATGAATATCATCTTCTTTGCTCTACTAGACTTGCATTTGACATGATTCCTTTTACCGTCCAACGGGGCAAAGCTTTGTCGCTGGTCGTCTTTTGCATAGATGATGTTCTGTTGTTCAAGTTTCATCCAAACTTCCAAAAAGAAGTGTAAGAGTTACTTTTGTTGTTCTGTTTTCTTATACTTGCAATCTAAACCTAAGATAGCTCTATTCACCCTTAAAAAATATGATTTTTATTTTTATTTTTTTTATTCACTACTAGAATTTGACAGGAAAGCAAAAGGAAACAAGTGATAAATAGAAACACAGACATCCCCATTACAATAGAAGGAGAGAGAATCCCCACTCACCAATTACAACAATGTGTTAGCCATTCTTTGGGATGTGCACGTTAAATTTGGATGTGTCCTATCCATTCCTCTTGATTCATGGTTTTCAAACATTCCATATATTCAAAAAATAAAAAATCTGAATTATGTATAATTATTGTGTTCAACTTTAGAAATGTTTTTCATTACCTGAAGAGTGTTGTTGATTCTTGCTCTCTTTCTTTCTGTTGCATTGGATTTCATGTGGTTTCTTTGGATTGCAATGATGCTAGGTACTACGTATGTGGTCTTCAGAAAGCTACAAATGTCTGGGAGAGTATTCTATTCCAAACATGGCTTCTTTAGTTGATTTTGACTTCGAAGAGAGCAAGGTAAAGTTGTCATTAGAAATGAATGGGTTCATGTTTGATAACATGCTTGTGTATGCTCATAAATTTATGACTTCCTTTTTTTTTTTGGATAAACGAGTGAAAATTTATACTCATTCTGACTTGCGCGTACAAATATTTCACAAGTATAATCCATTACATATACAGATTTACCTCCATTTTCACATATACACGAACATTCGGATGCTGATATCCTTGCATGTTGTTAGTTCCTAGAGGAGTTGATTAGGTGAATGATTTTGATGACCCATTACAAAAATGATTGCCCATTCAGGCTTCTCTATATTTTAGGAGAATAATCTCATAATTCCTAAAATAGTCTCATCTAGATGGGTATATTACAAATAGCATAACATAAGAACGACATTCTATGACACATAGTTAAAAGAGGGAGATGAAAACATGAAAATCTTCCACGGCATCACAAACACTAGGGCAAGGAGCAATCGGATTTGTAGTGTTATGGAGAATGGCAAAAGGGTGGATGACAAAAGTCAGGTTTGTGATACCATCCTACAGTTCTACAAAGAGCTTTTAGAAGATGAAGATGGAAGAGGCTTAGATCAGACGACTTGTCGTTCAATTAGATCTCTTTGGCGGAAGCGGAAGATCTTGAAAAGCCTTTTTCCATGAAGGAAATTAAAGAGGATGTGGACTTCTTGGGGGTGGACAAGGCATCGTGGCGGACTATTTTTTGATCGCTCTGTACCAAATCTTTTGGGAGGTTGTGAAAGTAGATGTGTTCAATTTTATTTTTGAGGTTAGTGACAGAGGCCGACTATCCTTGGAGTTGGGAGCTTCCTTTATCGCCATCTTCCTGGAGATTGAGGGTGCTGAGAGTCTTTGGGACCTTAGGCCTATTAGTATGATCTATCAATTTGATTGGCAGCCCCTAGAAGATTTTAGCTAAAATTTTGGCTTCAAGGTTTATGGGTGGCGCTTGACCAGGTTGTCTTAGAGACGTAGGGTGCCTTTGTAGTTGGAAAGGCAAATCTTGGATAGCGACATAGCATGCTCATTGTCCATGAGACGTAGGGTGGTGCTTGACTAGGGTGTCTCGGAGACATAGGGTGCCTTTGTAGCTAGAAAGGCAAATCTTAGATAGCATGCTCACTGTCCATGAGTGTCTCGATGCTCGCAATAGAGAAAAAGAAGGGCATTGTGTGTAAGTTAGACATAGAGAAGGCTTATAACCACATTTGTTGGGAATTTCTTGACTACATGTTGGAAAGACTGGGTTGCGGGTCCAAGTGGAGGAGGTGGATGCAAGAGTGTGTTAGGTCAGTGAAATTCTCTGTGCTAATCAATGGCTCTCCAAAATGTTGTTTTAAGGCATCTGGAGGTCTAAGGTAGAGGGATCCACTTTCTCTTTTCCTATTTGTGGAGGCGGCAGAGGCATTGAGTAGGAAACTGAGTTGGGGTCAAGCAATTGGTTAAGTGGCTTTAGGGTGGGCAGAGGAGATCTTCAAATTTTGCATCTTCAGTTTACCGATGATACCATTCTCTTGCAACATAGAGGAAGAATATGCGGATAACTTAAGAAACTTAGTAAGATGTTTTGAAGTGGTCTTCGTTCTTAAAGTGAACATGGTCAAGAGTGAAATGTTAGGAGCGGGCACATCCAAGGAGGAGGTGGATCGCTGGGCTATGGTTTTTGGGTGTCAGGCTGGTTCCTTCCCGACGACATATTTGGGGCTTTTGCTTTGCATTTGAAAGCCTGCGAAACACATGAGAGGAAGAATATGTGGATAACTTAAGAAACTTAGTAAGATGTTTTGAAGTGGTCTCCGTTCTTAAAGTGAACATGGCCAAGAGTGAAATGTTAGGAGCGGGCACATCCAAGGAGGAGGTGGATTGCTGGGCTATGGTTTTTGGGTGTCAGGAGGAGCGGGCACATCCAAGTGAACATGGCCAAGGATGATACCATTCTTTTGCAACATAGAGGAAGAATATGTGGATAACTTAAGAAACTTAGTAAAATGTTTTGAAGTGGTCTCTGTTCTTAAAGTGAACTTGACCAAGAGTGAAATGTTAGGAGCGGGCACATCTAAGGAGGAGGTGGATCGCTGGGCTATGGTTTTTGGGTGTCAGGCTGGTTCCTTCCCGACGACATATTTGGGGCTTTTGCTTTGCATTTGAAAGCCTGCGAAACACATGAGAGAGAGAGAGAGTGAGAGAGAGAGAGAGAGCCAACATCTTTCTTTGGGTGGGAGGCTCACATTGATTAAGCCTCTTTATCTAATAGTTCCCTCTATTATCTCTCTCTTCAAATGCATGGTGTCTATGTTGAGTAGGTTTGATAAGTGGAGGAGAGAATTTTTTTTTTTGGTGGCAATGAGGGGAAGAGAAGTAGAAGTGTCATCTCTTAAATTGTGAGGAGGTGTGCAAGCTGTACGATGAAGGAGTAAAAAATCTAGCATTGGTGAATTGAACACTTCTTGGAAAATGGGTTTGGAGATTTGGCATGGAGGAAGGAAGATTGTGGAGGGGAGGTTATAGCTAGTAAATATGGAATTTAGGATGGGGTTTGGTGGGTAAAGGAGTTGTCGATGTACATGGCATTGGGCTTTTGGAGAGGGGTTGCCAGAATGACCAACACTATCAAGTAAGGTGTGCGCTTTGCTTGTGGGGATGGTAGAAGGATATATTTTTGGGAGGAATATGTGTTTGGGGAAAGACCTCCTAGGGAAGTACTCTTGAGGCTTTCCAATTTGGCCTTGGATGTGGGAGTAACTGTCAATAGTTGTTTCACCTGTTTGGGCAATTGCGTGGTTTGTGCTCTTCCATGCTGAAGGAATTTGACAGATGACGAAACATATGAGTATGCACAGTTGTTGGCATGTCTTTATGGCTTTGAGCCTTCTTCGGGCGAGAGAGACTCGACGACATGGTCATTGGACAAGTTAGGCAGATTCTCTGTTCGATCCTTCTATTGCACACTCAGTGGCCCTGCGATGGAAGCAAGTGGGGGCTACTCGCTGTTCATGTAGTTCTATGGGGCCCCTCCCAAGGTCACGGCATTTGCGGGGTTGGTGGGGAGGAATACGATCTTAACAATAAATAATTTATAGAAAAGATTGATGGTGTTCCCCAATTGTTGTGTGATGTGCTTGAGGGATGCGGAGATGGTGGACCATTTGCTTATTGCTTGCTTTTTTTCTCGAAAGTGTGGGAAAAAGCCTTAGCTTCCTTTGGAATGATGTGGGTGATGCTAAGGACAGTTGCAAACCTTCTTCTTGCTTGGCATGGGGGAGGCTTCGGGAAGAAGAAGAGAGTGGTGCGGAGAATGGTCTTGCTAGCAATATTTTAGGCCATTTGGGGGGAAAGGAACGACTGGAGTTTCTGGAACAAAGTATGGTCGAAAGAAGAATGTATATAATAGAGCAAGGATGGATGTAATTAGTTGGGTTTCCTGTCTTAATTTTAGTCAAAATGATTGGCCTCTACTCCTTGGGCTTAGTTCATTGTAATTCTCTGAGCTTTGGCTTCTTTTTTGATAAAATTCTCTCTCTCTCTCTCTCTCTCTCTCTCTCTCTCAAAGAAAAAAAGAACAAAAGAACAAAAGAATGACATTCTGTAAATGGTGTATAACATTGTTGCAGAGATATGTAGGCCTCCCTTCAAGCTGAAGCATAAATATCAAGGGTTCAGAGCTTACTCAATATCAATTGCTGCCAATCGCTTCCAAGAGCATTAGCTAGCTGCCAGCCAATTGATGAATTGACTTTACTAAGGGCCTGTTTGATAGCATATCTCCGAAGAAATTTGGATCATTTTAAATGACAACAAGCTTTGACAACATGGGGCCCAAGATGCCATGACATTTTTCTCTGTCCTTTGATGGCAAAGCTCGCTGATACATGGTACATTACTGTTAGACCTGACAGCTATAGGAAACAGATTCCCATGTTAAGGCCTCTCTCCACTATAGGCGTAAGGAAATGAAATCGAGCCTTGGGCATTTGTCAAAGTGTGTTGGAACCTAAAAGGATCCAAATCTCTTTGGATCTTTGCAACTTGCAAACACAAATAGGCCCTAAAGTACGACTTACAAGCACCTTTCTTCCCCTCCAAGTTATTTGGATGTTTGGATGAAGGATCTCGAATATAGAGGCTTAAAAATTAACCGAACCAAGATGGAGTATTTTAATGTTACTCTAGTAGCAATGACCATGGAGGGAAAACTACTGTTAAAATCTATATCTTGGTTCTATTAGGGCTGTCAACAAGCCGAGCCAGGGTTTTCTTAGACCTGTTTTGTGAACTGTTTGGGCTGGGCCGGGGCGGCCGGGCCTATTCAAAATTTTGTGTTTGCTTGGCCTAAGCCTGGGCCATTGACAACCCTAGATTTGTTATTCAAAAGGATGGAGAAATCGGTGAGGATGCTTCTCATAAAATAAGAACTAGGTGGAAGAAGTGGAGATGTTCCTTTGCTGTGTTGTGTGATTGCTTGTGCTAGTGAAATTTAAAGGATGTTTTTATAAGAGTACTATTGGACCGGCTATGCTATAAGGGGTAGTGTTGGGCAATTAGAAGGCAGCATGAGCAATGATTGAATGCTTGAAGAGATGGGGATGTTGAGATGAATGTGTGGGAATCAAGGTTTTCAATACTGGTAATGGTGGCCGTAATGGCCAGACTTTATGGCCGTTACAATATGGTCTGTAACGGCCCTATAACGGTAAATAAAAAAATAAAAAATACAAAAATACAAAATAAACAAGTAAAGGAAGAAAATTTATTGGCCCCATATCGGAATGTTACAGGCCGTTACGGCTCCATATCGGCCTGTTACGGGCCCATAACAGCCGTTACAGGCCCTTTACGGGCCATTTTTCCAGAATGGCACTATGGCCTTGTATCGTGTAATGGCTCTCTCCGCTACCATTACGTAATGGCTGTTATGTAACCTTTTTTGAATAACACGGTAGGATGACTAGGAAGAATAGACTTAACAATGTGATGTGCAAGATGATAGTCAACAAAAATCTAAATTATACATGCCACTTGGAAGCTAAAAGACTTACAACAGATCCTAAATGTGGAGAAACATCAAGATAGGGGACATAGAACCCAAGGGCCTTTTTGGTTGTACGTGTGATATTGCTAGATATATGGCCTTGTATACATTCATGCAAATAGCTTTGTACATGTGATATTGCATCTCTTGTAGAAAGTCATGTATGGGTGGTTGGGGCTGTCATGTACACGAATGTACTGTTCCAGAAGTGATTGCTATATCTATGAATTTCTTGACAAGATAATACCTTCCTAATAATAATTTTTGAGGTCTTCTATTGACATTGGAACTTATCAGGCTCAATCTTCATCATATGTTTGTAAGAACCCAAAGGAAAAATAAAATCTGTTGTCCTCATGCAGCAATTGAGATTGTTCTCCTTCTCACATTCTTATGGGTTCTAATGCGTCCATTTTTCAACATATGATCCACATGTCAACTCTTTTTCGTCTTTTCTATAATGTACGTGGATGGTTAGTCAAGAAACAATTATATGTAAATAACTAATTGTTTTGTATGCTTATTTTATATGGTACTTTGTAGGCTTGGTAATGGGCTGGTCCCAATTGGGCTGACAAGGCCCTGGCCCGTATATGGATGGGCTGAGCCAGGGCTGGTCTTATAAAGAAAAGATTTAATGATTAAAGGTTTGAAATAGTTCTATCTAAGAATTTTCTTTGGGGAATCCTCCATATCATGGTTTTGAATGTTGGTATCGGTTGGCGTATCGTCCTAGCGGAAAAATGATACGATACGGCATCGCGTATCGATGTCAGGCCTGTATCAGTCAGATTTTTTTTAAAAGCAAAATAATACGAAAAAATATTTGAAAAATAAGAAAAAAATGAGATATCCAAGATTTTATCATTTTTGTATTATTCAATGGTGTATCGGACCATTCTTTCATGACAATGTTGTCTGTTGATTTAACTTGTTGAAGGTCAACTAAATGGGCTCTAATTAAATACAAATCAAGCATGATTTGGTGAGCAATGACCCATTAAATTGAAATACAACAAAAAGAAATGAAAATATAAAAAAAGAAAGTGAAAGTTTACTCTTCGCTTTGATTTGTCAAATCCCATTCAAATTATATGTTTTGATCTCAAAATAGGTCTAGATCTAGCCTAAAATAAGTTTTTAAGTTTCTTCCATGGTTTAAACGAAAAAAGAAAGAAGAGAAGTAATGCGGACACAAGCGCATTCAAGGTGCATCAACGAAGAAAGCGCCAACCACAAGTGCCGTCCTTGTGGATAGGCGATTATTGAGGAGCTAAAGACCTTTCACATGTGATTGGACATATAGAAAATTCCATTTAGGGAAGACACATGTGAAGGAAGATTGGAGAAAGAAGACTGAGCGCCCGAACTTTCCCGTACTTATGTTATTTGCGTGTTTTTGCTTATTTTAGGGTATTTTAGTAATTTTATGTCTTTATTTGCTTATTCTAGGGGTATTTTAGTAATTTTATGTCTTTATTTGCTTATTTAAGTGGGCTAAAGTCTTAAACTCGAATTTTAACTATTGATTAATGAAAAGCAAATCCTTTGATTGCCTTCTTCCTGTCTTTTCTCTAACGGTGCTTCTTCTCTTCCCTTGATCTTCTTCTTCTAATTTCTTCTTATGCCCCTCCAACTTCTTCAAGGTAATTATTTTCTTCTTTTTATTTTCCAGTTTTGGCTAATCCTTCTTCGATCAAAATCTTGAGAACCGATCTAAACCCTAAACCTCCAAATTCTCAAATCTCTAATCCAAAAAACTTCCTGGTTCTTCGGACTAGTGATCTTCATTGATCGATTGGGTGTGACCATACAAGATCGGGAAGTCTCATCCCTCGACGGATCCAACCTAAGTAATAATTGAATTCCATATTCCATGGTTGTGATGATGACCTGCTCCATTGCATGTTTCCTTTATGATTTTCTCAGTTATGATGATTACTGCTAGAATTTTAGATCATTTATTCCTTTTATTTCCGTTGTTTAATTATGTTCATGAGCATGCATCATAATTAGGGCTGTCCTGCGTCAAATTTGGTATCAGAGCCTAGGCTTGCATGATTTTTGTCTAGATCGAGTTATCAAATTAGGGTTTTGATTTTTAGGTTTAATTTAGGAAAGTTCCAGATTTAGAAAGTTTTCAATTTTAGAAACTTTCCAAATTTAGAAAGTTCCTAATCTGAAAAATTTTCAGATTTAAGTTGTTTCCTATTTCAACTTAATTGTGACGGTTCATAGTAGTTTTGCATTCATTGCATTCATTTTGAAAGTCATAACACCTAGTAGTCTAGTTGGGTAGAGTTTGGTTCAAGTCTTCATTGTATGCCCACGAGAAGAGGTAGAGGTTTCGGACTTCAACCTACCATGAATAACGAGCAGTTATCTGAGCAACTTGCTCAATTGATACAAAAGATAAGCGCTCTAGAAGCGAGTCAAAAGCGTGAATTTGCCCGCCTTGAGGACCAAATTACCACTACCATGACTAAGGTCGAGCAACTAGAGGCGTCCCAAAAAGAAAATCCCGCTGTAGGGAATGACACGTACTCCCGAGTGGGAGGAATCATTGAAGAATGCGTTGCCACACGTGGTGGTAATGAGGATAGAGATCGTGGTAACGGTCGTGATGTGGTGCGAGAGGCACGAGCCACATGTGATCATCAAGACCGCTATGATCCAGATGAGTGTGCGATGAAGAGTGTGAGAGTTGAGGCCCCGAGTTTTGATGGGCGCTTGGATCCCAAGGCATTCCTTAACTAGGCTGCTGACATGGACCAGGTATGGCATGTCGGAAAACTGCCAAATGCGGTTTGCTAAGATGAAGCTTGTGGGTTAAGCCAATCTCTTCTGAACCAACACCGAGCATAGGATAGAGAGAGTTGGTAGGGCCCCTATCACACATTGGTATGAGATGAAAGAGAAGTTGAAGGAGAAGTACCTTCCTCTCTCATACCGTCAGAAGCTCCTTAACCAATGACAATCCTTACGCCAAGGGTCAATGTCTGCCACTGACTACATTGCTAAATTTGAAGAATACGTGATGCGATGCGATATCCAAGAAGACCCTTTAGTAACGCTCTCGCGTTTCAAGACGGGCCTTCGTGCGGATCTTCAGCGCGAGCTTATGACTCGGCCCTTAACAAACTTGGATGAAACATATCAAGTCGTGCAGGAGTTAGAGCAATATCTGAAGGCTCCTGTTGTTCGTCGTTTTGAGTCCCGAGACTCCAGTGCTAGATCTAGTTTCCACGAAACTAGACCTAATATCGGTAGTCAACCTAGGGCACAGGCGACCATTCCGCCTAGGCCTAGGGAGGACAAGGGCAAAGGGGTTCTTGGTGCCGGTCCTAGTAACATGAGCCAAGTGAGGTGCTATGAGTGTGGCAATCTTGGCCACATGTCTAATCAGTGTCCTACGAAGAGCCGTGGGAGAGCCTTAGTTATAGGCGAGTCCCACGAGGGTGGAGATGACCAGGGTGATTATGAAGTTGAAGAGTATTAGTGCTGACTGACGTCGAAGCACTATCTTCTACACTATTGCCAAGTGTGGTGAAAAGAATTGTAAGGTGATAGTGGACAGTGGAAGTTGTCAGAACGTGATTTCTACTAGCACCTTAGATCGCTTAAAACTGAAATCCACACCTCATCCAGACCCGTATAAAGTTTCTTGGGTTGACAAGACATCCCTACCTGTCACCCAGCAATGTCTAGTCCCCATCGAGTTTGGGTCATACAATGAGTCCATGTGGTGTGATGTTTTACCTATGGATGTGGGACATGTTATCCTAGGTAGACCGTGGCTATTCGATAATGATGTCACAATCTTTGGCCGTTCGAATGCGTGTACTTTTATGTATAACGGTAAAAAGATCAACCTTAATCCCATGCCACCTGAGAATACACTAGGGAAGAAGAAGGATGAGAAGGCAAGTGAGCCTAGAGAAATGGGGAAATCCAAACCTAAGTTTCTACATATAATCAGCGCAAGAGAGTTTGAAAAAGAGGCTAAGGAGAATTCTATGGTGTATGTCCTTGTGGCTAGAGAGATTACACCTGAGGTTCAATCAGAGTTGCCCCGTGAGGTGACCTCGGTCTTGAAGGAATACAGTGATGTATTTCCTGAAGACTTACCGAATGAGTTGCCACCTATGAAGGACATACAACATGCCATTGATCTTGTCCCAGGGTCTACTCTACCGAACCTTCCTCACTATAGGATGAACCCTGCAGAGCATGCAGAGTTGAAGAAGTTAGTTGATGAGCTTCTGCAAAAGGGTTTCATCCAAGAGAGTATGAGCCCGTGTGCCGTGCCTGCATTGTTGACGCCAAAGAAAGACGGCACGTGGCGCATGTGTGTGAATAGCCGTACTATAAACAAAATTACTGTCAAGTATAGGTTCCCTATACCTAGACTTGATGATATGCTTGACATGATGGTCAGGTCAACTGTATTCTCTAAGATAGACCTCAAGAGTGGATATCACCAAATCCGTATACGCCCAGGAGATGAGTGAAAGACAGTGTTTAAGACGAAATATGGGCTGTATGAGTGGTTGGTCATGCCCTTCGGCTTGACTAACGCACCCAGTACTTTCATGCGGGTGATGACACAAGCTTTGAGGCCGTTCATGGAAAAATTTCTAGTGGTATACTTTGACGATATTCTTATTTATAGTACCACTAAGGAATCACACTTTAAACATTTAAAGAAGGTATGTAGTGTCCTTAGGAAGGAAAAGTTGTACGCTAATCTTAAGAAATGTGCATTTATGTCTAGGCAAGTTGTGTTCTTAGGATTTATAGTGTCATCTGACGGGATGCGTGCTGACCCTGAAAAGGTCAGGGCCATAGTTGAGTGGCCAGAACCAAGGAACATTCATGAGGTGCGAAGCTTTCACGGCCTAGCTACTTTTTATCGTCGGTTCATTAGGGGTTTTAGCACGATCATGGCTCTCATTACCGAGTGCATGAAAAAGGGAGAGTCCGTGTGGTCTAAAGCCGCAGTTAAGGCTTTTAAAGAAATTAAGGGCAAGATGGTGGAAGCTCATGTCATGCGTCTACCTGACTTTTCTAAAGTCTTTGAAGTAGCGTGTGATGCGTCTGGTGTCGGGATAGGTGGAGTGTTGAGTCAAGAAGGACACCCAATGGCCTATTTCAGTGAAAAACTGAATGAGGCAAAACGAAAGTACTCCACTTACGACAAAGAATTTTATGCGGTAGTGCAATCCCTGAGACATTGGCGACACCTACCACAAGAATTCGTTTTCTTTTCTGACCATGAGGCTTTGAGATATTTGCATTCTCAGAAGAAACTCAACCCAAGGCATGCCAAGTGGGTAGCGTTTCTTCAGGAATATTCGTTTGTTTTGAAACACAAGGCCGGGGTTGAAAACAAACCAGCGGATGCCCTTAGTAGGAGAGTGGCGTTGCTCAACTCCTTGAGTGTAGAGGTAGTCGGATTTGAGCAACTGAAAGATGAATACCCCATATGTCCTGATTTTGGGGGTACTTACGCGTCGCTCTCTAGCGACCAACATATTATGGGTGAATATGTTCTTAAAGACGGCTTCCTTTTCAAGAGAAACAGACTTTGTATTCCCCGCATGTCCTTTCGTGAATTTCTCATCTGGGAGCTTCATTCAGGAGGGATAGCTAGCCATTTTGGTCGTGATAAGACCATTGCCCTCGTGGAAGATCGTTTCTATTGGCCAAGTCTTAAGCGAGACGTAGCCAAAGTTTTAGGGCAGTGTCGAATATGTCAGCTGACAAAGCAAAGAAAGCAAAATACCGGGCTGTACACGCCATTACCAGTGCCACATGCTCCTTGGCAGGACATTAGTATGGACTTTGTGCTTGGGCTTTCCAAGACTATAAAAAAGCACAATTCCGTTTTTGTCGTTGTGGATCGTTTTTCTAAAATAGCGCATTTCCTCCCATGTTCGAAGACGTCGGATGCGTCTCATGTTGCTCGTTTCTTTTTTAATGGTATGGTGCATCTCCATGAGTTACCTAAAACCATAGTGTCTGATCGTTATGTTCGATTTACTAGCTATTTTTGGAAGACACTGTGGGACATTATGGGAACTCGTTTGCAATTTTCTACTGCTTACCACCCACAAACAGATGGTCAAACTGAAGTGGTAAACCATAGCCTTGGAAATCTTCTACGTTGTCTAGTGGGTGAACATGTTAAGACTTGGGATCTAATTTTACCAACTGCTAAACTTGCTTATAATGGATCAGTTAATAGATCTACAGGGTTGAGTCCTTTTGAAATTGTAAGTGGTTATAAGCCTAGAATGTCCATAGATCTCTTACCCATGGCTGTTACCCAAAGGTCTTCTGAGTCAGCCGATGCATTTGCACGCCACATTTATGATTTGCATACACATATTAGACAGTGGTTAAATAAGAGCAATGATGATTATAAAGTTTCAGTTGATTCTCATCGTAGATTGCAAGAATTTCAAGAAGGAGACTGTAATGGTGCGAATAAGGCTAGAGCGATTCTCTCAAGGATCTGCTAAAAAATTACAAGCGCGTAGTGCTGGACCATTCAGGATATTACAAAAGGTTGGGTCCAACGCGTATCGGATTGATCTTCCACCTGCAATGAGCATTAATCCAACTTTTAATGTGGAAGATCTAGTCCGTGCCCATACTCGCATTGCTAATACATCGTCCATTTCATGGCCTTTTTCTGAGTTTTCTACCCAACCTCTTCCACCCCCTCCTCCACCCATTACCCATACAGAAGAAATTGAGGAAATCTTGGATGACGAGATAGTATCCACGAGAGATGGAGGTTTCTAAAGGTATCTTGTTAAGTGGAAGAACAAACCATCGTCTGAATCTACGTGGCTGTCGGGCGACGCATTGCAGGGTATTGATCCAGATCTACTAGAGCGTTACAAAAGTTTCAACTCGTCGGAGTCGAGTTTTTCTCACCCGAGGGGAATTGATGCGGACACAAGCGCATTCAAGGTGTACCAACGAAGAAAGCACCAACCACAAGTGCCTTTCTTGTGGATAGGCGATTATTGAGGAGCTGAAGACCTTTCACATGTGATTGGACATATAGAAGACCCCACTCAGGGAAGACACATGTGAAGGAAGATTGGAGAAAGAAGATTGAGCGCCCGAACTTTTCCGTACTTATGTTATTTGCGCATTTTTGCTTAGTTTAGGGTATTTTAGTAATTTTATGTCTTTATTTGCTTATTCTAGGGGTATTTTAGTAATTTTATGTCTTTATTTGCTTATTTAAGTGGGCTAAAGCCCTAAACTCGAATTTTAATTATTGATTAATGAAAAGCAAATCCTTTGGTTGCCTCCTTCTTCTCCTCTCTAATGGTGTTTCTTCTCTTCCCTTGATCTTCATCTTCTAATTTCTTCTTATGCCCCTCCAACTTCTTCAAGGTAATTATTTTCTTCTTTTTATTTTTCAGTTTTGTCTAATCCTTCTTCGATCAAAATCTTGAGAATTGATTTAAACCCTAAACCCCCAAATTCTCAAATCCCTAATCCGAGAAACTTCCTGATTCTTCGGACTAGTGATCTTCATTGATCGATTGGGTGTGACCATGCAAGATCGGGAGGTCTCATCCCTCGCCGGATCCCAACCTAAGTAATAATTGAATTCCATATTCCATGGTTGTGATGATGGCCCACTCCATTGCATGTTTCCTTTATGATTTTCTCAGTTATGATGATTACTGCTAGAATTTTAGATCATTTATTCCTTTTATTTCCATTGTTTAATTATGTTCGTAAGCATGCATCATAATTAGGGCTGTCCTGCGTCAAGAAGACGTGCAAAATTTTGATTTTGATTTTTATTTCAAAATTAGGCTTTTATAGGCGTAACTTCATATATCGGCTGATATGGGTCGGTTTTTTCGTATCGGACCGATATGACCCCATATCGTGTATCGGCTCGTGCTGATATGGATACGATATGGCTATATCGGCCGATACGATACCGATATTCATATCCATGCTCCAGCCTCCATCACAATGAGTCTATCGTATAACCGGTTTGGATAATTGAAACATGACCCCATAGATGATGACCCCATACCCGTTGAGTGTCTTTACACTACACATGGACATTGAATTGGAAACACTCACAAGTTTCTTTAAACTGTTGATTCTTTTTGCATAATGGTGGTTCACTTGATTGGATTGGGGCAATAGGCAGGGCCCGACCATTCATCATTGGCCAGGGCCTGTTCCAAACACCGGGTCCTAGATTGCAAGCCTGGGCCGGGCCTAGACACCCGGTCTAGATTGCAAGACTGGGCCTGGCTGTCAGGCCAAGTTTAGGGACACAGGCCCTGACCCTACAGCGCCTGGCAGTCCGGATCATTGCCACCCTTAGTACTTTGCTTCGCTTCATTAACAAAAGTGAGTTTTCATTAGCGCTGAGAAAAGAAGAACCGATAATGTTGTATGTTGCTCTAGTGCTAGGGTATTATCAAAAATTGGTGAAAAAATGCATGTTCTGTATGAGGTTTGAATTGCCGTTCAGTCTTAAGCTTTGGCAGTCCTATATTTTCAAAAGATTGGCATGAAGGTGTAAAGAAATTAGAACTTCATATTTTCACTTGTTCTAAATACATTATATCATCATTAACAAATTTCTTCCTCAGGTTTTAAATTTACATGGTTTTAATATGAATTGATTTGTTAAACATTCTTAAAAAAGAAGGAAAAGAAAAGAAAAAAAAGGTTGATTTGTATGCTTTAAGCTAGATAATTTTCTATTTTCTCAAACCTTCTTCTGCTATACAGATTGTTGGTCTGGTAGGAACCCGTATATGCATCTGGAGGTGTCATGGCAAAAGAAGTATGTTTCCTTCGAAAGAAGGTACATTTTCACGAGGCTTATGCATGCGGTGGGTGATTGGACTCTCAAACTGTTCTTGATGAAACTGCAATGTTTTAATAGCATATCATACTATAATGTTTTAGCTGCTGATAAAGGAAAACACTTAGTGAGATATATATGATATACATAAACTCTTCTATTTTATTAGTGTTCATAGGAAAAACACATAAGTGATATGATAAACTCGCAGGTATGAATGGATGAACTGGATGATAGTATATATTTTAAATATGATTGACAGTCATAATCAACCAACTTCACCCTTAAACCATAGGACATAATTCATTTTTTTTTACTTTTTTTTTTTAACTGCAAAATTGATACCATAGGATCCCCTTCCCTGTCCTTCTTATGGGCTTGTTTCATGCTGCAGCTATATAGATCCTGAGGCTGTTATTGGATGTGAAGATGGGACAGCTCGTGTATTTGATATGTATAGTCAGCGTTGTTCTCGTATTATCAGGTATATGCAATAAAAATTATATGCTGCTGTTTATATTTTGTAACTCTTGCTCCCTTGAAACCAGAGGTTGGCATTTGTTATCAAGATTGGTAGTGAAGATGCCAACTGGGGGAAGATACACAATCTTCATTCTTAGGTTGAGTCATAATTCGTCTGGTAAGCTTTTGAGTTCCTTGACTGACTTCTGTTAGTGTATACAGTGGCAAGCCAGTTCTTCAAGAAACTGCTAGTGACGTACTTTCATTCAGTAACTACAAACTTTTTTGAGATTGGTACAATTTGAAAATCAATTCCTAGTGTAAAGAAGTACTTGAGCTTGACTTTGACACGTATTTAGTATATCCAATGTAATTTTTTAATATATTAATGATCATCTGATAGTATGACTGGTGACAATGTCAAAAGTGTTGGTCAAATGCTTATGGTGAAAATAGTATAATTTAAGGTGACAGTATTGAGTGTGTGATACTAGATCATTGCCTCTCATCCATGGTTGCCCATTTGAAGCAAGTGCAATCAGTGAAGAAACTAAAATTTGGCTATTTCTTACTTGGTTATTAAAGTATGCTTCTTGTGACTTGCATAAACTACCATTTGCCCCTATTTGTCATGGCTTGCTTTAATAAGCAGGTAAGGGTGAAGTTTCCCAACTGTTTTTGATTGACAGTCGCTTTGTATGAATAGCCTTGTCTTAGAGCAGGAGTACAGTTCATTCCCTATAAATCTTGAGCAATTATCATTGTGAAAGTACTAGAATCTTATGCAGATTTGACCAAATTGTGCCACATCCGTTAAGACTTGCCAAGATCTAGTGGAATTGCATCAATTTGGCAAGGCTAACGTAGAGCCATTCCTAACAATACCCAAATATCATGCTGGTGTACGATTAATTAGATTTTCCTGTTTTCATGGAGTCAGTTTTAAAAGGAAAATTTATGATATTCACAGACTTCGGCACCCTGTTTATGAGCAACTGAACAAATTATGGTGAGTTCAACTGAACTAATTTTACAAATTCACTGACTGAACAACACTAATTATTTATTGTGGCGAGTTCGAGTGAGAAACTGAACAAATTATGCTTACCTGTAATGCTTGTTCAACTTGATGAGTAGCTGGTCTTAACATACAAAAAATTATACACATGTACACATGAATCCATGTATCAGTTTTCATATGAAGGTTGTATCTTTCTATTTTGGTGCATCATATTTTACATCGCCTGCATTATTTAACAAGAAAATCTTTGGTTGGGTCTATCATTATCCTCATCTAAGCCTTATCCCAATTCCCAACTAAGTGGGGACACGAATCATGTTCCACCATTTCGCTCTATTAAGGGCCACATAACTTATGTTATACCACTGATTATCATGTCTTTTTTTTTTTTTACTACCTCCACTCACGTCTATGGCTTCTTTTTTTCTTCCCACTTTGATATGTGATGCAGATGAAGCTTATTTATATGCTGCTTAATCTTATTTGCACTTTCTATCAAATCTCTCATGTAATAATTCTTGCATTTGCTACTTTACAGGATGCATTCTGGGCCAATAACATGCTTGGCTTTGACTGATGAGCTGATTCTCAGTGGCTCTTCCCTTGGCAGTATAACCGTCGCAGGTCTTTCATCTGATCAAAGGGTAGCTTGCCTGAAGTCATCCACTGCTCCAACAGGTGTTCTTTATGTGCTTGCACTAAAGGGTTAATAAGTGATGAAACTCATTGAACTTGCATCCTGGTGACAGCCTTTACTGCAATGGAACCCTCAAAATTTTATTTACTATTTTTTATAAAAGAAAAGAAAATCTCTATCTATATGGAGAGCTATAGAGAGTGTAGATGTAAACTATGATTCATCAGTCATCACAACTTGAAGCCTTTGCGTGTCCATAATTAGGAGATGAAGATTAAAAATAAATAAATTAATTAACAATGTCTTAATACTTGATAACCAAAACTTATTTATCTGCTTAAGCGAAAGTCCCACACCCATATTTGCAGGTGTCCAAGTTACCTTGTTGGTGATTCTTCTTTGATAATTGCACTTGGAGCTTGACATATTGTAAGTAGTGTGGCTTTGAGGTGTGGAGACTCTCTCCTAGCTGTGCTTTGGGGGCTATGGAAAGAGCGAAATAACAGGTGCTTTCGTAATTTGTACGGCAGTCAAAGAGGTGTCTTTTTCTGAGCAAAATCTTGTGTTGGAATGGGCAAGGGCTTCTCATTCAATTGAAGCCTCTTCTTTGAGCGCATTATCGTGTGGGTTGTTTGCTTTGGGTTTTCTTTTCCTTTCGTTTCTTTTCTGTTTTCTTTGTATTCTTTTGGCTTTGCTGCCCAATTGATAAATTGTGATCTTTCAAAAAAAGACATAGTAGATAGTTGCATTTTATTGTAGAGAAATAATCGAGTGCTCTTAGAACACAAACTGATGGTGCTCCTAGTTGCATTGGGACATTTGGACAGTCCAGTTGATTGATCTGAGCTATGCATTATGTCTATCACGATTTCATGGGCTACCATGCAAAGCTCACATTGATTGAAACATTCTAAACATCCCGATCAATTGACAATAAAATGAATGGTCGAGATCATTTATATAAAAGCTGGTCCATTCAACAAATTGAGCCATCTGTTTATCAGGGCACACCATGGATTGTTTATGATTCTAATAATTTTATCGGGAACCCTAACTATCCCATCCGTGGCTTGGAAAATGGATTGCTATAAAAGCAAGACCATCTGATTGGCGAGACTTTTGCATAGTAGACCAGGAAATGTATTTTCAACCTAATGGACTGCCCAGATAGGTTTGATTAGACTATCCAAGTGCCCTGAAGGAACTAGGAACAGTAAAACTTATAGTGCCATGAGAGCACTGGTTCATTTCTCGTATTGAAATGTTAATTGAAAAACTAATACATTGAAGGGTTTGATTAACCAATTTTTATATGCTTAAAATTTGTAGTTATTTTGTACAAATATATTTGCATATTTCAGTGTTTAAATAATATTCTTGCCTTTATAAAAATAAAATAAAATAAAATAAAAAACACAGAAGAAGAAGAAGAAGAAGAAAGATAGAAGATTTCTACATCAAGAGATTCTTTGAGTGGCTTCTTCTCCCCTCTATCAATTGCTTCCTAGTTGGGTTTCACTCCTTGATGTCAACCTTGATGGGTTTGAGCCGATCTTAAACTCGTGACCACTATCTTTTAATTTTTGTTATTTTTTTTTTATCAGAACCTAAACAGGATTTGGTGCATATAAGAGCTGTCTACTTTGTGGTGTGCTTTCAATGCGCATAAGTTGGATATTGTCCCAAAACTTGGACATGAGTCAATCTGTATTAGAGATGATATTCTAAAAGTCTACCAACAGCCATCTTCAAGAATAAAAGTGGAACATTGTGAGCAGCATATAGCTGGAACTTCATCATGTCTTTTTCTATAGTTAAAAGATTTATTTGCCTTATCTGTCGCCTACAACCTGCTGTAGATTAACTTGGCTAACGAACCATTTTTGAACTTTGTCCTTGAAAAATATATGACATTTCAAGAGCAAGCTTGGAAACCAAAATTCTGCATGCCAATGAAAAATATTGTATCATACAACTGGTTGTAGGTGATTCATCCTCATTTGCTTTTATTTAAAATTTTAGTTTATGATTTTGACTTTGGCGAGTGTTACATAGGTTTTTAGCTTGATATAATTATCATTGTTCTATATTTTATTAGATGAGGTTTTCTAAGCCCAGATGTGTGCATAAGGTTGTTCATGTAAACACCAACATGTGTGCCCACACGGTGCACATGCATGAGATCTAGCTGTCCATCACGTGGGTCCCATCATATACGTCCCCCGGAGCCTGCACCCAAAATCAGTCTGGTCTAGTCACATCTGGCATGCACAATGATATAAATAGTCAGATGGTCTAGAAAAACTTGCACCAAGTTCTGTCAGCCATCCGTTTCAGTTGTAAATTGTGGGCTACCTGTTGGTCTAACTAGCCTGATTTTTGTTCCAGAGAATTAAAAAAAGATGTGAATCACCCGATGGACAGCTTGGATCTCATGCTGATGTGCCACGCTGGCACATGGTTGCATGTACATGAGATGCCTAGGACATGCATGTGGGCTTAGGAGAGCTCTTGTTAGGAAATTTTGTGATTGACTTAGTTTGATGGATTCATTTTTCTTTTTTGATTCTTGATGGTTTAATATTTAACATAATGGAAAGAATGAACGACCCATAAATGATTTCCTGTTTGCCATTCATCACTTTTGATTGTCATTAAATTTCCTTTTGTAGAGTTATGCCATGAGGCTCTTGTTTTCTTGGCTCAAATATTCCATGAAGTATGAAGACATTGTGTAGTCTTTGTATGTTGAAAAGCCTTCTTTATGAGGAGTTTATGCTATAACTTGATTTCCTGTTTGCTATATGTATCTTGAAAAACTGCTAAAACTTGATTTGAACTTGACTTAATCAGGCATAAGGAGTTTATGCTTTAACCCACGTTCTCATTTAGTTTTTGCTGGATCAACTGCCGGATATTCTCATTGTTGGGACCTTCGGTAAGCCTTTATATCACTCATGCTTGTTGTGAAAGTTCTATTCGGTCTATTTCTTTGAGAGCACTAAAAGTTATGATGCTCCTAGTTGCATAAGACGTGTAAATTCCAATCAATCAATCTGGTCTCTGTGCTCAGTCTATCCCACCCTTCATGGCCACCATGACAAATCATGTATAATCAGTCCGATCAACAATTTGAGTCACCCATTTGATGGGACTTGTCATGAATCGCCCTTCTGCATAGTTGGCAGGTTGATTCCGGTGGCTTCTTTGGAAAGAAAAAGTGGAGAATTGCCTTGATGGCGACTTTCTGGGCAATTTGGATGTAAAGGAATAACTGCTGTTTTTGTAACACGAGGGGTTCTAGTGAATAGTGATGTTGTTTCAGGCAGGGTTGCTATTCATATCAGGGAGTGGGCTCCCTGAGCTTCCTTTCTTTCTTGGTTTCTTTGGTTTCCTGTTTTGCCCTTTGTTTCTGTTTCTCTTTTTGGCCCCTGGCCTTGATAATATTTCATCTTTCAAAAAAATTGAAAAAAGAAAGCCTAGAGACGTTCATAGGGGCACCCTTTAGCAGTGAAATCTCTAAATCATGAGCAAAAGATATGGGGCAATGCAATTTTTTCATGTTTGGCATTGCTTGTCGACTGTGGATCTATGAAAGGAAATGAATTGGTTTTTTTTTCCCCATCTTTCTGGCAGGACAATGAGACCTCTATGGGAGAGGCGAATAAGTCCAAATGTCATTTACTCCATGCAATATATGCAGAACGACACTTCGACACTAGTTGTCGGGGGTATTGATGGTGTGCTGCGTATTTTGGATCAGAATACAGGCAAATTTCTTGCAGGTTATGTGATGGATAAAAGTACCACAGCAGTGACCCCCTCTTGTAGTAGACTGGGCATTGTTGAGAAGAAAAAGGTGAAGGCTCTGCCAGAAGATGCCTGCATTGATGGTATACCAAGACACCTACGGCCACCCATCACGTGTGTGGGTGTTGGAATGAAGAAGGTTGTCACCACACACAATGGCAAATACATCATGATGTGGAAATTCAAAAATTAGCTGGTAAAATGCAGTTTTGCCCCATTTATTTCTCCTTTAAATTATGATCTTCAACGCATCCTCAATTAAATTGTCGTCCACTTGATTATTAGTTTTGGTTTGTTTCAAGTGATACTAGAGGCAAACTAGTGCATTTGAATCCATGTTGTGAACAAGATGGTATTATTTAAGTTTTAACATCACCTCTTTCTGATATTAAGACATTGGTGGGGCCCACCTGGTAATGTAAACTATTGATCTGATTCGAATTGTAGGCTCAGGATCGATTTGGATGGGCCCACATATATTGTTTATTGGATTGAGTAAAAGCTCAATTGAGCATTACCTATTTTTGTATGAAGAAGCTATGAATGGATATGCTTCTCTTGGGCATCGAGAATGGTGGGAAACGACCGTTCCAAGATTATCCCAATTGAACTAATCTCTGCTATGTATAATATCTCCTACATATACAAAGAGTAGCCAGGATAAAAATTAGTAGTTAAAGAGTGGTGTGAACCTTGCATTATCAATAGGCACGGCAACTGGTGGGCCTTGGTTTGGTTCAGGCACAGATTTTTAACTGGTCAGACCAGGCCTACTCAATATTATATTATTGATTTTGGCTGGCCCAGGCCTGGCATTGCAATCCTCAGTCTTAAACTAGAAGAGAGTTTAAGTAATTTACAAGAAAAAAAACCTGTCTCCGACCATCCGCTAGACGCTCCAGCCTGAAAAATCTGATAGTGTGGTAGAGTATGGCAGTTGATATGCAGACGCTAAGAAATTGTAATGTAATAGCATGGAATGAACTTGAACAAAAACCATAAGAAATTGTAATGTAATAGCATGGAATGAACTCGAACCAAAACCATAATTGTAATGTAATGGCATGGAATGAACTCAAACCAAAACCATTCGAGTAAAGGATAGATGAGTGAATTGGCTGACCGAGTCACTCCAACAACCCACCTGAGTCACAACTTGACTCGGGACCAAATGAATGGGCTGTGAGTTGCCAATTTAAAAAAACCATAGCCTAGAAGGCTTGAGAAAAAAAAAAGAAAAAAGAAAAAAAAAAGAAGATAATTTCCAACAAGTACCAAAAGAAACGGAGCCACAATTAGGAAGATCTGTGGCTTCATTGGAACAATGGCCTGGATCACCAAATCAAGGGCCCCACATCTACAAAGATCATGCTTTGAGTTGTTGGCAGAGGAGAAGACAATGATAGGTTGTTTGGCTCCCTGAAAAGTTACCTTCCAGAAACGCCTCTTTTGAGCAAAACTACAGTTCATGTTGTGTATTTGGATGTCACTCATCAGAATCTTCGCCATAGGATGCATACAAATACAGTTTCTGAGTTCCACAGAATTACATTACTCGTGCCCAAACTTGACATAAAGAATCTCTTTCTGGGGGGGGTGGGAATGTTGACCTGGATCTGAGCCAATCTGGCCCAGCCCCAAAATGGATAAAAACCCAACTTCGTACTTGAATTTTCATGACCTATCAGTTGTCAAGCTACACATGCACAGAGAAATAGACATTTTAGAGGAACGAAATCAACGGAGACAGATGGTTGCCTAAGATATAACATGTCCATACAAAGTTGGGTCAGGAGGGTCAGTGGGCTGCACTAAACTGACTTGAACCCGACTACCAACCCCAAAGCTGATCTGGCCATGCATGCAGGACCCCAGTGAAGCCCATGGTCCAAGCCCAACCCAGAACCTGGTCACAACTCACAAGCGATACCTGGCACGTTGCCACCCTCATCCTATGAGCTCTAGAGCAACAAGTTTGAAATAAAAATTGTGGAACCAAAAAAAAAATAATAATAATAATCATCTAATCTGCACACCATTGGTTTTATCTTCATCTTGGATAAATTCAAAGACACGTTTAAATAATAAATCTGAAAGTAAAAGGGCAAGCACCTCAAATACAACAGGCATACTATTTAGACTGCATACTATTTAGACTCTAGGCCATCCAATCAAAGCCAGAATTAGGCCTATGATATCACCATTGAGCAGGGCCCTCAGCAACCTTTGTTTCTTGGGTGTGTAAGGCGGATACCTGGCGGAAGCTTCTCCTCCAAAGCCGTGGTGCAAGACAGCCTTCTTGTGACTAAATGCATCGAACGAGAATTTACTGTGGTAAGATCCCATTCCACTTTCTCCAACTCCAACGAAAGGCAATGTATGTAATGCAAGCTGCAGCATAATATACAATGTTTCATACAAATCTAAATAGTCTTATGCATGCATGGTATGCTTTATAGACCTAGGCAACTGCCCAGTCACATAGGCAACTGTCAACACCAGCCCTAGACATATCATCGTCTAAGGTTTTTATATATGATTTTATTCTATTGTGAATGTGCAAGCAATAATTACAGATGTAAACATATTTACTTGTATGATTGAACCATAGTTCAAAAACCCAAAACTAGATTCAACTTGATGTCCAGCCAGGTCGGGTCAACCCGAAGACTCAACTCAATTTTTAGTATTAAAATAATATGGATAATTAAGTAATAATGCCTATTTAGTAGGCTATAACTATAAAAATTGACATAGATTATCATCGATGAAGTGTATGGCTTGCCGGTAGAGTCGTCTTACCGTCTCAAAGGGTTCAGGTGTTCAAATTTCACACACTGCCATATGGTTTCTTTTTACTATTATGAAAAGCACTAACCCAGCAAGTGACTCAGTTCGAGTCATGCCTAGTCACGTCAAGTCAACCGAGTCGGCGAACTGACTTGACAAGCCTGGCCAAGTCTCAACCGAGTCGAGCAAGCCATCAAGTTACATGGTGACTCAGCCGAGTTTCATAGAGTCACCGAGCTTTAGAACTATGGATTGAAAGGGTACTAATGTGCGAAAATCCTGTTCTCATGGATGTAAATATTACATGTTTCACTAGGCATTGTTCTCCCACAGACTACCTAGGCAGAAAATCATCTATTCCGGGCATTTTGACCACCATGTATGAATGTATGCATTTTGTGCTTGTGTATGCATGGGAAAATGAAAAGAGGATCACATGTATGCAGGTGTCGTTGATGAGCATTCCCCCTGCAGAGACCGCATTCACAAAATCCTTCTCGAGCTGCTTGCTCTTGGTGAAGAGATATGCAGCAAGAGGCTTCGATTTTGAGTTTATAAAATTGAAACTATCTTCCACCTTGTCAACCTTTCCGAGCCCAACAAAAGAGAAATCTCAGAACATGATGAATAAAACCATTTCTCGTTTCTATGTTTCAGGGTATCAATGAGGAATTCTCACCGTAATGATAGAAAGTAAAGGGCCAAATATTTCTTCATTCATTATTAAGGAGTCTTGTGGAACATCCAGTAAGATTGTAGGGGCAATAGTTCTGTAACAACATGTAAATGCTCTTAGAGTCGGTGGACAGTTGTTTTCTGAAGATCCAAGAAATAATGTGCAGATTGACACTTACGGTCGCTTTTCATCCCATTGGCCTCCATGGACAATCTTACCAGCAACCTTTTCGTCATCCAAGAGCTTTGCTAAGCGCGAGAAATGGTTGGAATTTACAATGTGAGACAAGTCTTTTGATTCCAACGGATCCTTCCCATAGAATTTCTCCAATGTATGTTTGAAAGCATCTATCTGTTGGACAGAAATATCAAGGAAAGAACACAAAACAGAAACCTCAAAGATAACAACAAAACCTTGATAGAATTTTTACCAGTTTTGGAGCAAATGATTTTGGTGTTATGACGTAATTGGGGGCAATGCAAGCTTGTCCGTTATTGCATGCCCACTCACCTGCAATAATTCACTTTACTGCAACCTTGTAACACAAAGATGCACCAACATTAGCTTCCCAGTTAAACTACTACTACTGCAACAATAATGGCAATGTCTTCTACTATGAGGAGAAAGATGATTACATTCAAATTGATGTTCGAATCAACAACAACAGGAGATTTTCCTCCGAGCTCTAAGACAACTGGTGTAAGGTGCTTTGCAGCTGCAGCCATCACAAAACCTCGAAAGTGGGGGAAGAACGATTAATGCATTTAAGATTTTCAAAAGGAGTTTAAGATGAACTGGAATACAGGCTTGGTTATGTGTCTATCAAAATAAGCCTCATGCATGGAATCTCCAGAGTGGATAAATCCAAGTTGAAAAAGAAAGCTAAGAATCCTTAAGAACATCATATAACGGGTGAAAACCTGTATAGAATATTTTGTCCCAGCCCTGCTCCAGCAGCGCAGTTGTTTCAGCAACAGCCCCCTCTACGATTCGTACTACAGATCTGTCTAGATATTCTGGTAATAATCTAGCCATTAATGAGGATGTAGCTGGTGAAATTTCAGACGGTTTTAAGACCCAGCATTGCCAACTGCAATAGCTCCAATGACCGAATCAAGAGATCACACTGGAAAGAAACAAAAAACAAAAAACAAAAAACAAATTGTGAATAATTAGATTTGTAATATGAGCATGCATCTGATCTGTGCACGGTAAACGCTTTACAGTACTATTTTAAAGGTAACAAAAGCAGAAGCGTAATAGTATGCAATATCTCAGCAGGTGACAAGAAGAACAAATGCAAGGGCTCATTGCTGACAGAAAACAAATTTAGTGAGAAAATGGCTCCCACCTCTCTGATGTAAATTTCTAATGAGCTCTATGCTGTGTTAATAAGGGTTCATTTGGATGCACTATCATACTGAATTGCGACCATTAATCTAAAGTTGGACACACTACGAGTATGTTTGGTGACCAAATTGTAATACCCTTGGGATCAATAATAAGGGGATGGAGCTCAAAACTGCAAAGATGATACAAGTTAGGACTTGAAGGAACACATCTGCAATTTTGAGAGCTCTTCCCCATGATGACTGGGAAACGTTATTACCATTTGGTCATCTCCTCATGTTTAAGATGACTGTTTGCAATCCAAATCACTTTTGCATCCAAGAGCAGCATATAAGAACTGAACTGCCATTTGAAATGCATGATGTGATACACTGATTAATATTTAAGATGCAGAGCCATATCCCAGTCTAATTTCAATCCAACTGAAAATATTGGATGAATACAAGTAACAGCGAATCAATCAGCCAATGATTTGCCATGACTAAGGTGGACACATGCAACAGAAAACAATATATGGCCGAACAAATATTCATCCAGTAACAAGGCCAGGAGCCCTTTTTGAACACAATGCAGAGTTAGTGTACCGACATGCATATGGCATGCTGCCCCCCCCCCCCCCCACAAAAAAAAATTAAAAAAATAAAAATAAAAATAAAATTAACAGTCTTGACCAGTCTCCAATATCAACACTATATTAGCAGAGATGTTTTTGGTTGTGAAGATTTGGGAGAAGTTGGTCACATGATTATTTGTGGAAAGCGTATGCAGTTATGCATATGGTTGGTGAAAATTACCACATTGCCTCCGTTTTACGCCAGTTATGATATTACATATCTGTACAACTGTGACATCACATATCTAGCAATTAAGAAGTTCGTGCACTTCCAAACACATCGACCAATATATTTGGCGTAGACAACGGTAATGATTTTGTATCAATAACTAAAAGATCCAGAAGATATCAGCTTTAGTGAAGGGAATCAACCCTTTCTATCACAAATAACATGAGGCTGCTGAAATACGCATTTTGTCATTTCATACAATCGCATCATTCATGGACCACTCAACAAAGACGATTTGGACAGAACCTTAAGATTGAGAGTAAGAAAGATGGGGAATATAACATTTCAAAAAGGCAAATCCAGGGAAACGCTTCTCTCATTAATCACATATGGATTTGAAGGTTTCCTTGACTTTATCAAAATTCTACCTAAAAGCGCATAATTGAAAATGAGGCATTACCTTGCAAAATCTTAGGCCTTACAAAAGTTATGAATCTAGTCCAAAATTGCCTAGATTAGGAAATCAAGGCATGGCCACTCTAAGGCTATTGTGGGCCCACATGGGTGTCTTGGGACATGTTTGAATTGACCTTAAGAAGAGCAGAGTCAATGTGCTTAGTTTCATCAAATGAAACCAATGGGGCATTCCTACGGAATGATGAGAAGTAACGAGCGTTCCACTGGAGAAATGATGTGTACATTTTTCACATCATTTATATTAATGAAGTAACAATAGTAAAGGGTGCGTCTGCAGCAGTATTTTAAGCAGGATATTTGTGGCGACATGCCAACGCCTCAACGCACGACTGCACACGCGCGCACAAGTATGCATATTTATATTTTAAGAAATGAATTAGTGATATCTGGCATAGACATGTTCAATATGACTATATGTCCGTGGTTGTGCGTGCGCGCGTGTGCTAAAATCAGAAGGTGCTTTAGTTCATGGCATAACAAGCTTAACAATAAGAAAATTGAGTCATTTGAGGAATCGGATTCGGTCATACAGAAGGGATAGTTCTAGGCTGAAATGACCAAGATAACGCCTAGTGGTTCTGATACAATTTCTGCTAATGAAGGGAAACTTGTCAATGTAGTTTTAGCCTGCACAAATGTAAAGAGTTTGCATTATTGATTCTCACCTCTTGCTAATATCACCCACTTAAACAAATGAGTCATAAAAAAATGTAAATATGAATAGCAAGCAATGGTTGTAACTCTTTCCTTAGAGAATAACACATACCCGTTCCAGTTTCATCCAATGTTTGAATTCCTTGAGTGACACCTTACATGTAACACTCCGGATTTTTGCCAACCTGGAGTTAGATGTCCTTAGGTAATGAGTTGATCATAACACCTTAATTGACTTCTCAGAACTCAATCCTAAAGCCTCAAATCCCCTTTCAACACATTTCCTTCAAAATCTCACCTTTCACCACCTTATTCTTCAAAATTTTTCAAGTATTTTCATATTAGACACTAATCTTAAAGTTTAAATGATGAAGAACAATACTTAAACTAAAACTTACTGTAAATGGTAAATACATAAATAAAATGGGCTTTTGACCATTAACTTTTTTGGAATCTCATAATATAGATAAGTTATTTGGATAGATTAGCTTCTCCTACCTTAAAATCATATATTACACATTGCGTAACCCATTCCAGATTGAAAGATACACCCATTTCAAATATCGGATCGGCGAAACCACAATAAACGGACTCAGAGGCCCAAACGACGTAAATCGGGGGGACCTGAGATGGGTCTCGCGCATATCTGGCACCCCCGGCGGGGGTGGCATCCCCCTTGGGGCGAGCCATCGCCCCAGGGTCCAGCGAGCGGTGATACCCTCGCCGGCCAATGGGCCTGGCGGGCCGCAGCGGGTCGGGTCGCCCGTTTTCTGTCATTTTCCTGCACTTTTTGTCCAACTTAAAAAAATTATATCTCCCTCGTTATAACTCCGATTTAGGTGATTCAAAAGCCAGATTGAAGCTTGATAAGTCTAGTTTCATATAAAAATGAATAAAATATTTAATATAGTTAAAAATAGGTCATTATGACAACTGTCTAAAAATTATTAGTTGGACAGCTGCTGCTTCTAGAATTTTTAGAATTTTTCTACAATACGAAATCTCATGAAATTTGGTGGAGGAAAAGTAAACTTGATAATGAACTACTAAAAAAATAATTAAAATAATATACTAACTAAAAATGCCAGAAAGGGGCGTACAACTGCCCTAGGACCTTATTCCGTCGTAATTAGGGCATAATTTAGTTAAGTACTAAACTGAATAATCAGTAGAATTAACTTGAACCAATTTAAATACGATCTGCAAGACTCAAAACTTGTAGAATCGTTAACGCTACATTACCCTAAAATCTAGGATCCATCTCTAAACTCAGTTGCTCTCGGGAGTGCATTGAAACTTCGTATCAGACCTGGACCGTACGTCGAAAGTCCGATTATACTGAAACTAAACGGTTATGACCGCCTTTCTGGACTTGACACTCATCTCAAAAATCAAGTGCTAATAGTACCCAGAAATGCACAACTTGAGCCCGAAGCGAAGTGTGTGAGAAGCGCGAATATCTTTAGGAAGCGAACTGAAACTTAAGTGAATTGAGTCGGTTCGCTTGCAGGACAAATCTAAGGATTCAGACCGTCAAAATCTGACCCAATTACATCCTCAGATCAGGAAAAATGTCTAACACATGTCAGTGCACTTGTGGCCCTGATCGAGTGCTGGTGACCGTTGAACTAAAACAGGTCTCCCGCAATCGATCCCCAAATCCGATCAGACCGAAAACTTAGCCTGACCTAGATCTATGGTCAGGGAGCTTAAGTCCGATCGCACACAGAAAAGGGGCCTCCAGAACAGCTTCGTTGGACCGAAACGGCCCGTATTTGGCCATAACCTAGGTATACCTTAGCCCTGGGGCCATTTCCATCAGTTTTGGGCCTATATAAGGGCTTAAACCCACCCCATTTCTATTCCATACGAATTCCTAACCTTAGGAGAGAGAAGAAAGAGAAAAGAGAAGGAGAAGTGAGAGAGTGAGAGATAACTGCTGGGATTCGATCACACCACTCCACGGGCTGAATCATTGCTTCCGTATCGCTATACCGGCGATTCCGATCCTGTTGTTGGGTAAGAAATACTAACCCTAATATGTTTTAGGGATTCTAGAGGAGTATGTGATGAAATAGCTAACCTATTTCATGATATAGGTTGCCATTGTGCTGTAGACGACGAGTTAAAGAACGAACTGAGTTCGTTACGTGTCTACCGGCGTAAGGTGCAGACTATGAATGTTTAGGTTATGGTTTTCAAGGCATTCAATGTCAGTTAATGATTATGACTGACTTTCTTGCTATCATATGCTTAGATACGATGTTTCCCGTATATTACACATATATGTAAACTATGTTGATTTTAATGCATTCCAAGTATTTGTTGAAATGTTTGAATGAGTATGGAATTATGATTTGTGTTTGCCATGATTTATGTTTGAGGCTACATGATGGTTGTACGTGTGGCAATTCCTACGTGGAAGTATTCGCTACAATATGTGTTTTAACTAATTTATTACATGTATGTAATAGGTGTAGTCTAAGTGTTTGGTAAATTGCCTGAATGAGAAAATGCTTGATGTGATGTACTTAATAAGGGTGTTAAGATATGATTCTCAATCCCCTTATACATAGTTAGAGTTTCCTTTATGTAACCTATCTTACTACTATGTGAATTAAGGATGAAATGCTATTTTATGATACATGTGTAGTATGTGTTTTGTTGAATTGTTTAGAGTAAGATATATATTTAATTTTAGCTTTCACATGCTGTCCTTGGTTAATACATGCGTATATTGTTATTTGGATTGTAATTGGGGCTACAATGTAGTCCAGACAATCGGTAATGGTAAGCGATCGGTGGCCAAACTGTTTAGCCACGACGGGCACGCCCGATGAATCCGAGTCGTACGCTGTTTGTCGGCAGTAGTTAGGCCACACAGAGTGCTTACACCCTCCATGTCGATCAGCTCGACGTACGTTCGTACCAGTCAAGCTTGTTAAGTAACCTGATTGGCCCGATGTATGTTCACCATGTATGGACACTACTGCTTGAATCTAAGGTACCAAACTCACCAGTGAAAACCCGTTCAACCTTGGTACCTCGATCCGCTAAGACTCATGAGCCGGACATGGTGGTATGGGACACCGTGGTCGAGCTGTCGGCCTATGCCGGGGTGACGAGCCCACCCGTAGTGACCAGTGAGCAACCCAGACTCATGAGCCGAATACGGTGGTATAGGACACTATATTCCAGCTATCGACCTACACTGATCAGGTGACGAGCCCTTTGTAGTGACCTCGAGCATACTCTGAGGCTGCATTGAGGCTACGAGCCTTTCCGTAGCAACTAGAGTGTAAACTACGCCTACACTGATCAGGTGATGAGCTCTTTGTAGTGACCTAGAACTGTAACATCGTATGAGATTTGCTAGAACTGACGACCCTAGAATGGATCATTGTTTGAGAATTGATATAAGGGAGGTACCTTAGCTTCCCAATCCTGGTGTATGAATAAACCTAAGTAAGCAACCTGGCTAATCACATGCATGCATCGCATTACGTGTGCCTTTGGCGTAGCAGGTCAAGCATTGAAGAAGTGTTTCATGCCGCAATCGTAAGATGAAGTCGCTGAGGGAGCGCAGGCGAGGGCATGCATCATTATTTCATATCATTCTTGCATTAACAAGAGTACTTAGGACCTGATTGTTGTATTGCGTTATCATTATTGCTTGACTGAATTGATAACATGTTAACCTTTGCTTTATTGTTCCATTGAGTTGATCACTCACTCCCATGTTATGGGACGGTATTTTAAACACCCACCAGACCTTATCTTAGTTTCAGATGATGGCGATGCATATGAGGCGGAGCCGAAATTTAATGATGATGAGGAGGGTTTCTCCTATATGCAACTATCACGTGGGTCTATGTAGACCATGTTCTGATTGACGGGGTTACAAGGATGCTGATTAGATGTCATTACACTTGTTATTTTGTACTTATGGAACACCCGTGTATATTCATTTTGTCCATTTTTGGAGTATATATGTATATATTTAACCTGGTAACATGTTCACACTCTGGAAACTTACGATAGCTTATATATTTTATATATCTATCACAGTCTTCCGCTTGCGAAATTTAACTGTCTCTGGAGTATGATATGTTGTTTTGGTATAATCCCACTCATGTATAATGCACTAATATGAACAACATTCAATTATCATTATCTATGTTTCATAAGTGATGCGTTTGAACTCGGGAGCTGAGCTTTTGCTCGACACCCGATTTTCAGGACGTTACATTACATGAGTTCTTTGTCATGGATATCCGCACTATGAATGGCATGAGTCAAATATGAAGTATAGACCAGTAGATGATGTTGTTAATATGCAGATTGAAATGACATCTTATTGTAGCATCTCTCTCTCACAAATTCATTCACACAAAAAGAGCTATGATATGAAAGCCTTCATTAAGCTAAATAAATATATAACTTCCAGACATTGATGATGTTTGTTAAACCATTTCAGTATTGATAAATAGGGGTATGGCATGTGTGACACATGTGCAACAAGGAGGGGATGGAGAAAAAAAAGAGGAGAGAGATTCAGAGGGAGGGGGGGGGGAGGAGATGGAGAGGGAAAAAAGGAGAGAGCAGGTGTGTGCTACACAGATATAGATAGAGAAGGGAATGGTAGACCCATCCTCACTATTTTCCTTGTTGTGGCTCACTCAAGTACTCAATTTGCCTAATTTTTGGATTGATGTCCTAACATTGGTTGACGAGTCATCATGGTGGGCCCCATAGAGACTTTATTGCACATTCTCCCTAATAAGATGCTTTGTGCAAGCTACATGTAGAGAAGAGGAGAGACTGGTGCAGGCTATATGCATTAAAAGAAATGAAAGGAGGTGGGCTTGATCTAGACCTTTCATGCCACATTGTGCAGTAAAATTTTGACCATCCCTTACAAAGTATATATATTTTTAACGATATCTTGCCATCTAATAACTAAAATTCCTAAGACTAATTTTGAGGGGAAAATGTCCAAAATTACTGGCGTTATATACATTGATAATAAATCTTTGCTTCGCGAAACTGCCTTTCATGATAAATAGAAAATATGTTTTACATTAATTGGTATGTTCATCAGCGTGGCAAACCGTGCTTTTCATTACATTCGGAGATAAAGCACCTTAAATGTTGTAGCACCTTAAATGTAGTATAAACTTCCTTTTTCTTTTTGCAAGCCAATTAATTGATGAATGGAACATTGGAAATTTTGGTAGGTCCTTTAGGTGAAGTTCAACCAAATAATTCTCCATAGAGAAGCATTAGAGGAACAACTTTAGTGTCACTAGGTACCTTTATCTCATGCACTATGCCATCCATACAGGAAAGCATGAATCAGCCATCTGTGGTGGAAATCACTTCAGTGTTCATTTTATCCGGTCTTTTTATTTGTGGTATCTAATGCTTTGAAGTGAAACTTCTCAACAAAGTGGGCAGTAAGGGTCTGGACTGGATGGCTCTTGGTTCACCGAGCAAGCTCCTTTGCTTGGTAAGGTATGGTACTGTTCAATGAAGGAAAAAAAGACAAAGTGACCCACAAAAGGCCCTCCCCAATTTGAATTGCCAAGCATTTGGAAACACCCTCAGATTTAGGTTTTGGTCGAATCTATCAGTGGGGCAGGCAGCATGCTTTTGAACGTGCCGAGCATCTGGGGTGGGCACTAAAAAACACAATCCAAATGGGCATGTTATCACATTCATCCTTCCATCCCCAAAACAACATTCTTTTCGAAATGCTACTTCGGCAGTTCGTAAGATTCCCACTTCCATTACTGATTCCTAAGATACTCCCCAACCCACCCTTAATCACGACAATTCCCAACCAAACAGAATTCAAACTCCTTGGAAGAATCATTCCCCATTCGACATGTTCAAGAACGCCGCAACCGATTCACCAGAGCACCCGACAAATACAAAACACCCTAAAAAAAACCCTCCAGTGCTCAATTCACTGCAGCAGCACAAGACATCCCGAAATTAGTTACTGCCACCAACAACCGACAACTCTATTTAACTACTCTGTAACTACAAATAATAAATTTCCATGTCCTTCCCAAAACTCAATCGGAGAATCATTAATGAACTAAAGAAACAAGAAGATCGAGAGCGAATTCTTCGAAGAGACTATCAATCAGAATCCAAGTAAAGAAATTAGAACTTCATATTCTCACTTGTTCTAAATACATTATATCATCATTAACAAATTTCTTCCTCGGGTTTTACATTTACATGGTTTTAATATGAATTGATTTGTTAAACATTCTACAAAAAAGAAGGAAAAGAAAAAAAAAAAAGGGTTGATTTGTATGCTTTAAGCCAGATAATTTTCTATTTCCGCAAACCTTCTTCTGCTATACAGATTGTTGGTCTGGTAGGAACCTGTATATGCATCTCGAGGTGTCATGGCAAAAGAAGTTTGTTTCCTTCGAAAGAAGGTACATTTTCACGAGGCTTATGCATGCGGTGGGTGATTGGACGCTCAAAGTGTTCTTGATGAAACTGCAATGTTTTAATAAGCATATCATACTATAATGTTTTGGCTGCTGATAAAGGAAGGCACTTGGATATATTTGATATACATAAACTCTTCTATTTTATTAGTGTTCATGGGACAAACACATAGGTGATATGATAAACTGGCAGGTATGAATGGATGAACTGGATGATAGTATATATTAAAATATGATGACAATCATAATCAACCAACTTCACCCTTAAACCATAGGACACGATTCATTTTTTTGACTTTTTTTTCCTGCAAAATTGATACCATAGGATCCCCTTCCCTGTCCATCTTATGTGACCTTATGGGCTTGTTTCATGCTGTAGCTATATAGATCCTGAGGCTGTTATTGGATACGAAGATGGGACGGCTTGTGTATTTGATATGTACAGTCAGTGTTGTTCTTGTATTATCAGGTATATGCAATAAAAAGTATATGCTGCTGTTTATATTTTGTCACTCTTGCTCCCTTGAAACCAGAGGTTGGCATTTGTTATCAAGATTGGTAGTGAAGATGCCAACTGGGGGAAGATACACAATCTTCATTCTTAAATTGAGTCACAATTCGTTTGGTAAGCTTTTGAGCTCCTCGACTTTGTTAATGTGAATAGTGTACCAAACCAAAAAAACGTCGTTTAGGAACGGTTTAAAACCGTTCCTAAAAGAGGCATCGCAAAAATCCTACCGATTCAAATTTTTAGAACAGACTCTTAGGAACGGTTGCAACTGTCAATTTTAAATTTTAGGTAGGAAATTTTAGGAACGGGTTTAAACCGTTCTTAATGTTGACAAATTTGGTGTTTTTCATTATTTATGAATGGCTAATAAAAGTTGTACATTTGTTTTTATATTTAAAAACCAAATAATATTATATACAATTAAAAAATAATATTGAACAAATATCGTACAACTTTATAATAAAAATTATATATATTTACAACAATAAGTTTACGATTGCACGAATACATTAAAAATAAATAAATAAATCCTCCATGATATGCTCCACTACTAGAGAAAACACAAGGTCCCACCATTTTTGGGGTTGTCCTTTATGGTTGCACCATGACTTGTAATGACACTCTGAAAGAGGAACTTGTCTTTGCATTGCAAATCTAGGCAGAGCTTTTTGGGCTTGCATTGCATATCTAGGCAGAGCCTTTTGGGCTTGCATTGCAACTATTAAAATCAAAACAAAGACCGTAAGCAGTTTGATTAGCCAAAAATCAACATAAAGATTCAAAAACTATACATGAAAAAGAGTGACTATTCAACAACTAAAACTAAAGGATCACCTGTAATGTTGCATGTTGCCAATAATCACTCGAGGACAAGGATGTGTTCTACAAGGATGGTGGAGATGATGATGTGTCAAAGCTAAAGGCATGGTGCTTGTGTCAAAGCACAAAAAGGAAAAGTACATACAATTGAAGGATTGGGGTCTAGAATCCTTTTGGTTAGCTTTTTTGCACTGGTAGAGAACTGTAACACCCCGGATTTTTGCCTACCTGAAATTAGACGTACTTAGGCAATGGGTCAACCCTAAAACCTTGGTAACCTTTCAGAACCCAATTCCAAAGCCAAAGAAATCATTTAGAACCAAACTCTTTAGAAATTTAATGTGTTTTAGCTAGCGCTAAACTAGATTACCTGTGAAATTAGCACCAACCACTTTAAATACAATCTGTAAGACCCAAAACCTGTAGAATCATTGACGCTATCTTACCATGAAATCTAGCATCAAACTCTAAACCCAGTTGCTCTCGGGAGCATTTAGAAACCTCGTATCGGACCTGTATCGCACGTCTAAAGTCCGATAGCGATGAACTTAGACCATAATGACCGCCTAGTTGGACTTGACTATCACTTCGAAAATCAAGCCCAAACGATGCTATGAGACGATTTCCTTGCGTCCAGAGTAAAGAGAGTGAGAAAAGGAAGATATTTAGAAAATTAAATACATTTTTATGAAATCTGGCACGATTCACTTGCGTGTTATTTTTAAGCATTCTGACCGTTAGAATTCGACTCAAATTCACCCTCGGATCAGGATAGGTGGCCCTTACATGTCATAGTACTTGTAGCTCTAATCGAGTTCCCATAACCGTTGAATTGAAACTGGTCCGCCACGGTCGATTCGGAAACCCGACCGGACTAAAAACCTAGCTTGACCTAGATTCGATATTAGAGAGCTTAAGTCCGATCGCATTTAGTAACAAGACCTCTAGAAGTGCTCCGTTGGATCGAAACAGACCCGATTTGGTTATAACTTAAGTATACCTTGGCCCCAAGTCTATTGTCGTCACTTTTGGGCTTATAAAAAGGGCTTAAACCCTCTCTCACAAATCCCATACGAATTTCAAACCCTAGCTAAGAGAGAGAGAGAAAGAGAGAAAGTGAGAGATATTTGAGGTTTTTCTCCTAGGATCCATCATTGTCGCTCCTCGGCCTGCATCACCACTTCTGCATCGCAAATCTGGCGCTTTCAACTCCGTTCTTAGGTAAGAAATCCTAACCCTAACCTGTTTAAGTGATTCATGTGGCGTAGGTGATGAAATAGCTAACTTATTTCCCGCCATAGGTCGTTGACGTGCCATGGATGAAGCCTAGACCTGCAATCTAGATTCGTTGCTTGTCTACTGGCGTAAGGTGCGGACTATATGTGTTTAGGTTATGGTTTCCAAGACTTTCAATATTAAGTAATGATTTATTCTTACTTAGGATGCTATTTCACATGTATAAAGTGCTATCCGTTTCGTTCTTCAGTTATACGTTGATTATGTTGAATATACTGTATTCCTCGTATTTGTAGAAAATACCGTATACGTATAAAATTTGGATTTGTGTTCAACATGATTATTTGCCGTGTATATATGCTTGTTGCATGTGTGACAACTCCTTAGCGAAAGGACTTGCCCTAAACCACGCCACGGCCAATATACGCTGTATAAGTTAAAGTGTGTAGCCCACGTGTTTGTGAAAATGTCTAAATGAATACAGAACCCGGATTCATGCATGCCATGATTATCCGTCGTGGGTATATGCAAGTGGTATATGGGGCAACTCCCTAGTGAAAGGATTTGGCCTAATACATGTATAACCAACATACACATGTATGATAATGTATATATTCTAAGTGTTTGTAAGAATGACTGAATGAGTATGGAATTCGCTTTCGTGCTCGCCATAACTAACTGTCATGGATATATGGTTGTTGTATAGGCGATAACCCTTTGACGAAAGGATTCGCCCTAATACGTATGCTAATAAATGCATAATATGTATGGTATAATGTGTAATCTAAGTGTTTGTATAAATGCCTAAGTGAGTTAGTAATTAATAAAATTGTGATAGCTAGGGTTGTTGAGATATGAATCTCAATCACAATACTTGAGTATACGATTTCCTCCATGCATTGTGTAACTGAGATTATTTGTATTAACTATGTATATGTTTTTCTCCATGAATTGATTAACTTAGATGAATCATGATAAAGGTGTATATGATTTCTGCCATGTACTGTATTTACATTTAAATTATACTTCATGAATGTCCACATGATTGTAGGATATGCCTCATATGCCTGTTATGGAATTTATATGTGATTAGGGTTGTGCTACAGTCCAGGTAATCGGTAATCGTTCTGTAAATAGTGGTTGAGGTTGTTCGCCACGCAGGATGAGTTTAACGAACCCGAGCCGTACTTGGGATGTTCGACAGTGGTTAGGCCACACGGAGTGCTTATGCATTCCATGTCGTTCAACTCAACGTGCGCTTGGTCTAGTTGTGCTTATTAACTAACCTGATTGACCGATGTTTGCTCACCATGTTTGGTCGCAACTGTTTGAATCTAAGACACCGAGCTTACCGGTGAAACTCCCGTTAACCGTGGTACCATGATCCCCTAAGACTCATGAACCGGACATGGTGGTATGGGACACCGTGGTCGAGCTGTCGGCCTACGCTGGGGCCACAAACCTCCCCGTAGTGACCAGTGAGCACCCTACTCTGAGCAGATTATGGTGGTATGGGACACTATATTCTTGCTGTCGGCCTACACTGTTTTGTAATGGGGGAGTGGAGCAACAATTGCGCGCAACAGCCCTGACAGCCCTCTGTAGTGATATTGAGTTTATCCTGACACTGCATTGGGGCGACGAGTCCTAATGCGGTCTTAAGGATATAAATAGGCCTGTATTGATAAGGTGATGGGGGAGTGGAGCAACGATTGCGCGCAACAGCCCTGACAGCCCTTGCAGTGACCTAAAACCATAACATCATATGAGATTCCTAGGACTGATGACCCTAGAATGGATCAACGTTGGGAAATGATATAAGGGAGGTGTCTTAGCTTCTCAATCCCGCTGTATGAAAAAGACTAATAAGAACTTGGTAAGCATATTCATAACACCGCATTGCATGTGCTAACGGTGTTGGTGATAGAGCACTGAGGAAGTGAGTCATGTTGCGATCGTTAGATGATGTCGCAGAGGGAATTGTGGTGAGAGCATGCATCATGCTTCATATAATCCTTGCATTAACAAGAGTACCTAGGACCTGTGTGTTTGTACTGCTTTATCATTACTGCTTGATTGGATTGATAACATGTTAACCTTTGCTGTATAGTTTCCACTGAGTTCATTACTCACTCTCACGTTGCGGCAGGGTAGAATCCCTGGGAGAAACTCCAACTCTGTCTCACTTTCTCTCTCTTTTCTCTCTTCTCTCTCCTAGGGTTTTTTCCAAATTCGTATGGGAGGAGAGAGTGAGGGCTAAAGGCCTTTTTATAAGCCCAAAAATAACGGAAATAGACTTAAGGTCAAGGTATACATATGTTATAACCAAATCGGGTCTGTTCCGATCCAACGGAGCATTTCTGGAGGTCGTATTACTAAATGCGGTCGAACTTAAGCTCTCTAATATCAGATCTTTAATCAGTTAAGTTTTCAGTCCGATCGGATTTCCAGATCGCCCGTGGCGGACCAGTTTCAATTCAACAGTTACCGAACTCTGATCAAGGCCACAAGTCCTTGGACACGTAAGGGAAAATTTTCCTGATCCGAGGGTGAAATTTGGTCGAATTTTGACAGTCAGAACGCTTAAAAATAACGCGCAAGTGAAACGTTCCAGATTCTGATTTATTTTCTAAAAATCTTTCTTTTCTCACTCTCTTTACTCCGGACGCAAGGAAATGGTCTCAGGACATCGGTTGGGCTTGATTTTCGAAGTGATAGTCAAGTCCAACTAGGCGGTCATAATGGTCTAAGTTCATCGCTATCGGACTTTCGACGCGCGGTGTAGGTCCGATACGAAGTTTCTAAATGGTCCCGAGGTCAACTGGGCTTAGAGATTAATCCTAGATTTTAGAGTAACGTAGCGGTAACAATTCTAGAGGTTTTGGGTCTTACAGATCGTATTTAAAGTGGTCGGTATTAATTTTGCAAGAAATCTAGTTTAGCCCTGGCTAATTCACGTTAAATTTATAAAGAATTAGGTTCTAAATGATTCCTTTGGCTTTGGAATTGATTCCTAAGAGGTTACCAAGGTGTTATGGTTGACCCATTGCCTAAGGACGTCTAATTATAGGTTGAAAAAATTCGGGGTGTTACAATCTACCCCCCTTAAAACATAATTTCATCCCCGAAATTAGCTACGGGTAATGAGTCCCTAGAAAGACTTTAGTATTGAAAGACTTTAGTATTGACATTCTAATGAAGGTGCAAATCTTATTTAATGACTGAACCTTACGTATAACCTAAATCAACTTCTTCAATCTTGGGCCAGTGGGGAAAGAGGCCAACCACGCTTCCGCTGCGCTACTCTAATCCAACGGTTGTATTAACTACTCCTAAGTAGATTGGGCTCAATACGTTCTACCCCCCTTAAAAACTTAGTTCTTCTTAAGACTCAAGAATCTATGCCTCGATCCGTATCGGAACGAGATGTAACTTAGGGCATATCCTTGTCATGGAATGGGAAACAATCTCTCTATGCATTGGTCTTCCTTTGCTAATGATGCGTTATATGGCATTGGTACCTATGGTTGTAGAAAAGAGCCTAATCTCTATTGTGGTTGAGTTCAGGGGCAGGTGTGAGCTTGCGACAAGATGTCTAATCTCTATTGGCTATATGTCCTCAACATTTCCCAAAGGCAAAGCAATAACTTTTGGTTGTAGGTGGTTGGGCCAACACGGAAGAAAAGTTGTGTAGTGGGTCTGAGCCGGATACATAGACTTTCTGTCTAGCTAGGACAGAAAATTTGTCGTATCAGTCCTTAATCCTAGTCGATGTCGATCTTCTACTTGATCAGAGCATTGGATCTATTGGTAACTACTAGGATTGAGAATTCGATTCAAACCGCGAATACTTCGCTTATATACAATTCTTTTAGTCCGCATTCCCAATTGTACTAAGTCTTTGGGAAGGCAATTCTAAAGGGCGTGTTGGTTTATCCTAGTGTTCATCTGAGGGATATATATAAGTATGTGACTAGTTTTAAGTCAAGCAAGCTTCCTAAGAGTTACTAAAGGTGCCTTTGAGTATTATGAGGATCTATCGAAGGACTAACGTCCTATTCCAACCAAATCAAACCTACTATTCCTTAGTATAGTCAATCTTTATACTAATTAATACAACTAGTAGCCTAGTCTGTAACTCACTAACTGTAATCCAAAGTCTAAGTTCATGCGTTAGATGGTTTCATACCATTTCTAGTACAGGGGATTGTTCTATCACTTAGAGTCAAGATTGTCTAATTGAAATTGGATTTCCTATATCGTCAGATGTAAGGCCCACCCCCACAGCACATGATATTGTCCGCTTTGCCCGGTGGGCTCACGGCTTTAAAACGCGTCACGTTTGTTAAGGGAGGAACCCCACATATAACCACCACAACTTTAGACAACTCTTCCGATGTGGGACAAGTTACGCTACAGTCAACTGCAACAGTAGCTCGCCCAACACAGTAGCCTGCCAGCCTTCCTTGGGGCCCGCCCACATGTGCGCCCGCTCACATGTGTCCGCCCACATGAAGCAGTGACCGGGGCGTCACATTATCCCCCACCGAGGGCAGAGCCGTCCTCGGCTCTGATACCATTTGTAAGGCCCACCCCCACAACACATGATATTGTCCGCTTTGCCCGGTGGGCTCACTGCTTTAAAACGCGTCATGTTTGTTAATGGAGGAACCCCACATATAACCACCACAACTCTAGACAACTCTTCCGATGTGGGACAAGTTACGCCACAGTCAACTGCAACAGTAGCTCGCCCAACACAGCAGCCTGCCAGCCACACAGTAGCCTGCCAGCCTTCCTTAGGGCCCGCCCACATGTGCGCCCGCCCACATGTGCCCGCCCACATGAAGCAGTGACCGGGGCGTCACATCAGATCTTTCAAAATCTAGGACTACTAACTCTAGGTCCAAAACTCTAGATGTCCTAGCACTAGATGGTTACTGTTTATGGACTAAGCTACTGTGTTTGGTCTCGCCCGACAGTAATGTATAAAGACCGAGAAGATGACTATAACTAGCTCATAAAGAGCCATGGAAAATGAAGAAAATGAAGGGAAGGGCTGAGATCTTTGGGTCTCCACGGATCTAGGTCCGAAAGAAGAGTGTAATGGGTCAAAGAAAGGGAAAATAAAAGAAAGAAAAGACCAAGATATGAGAGGTTTGGGGCTGGCACGATTTGGAGCTTCAAAAGAGAGCTTGGGAGCTCCAATCACGGAAAATGGAGGAAGTAGCTGCTGGGTATGATTGAGAACAGTAGAGGGACGAAGGAAATGACAGAAAATGAAAGAAGGGATGATTGGAAGGAAGGTTGGAGAGAGAAAACAACAGTTTTAGAGTGAAAGGAGAGCTTGGAGGGCCATTTTGTGAAGCCGGGCGGCTCGGCCCGAATAGCCCGCCGACCGGCGAGGGCCTCGCCGCTCTCTGGACAATTTGGCGAGCCCTCGCCAAATGGGCGAGGACCTCCTGCCCCCTAGGCCCCAAAAACGTCTGGTTCCCACCTTGAAACCTTTTAAAACATGTTCGTTTGGCCCCCCTCTTCCGATTTGAGCCATTTCGGGTCATTTTGGAACTAATCTGATCTCTGTTCAAATTTTACGATTTCTAACGGCTGGAATGGGGTGGAATGCAGTCTATACCCGTCAATTGACGGTCTAGAAGTGATTTGGGGTCGCCGTGTGTGATCAGGAGTGCGCACAGACTTGATTTTAGTGATCGTTTTCAATAAACTTTCGCCAACAAACAAACTGGGGGTCCTAAACTTGTTTCTAGATTGTTCTCGCACCTTCTTACGTTAAATTGGCGTCAGCGTACGGTGTATGACCATAACCCAGGTCCAGTTTAATCCAAATCATGCTCTGATACCATCTGTAACATCCCGAAAATCGGGGGTCGATCATAAACTCCACTCCCGAGTTCCAGAACATCACTTATACAATATTTTCAATGATGGATGAATGTCGACTATAGTAGTGCTTAAAACATGAAGTGGATTAAGCCAAAACAACATATCATTCTCTAGAGACAGTTAAGTTTCTCAAGCGGAAGACTGATAAATATATAAAATGTATAATAGATTGTAAGTCTCCAGAGTGTGAACATGTTACCAGGTTAACTAAATACATATATACTCCAAAATAGAAAGAAAAGAATATACATGGGTATTTAAATAAAAGGCAAAATACCAAGTGTATTGGCATCTAATCAGTAACCCTGTAAACTCGTCGATCAGAACCTGCATATAGGAGGAATCCTTCTCATCATCATAAAGTCCGGCTCTGCTTCGCAAGCATCGCCATCATCTGAAACTAAAACAGAAACTGTTTGGTGTGTACAACACCGTCCTGTAACGTGGGAGTGAGTAGCTAACTCAGTGGAAACTATACAGCAAAGGTTAATATATTATCAATTCAATCAAGCAGTAATGATAAAGCAGTACAATCAAACAAGTCCTAGATCTCTTGTTAATGCAAGGATGACATGAAGAATGATGCATGCCCTCACCACAATCCCCTCTGCGACATCATCTAACGATCGCGGCATGACTCACTTCCTCAGTGCTCTATCACCAACGTCGTTAGCACATGCAATGCGGTGTTATGCATATACTTACCAAGTTCTTATTAGTCCTTTTCATACAGCAGGATTGAGAAGCTAAGACACTTCTCTTGTATCAATTCCCAACATTGATCCATTCTAGGGTCGTCAGTCCTAGGGAATCTCATACGATGTTATGGTTCTAGGTCGCTGCAAGGGCTGTTGCGCGCAATTGTTGCTCCTCTCCCCCATCACCTTATCAATACAGGCCTATTTATATCCTTAAGACTACAATAGGACTCGTCGCCCTATGCAGTGTAAGGATAGACTCAAGGTCACTATAGAGGGCTGCTAGGGCCGTTGCACGCAATCGTTGCTCCATTCCCCCATCACTAAACAGATTAGGCCGACAGCAAAATCATAGTGTCCCATACCACCATAATCTGCTCAGAGTAGGGTGCTCACTGGTCACTACGGGGAGGTTTGTGGCCCCAGCGTAGGCCGACAGCTCGACCACGGTGTCCCATACCACCATGCCCGGCTCATGAGTCTTAGGGGATCTTGGTACCATCATTAATGGGAGTTTCACTGGTAAGCTCAGTGCCGTAGATTCAAACAGTGGCGACCAAACATGGTGAACAAGCATCGGTCAATCGGGTTAGTTGATAAGCTCAACTAGGCCAAGCACACGTTGAGTTGAACGACATGAAATGCATAAACACTCCGTGTGGCCTAACCACTGCCGAACATCCCAAGCACGACTCAGATTCGTTAAACTCATCCTACGTGACGAACAACCTCAACCACCATTTGGAGTACGGTTACCGATTACCTGGACTGTAGTACAGCCCCAATCACGAACAAGCTCAAATACAGGCATATGATTCATATCCTACTTTCATACGAATATTCATGAAATATAACTTAAATGTAAATACAGTACATGGAGAAAATCATACGCACATGTAATATGATTCATATAGGTTAATCAATCTATGGAGGAAACCATATATACAATTAACATGGATAATATGCATTACATGATTCATGAGGGAAATCATACACATCATTAGAGTGGCTGAGAATCTTATCTCAACATCCATTTAAAGAACAGTTTATAAGTATTTATTTATATAGACATATTTACAAACACTTAGCATACACCTTATATCATACATGGTATGTATTAGTCAACATACGTATTAGGGCGAATCCTTTCGTCAAAGGGTTATCGCCTATACAACAACCATATATCCATGACAGTTGGTCATGGCGAGCACGAAAGCGAATTCTATACTCATTCAGTCATTCTTACAAACACTTAGAATACATACATTATCATACGTGTGCATGTTGGTTATACATGTATTAGGCCAAATCCTTTCACTAGGGAGTTGCCCCATATACCACTTACATATACCCATGACGGATAATCATGGCATGCATGAATCCGGGTTCCGTATTCATTTAGACATTTTCACAAACACGTGGACTACACACTTTAACATATACAGCGTATATTGGCCGTGATGTGATTTAGGGCAATACCTTTCGCTAAGGAGTTGTCACATATACAACAAGCATATATACACGACAAATAATCATGTTGAACACAAATCTAAATTTTATACGTATACGGTATTTTCTACAAATACGAGGAATACAGTATATTCAACATAATCAACGTATAACTGAAAAATGAAACGGACAACACTTTATACATGTAAAATAGCCTCTTAAGAAAGAATAAATCATTACTTAACATTGAAAGTCTTGAAAACCATAACCTAAACGCATATAGTCCACACCTTAAACCAGAAAACGCGAAACGGGTATGATTCAGACGACAAGTCTTCGTCAACGGTGGATACGCTACTTATGGCATGAAACAGGTTAGCTATAGCTTCACTACAGCTATTCTAAGCTTCAAAACAGGTTAGGATTAGGATTTCTTACATAAGAACGACGCCGGAATCACCGGAAAAGCGATATAGTAGTGGTGTTGAAGCACATGGAGCGGCAGGGTAGAATCCCTGCGAGAAACTCCAACTCTCTCTCACTTTTTCTCTCTTTTCTCTCTTCTCCCTCCTAGGATTTTCCCCAAATTCGTATGGGAGGAGAGAGTGAGGGCTAAAGGCCTTTTTATAAGCCTAAAAATGACGGAAACAGACTTAAGGTCAAGGTATACTTATGTTATAACCAAATCGGGTCTGTTCCGATCCAACGGAGCATTTCTGGAGGTCCTGTTACTAAATGCGGTCGGACTTAAGCTCTCTAATATCAGATCTTTAATCAGTTAAGTTTTCAGTCCGATCAGATTTTCAGATCGTCCGTGGCGGACCAGTTTCAATTCAACGATTACCGAACTCCGATCAAGGCTACAAGTCCTTGGACATGTAAGGGCAAATTTTCCTGATCCGAGGGTGAAATTTGGTCGAATTTTGACTGTCAGAACGCTTAAAAATAACGCGCAAGTAAAACGTTCCAGATTCTAATTTATTTTCTAAAAATCTTCCTTTTCTCACTCTCTTTACTCCGGACGCAAGGAAATGGTCTCAGGACATCGGTTAGGCTTGATTTTTCGAAATGATAGTCAAGTCCAACTAGGCGGTCATAATGGTCTGAGTTCATTGCTATCGGACTTTCGACGCGCGGTCCAGGTCCGATACGAAGTTTCCAAATGGTCCCGAGGTCAACTGGGCTTAGAGATTGATCCTAAATTTTAGGGTAACATAACGGTAACAATTCTAGAGGTTTTGGGTCTTACAGATCGTATTTAAAGTGGTCGGTACTAATTTTATAAGAAATCTAGTGTAGCGCTGGCTAATTCACGTTAAATTTATAAAGAATTAGGTTCTAAATGATTCCTTTAGCTTTGGAATTGATTCCTAAGAGGTTACCAAGGTGTTATGGTTGACCCATTGCCTAAGGACGTCTAATTCCAGGTTGGCAAAAATTCGAGGTGTTACAAACATCGTATGAGATTCCTAGTACTGACGACCCTAGAATGGATCAACGTTGGAAAATGATACAAGGGAGGTGTCTTAGCTTCTCAATACTTCTGTATGAAAAGGAATAATAAGAACTTGGTAAGCATATTCATAACACCGCATTGCATGTGCTAACGGTGTTGGTGATAGAGCACTGAAGAAGTAAGTCATGCCGCGATCGTTAGATGATGTCGCAGAGGGGATTGTAGTGAGGGCATGCATCATGCTTCATATCATCCTTGCATTAACAAGAGTACCTAGGACCTGTGTGTTTGTACTGCTTTATCATTACTGCTTGATTGGATTGATAACATGTTGACCTTTGCTGTATAGTTTCCGCTGAGTTCATTACTCACTCCAACGTTACGGGACGGTGTTGGCCACACCAACCAGTCCCTATTTTAGTTTCAGATGATGACGATGCTTGCGACGCAGAACCGGACTTGATGATGATGAGGATTCCTCTTATATGCAGGTTCTGATCGGCGAGGTTACAGGGAGTTTGATTAGACGCCATGACACTTGTCACTTTGCACTTTTGGAGCACTCATGTATATTCCTTGTGTTCATATTTGGAGTATACATGTATAGATTTAACCTGGTAACATGTTCACACTCTGGAGACTTACAACAGTTTATATATGTTATATATACTATCACAGTCTTCCGCTTGCATAATTTAACTGTCTCTGGAGTATGATATGCTGTTTTGCCTTAATTCACTTCATGTTTTATACACTACGACAGCCGACATTCATCCATCATTGAAAATATTGCATAAGTGATGTTCTGGAACTCGGAAGTGGAGTTTATGCTCGACCCCCGATTTTTCGGGATGTTACAGATGGTATCAGAGCATGATTTGGATTAAACTGGACCTGGGTTATGGTCACACACCGCACGCTGACGCCAATTTAACGTAGGAGGGTGCGAGAACAATCTAGAAACAAGTTTAAGACCCTCAGTTTGCTTGTTGGTGAAAGTTTACTGAAAACGATCGCCGAGATCGAGTCCATACACACTCCTGATCACACACCAGGACCCCAAATTGCTTCTAGACCGTCAATTGATGGGTATAGACCGCGTTTCATCCCATTCCAGCCGTTAGAAATCAGTAAAAGTGAATAGAAATCAGATTAGTTCTGAAATGACCCGAAACGGCTCAAATTGGAAGGGGGGGCCAAATGATCAACTTCCAAGGGGTTCCAGGGTGGGACCCTAATTTTTTTTGGACCCAGGGAGTGGTGAGGACCTCGCCCAAATGGCTAGCCCTCGCCAGTTTGTCTAGAGGTTGGCGAGGGCCTCGTCGGTCAACGGGCTCAGCGGGCTGGGCCGCCCGGGCCGATGGTGTTTGGAGTCTAGTGGGACCCCTTCATACAGGGTTCGACCCTCCGTTTATTCCAAATCGACTACTTCCTTCACAAAGTGGCCCTCCAAGCTCTCCTTTTCCTCCAAACTTCCTGTTTTCTCTCTCCAACCTCCCTTCCAATCGTTTCTTCCTTCATTTTTTGTTATTTCCATCATCCCTCCACTGTTCTCAATCATATCCAGCAGTTACTTCATCCATTTTCTGCGATTGGAGCTCCCAAAGCTCTCATTTGAGCTCCAAAACGTGCCAGCCCTCAACCTCTCATATCTTGATCTTTTCTTTCTTCTATTTTCTTTTTCCTAGACCCTCTACACTCCCATATCAGGTCCAAAGTCGTGGAGACCCAAAGATCTTAGCCATTCCCTTCATTTTCTTCATTTTTCATAGCTCTTTTGAGTTAGTTATAGCTATCTTCTCGATCTCTCCGCTTCTACCGATGGGTGAGACCTAACACAGTAGCTTAGTCCATAAACAATGACCATCTAGTGCTAGGGACCTAGAGATAGTACTCCTAGATTTCGAAAGATCTGATAGGAAATCCAATTCCAATTAGACAATCTTGACCCTAAGCAATAGGACAATTCCTAGTATTAGAAATGGTATGAAACCATCTAGCGTATAAGCTTAGAATTTGGATTACAGTTAGTGAGTTATAGACTAGGCTACCAGTTCTATTAAGTAGTGTAAAGACGGGCTATACATTAAGGAATAGTAGGTTCGATTTGGTTGAGTGAGATCTCATTCCTTTGTTGGATTCCCTTGATACGTATAGGCATCCTTAATAACTCTTAGGAAAGCTGTTCCAATTTAGAGACTATTCATGCTTAGAAAAAACTTATATATCCCTCGGATTGAACGCTAGGATAAACTAGCACGCCCTTTAAAAGTGCCCTCCCAAGGACTTATTGCAATTGGGAACGCCAAGTAAAGGAACTGTATATAAGCGATGTATTCGCGGTTTGAACTGAATTCTTAATCCTGGTAGTTACCAATAAATCCAATGCTCTGATCAAGCAGAAGATCGTCATCGACTAGGATTAAGAACTGAAACGATAAATTTTCTGTCATCGCAAGGCAGAAGGTCTGTATCCGGCTCAGACCCACTACACAACTTTTCTTCCGTGTTGGCCCGACCACCTACAACCAAAAGTTATTGCTTTGCCATTGGAAAATGTTAAGGACATATAGCTAGTAGAGTAGCCAGTAGAGGATTAGATATCTTGCCACCAACTCACACCTGCCCCTGAAATCAACCCACAATAGAGATTAGGCCCCTTTCTACAACCATAGGTACCAATGCCATAGAACGCATCATTAGCAAAGGAAGACCAATGTAGTGAGAGGTTGTTTCCCATTTCATGTCAAGGATAGACCCTAAGTTACACCTCGTTCCGATATACGGATCGAGACATATAATCTTGAACCATAAGTAGAACTAAATTTTTAAGGGGGGTAGAACGTATTGAGCCCAATCTAGTTAAGATTAGTTAATACAACAGTTGGATCAGAGTAGCGCAGCGGAAGCATGGTTGACCTCTTCCCCATTGGCCCAGGATCGAAGAAGTTGATTTAGTTTATACGAAGGGTTAGGCCATTAAATAGGATTTGAACCTTCCTTAGAATGTCAATACTAAAGTCTTTCTAGGGACTCATTACCCTTAGCCAATTTCGGGGACGAAATTCTTTTTAAGGGGGGTAGATTGTAACACCCCGAATTTTTGCCTACCTGAAATTAGACGTCCTTAGGCAATGGGTCAACCCTAACACCTTGGTAACCTCTCAGAACCCAATTCCAAAGCCAAAGAAATCATTTAGAACCAAACTCTTTCGAAATTTAATGTGTTTTAGCTAGCGCTAAACTAGATTACCTGTGAAATTAGCACCAACTACTTTAAATACGATCTATAAGACCCAAAACCTGTAGAATCATTGACGCTATCTTACCCTAAAATCTAGGATCAAACTCTAAACCCAGTTGCTCTCGGGAGCATTCAGAAACCTCGTATCGAACCTGGACCGCACGTCTAAAGTCCGATAGCGATGAACTTAGACCATAATGACCGCCTAGTTGGACTTGACTATCGCTTCGAAAATCAAGCCCAACGATGCTCTGAGACGATTTTCTTGCGTCCGGAGTAAAGAGAGTGAGAAAAGGAAGATATTTAGAAAATTAAATACATTTTTATGAAATCTGGGACGATTCACTTGTGCGTTATTTTTAAGCATTCTGACCATTAGAATTCGACTGAAATTCACCCTCGGATCAGGATAGGTGGCCCTTACATGTCATAGTACTTGTAGCTCTGATCGAGTTCCCGTAACCGTTGAACTGAAACTGGTCCCCCATGGTCGATCTGGAAACCCGACCGGACTGAAAACTTAGCTTGACCTAGATCCGATATTAGAGAGCTTAAGTCCGACCGCATTTAGTAACAAGACCTCTAGAAGTGCTCCGTTGGATCGAAACAGACCCGATTTGGTTATAACTTAAGTATACCTTGGCCACAAGTCTATTGTCGTCACTTTTGGGCTTATAAAAAGGGCTTAAACCCTCTCTCACAAATCCCATACGAATTTCAAACCCTAGCTAAGAGAGAGAGAGAAAGAGAGAGAAAGTGAGAGAGATTTGAGGTTTTTCTCCTAGGATCCATCATTGTCGCTCCTCGGCCTGCATCACCGCTTCTGCATCGCAAATCTGGCGCTTTCAACTCCGTTCTTAGGTAAGAAATCCTAACCCTAACCTGTTTAAGTGATTCATGTAGCATAGGTGATAAAATAGCTAACTTATTTTCCGCCATAGGTCGTTGACGTGCCATGGATGAAGCCTAGACCTGCAATCTAGATTCGTTGCTTGTCTACCGGCGTAAGGTGCGGACTATATGCGTTTAGGTTATGGTTTCCAAGACTTTCAATATTAAGTAATGATTTATTCTTACTTAGGATGCTATTTCACATGTATACAGTGTTATCCGTTTCGTTCTTCAGTTATACGTTGATTATGTTGAATATACTGTATTCCTCGTATTTGTAGAAAATACCGTATACGTATAAAATTTGGATTTGTGTTCGACATGATTATTTGCCGTGTATATATGCTTGTTGCATGTGTGACAACTTCTTAGCGAAAGGACTTGCCCTAAATCACGCCACGGCCAATATACGCTGTATAAGTTAAAGTGTGTAGCCCACGTGTTTGTGAAAATGTCTAAATGAATACGGAACCCGGATTCATGCATGCCATGATTATCCGTCGTGGGTATATGCAAGTGGTATATGGGGCAACTCCCTAGTGAAAGGATTTGGCCTAATACATGTATAATCAACATACACATGCATGATAATGTTTATATTCTAGGTGTTTGTAAGAATGACTGAATGAGTATGGAATTCGCTTTCGTGCTCGCCATGACTAACTGTCATGGATATATGGTTGTTGTATAGGCGATAACCCTTTGACGAAAGGATTCGCCCTAATACGTATGCTAATAAATGTATAATATGTATGGTATAATGTGTAATCTAAGTGTTTGTATAAATGCCTAAGTGAGTTAGTAATTAATAAAATTGTGATAGCTAGGGTTGTTGAGATATGAATCTCAATCACAATACTTGAGTATACGATTTCCTCCATGCATTGTGTAACTGAGATTATTTGTATTAACTATGTATATGTTTTCCTCCATGAATTGATTAACTTAGATGAATCATGATAAAGGTGTATATGATTTCCGCCATGTACTGTATTTTCATTTAAATTATACTTCATGAATGTCCACATGATTGTAGGATATGCCTCATATGCCTGTTATGGAATTTATATGTGATTAGGGTTGTGCTAAAGTCCAGGTAATCGGTAATCGTTCTGTAAATAGTGGTTGAGGTTGTTCGCCACGCAGGATGAGTTTAACGAACCCGAGCCGTACTTGGGATGTTCGACAGTGGTTAGGCCACACGGAGTGCTTATGCATTCCATGTCGTTCAACTCAACGTGCGCTTGGTCTAGTTGTGCTTATCAACTAACCTGATTGACCGATGTTTGCTCACCATGTTTGGTCGCAACTGTTTGAATCTAAGACACCGAGCTTACCGGTGAAACTTCCGTTAACCGTGGTACCATGATCCCCTAAGACTCATGAACCGGACATGGTGGTATGGGACACCGTGGTCGAGCTGTCGGCCTACGCTGGGGCCACAAACCTTCCCGTAGCGACCAGTGAGCACCCTACTCTGAGCAGATTATGGTGGTATGGGACACTATATTCTTACTGTCGGCCTACACTGTTTTGTGATGGGGGAGTGGAGCAACGATTGCGCGCAACAGCCCTGACAGCCCTCTGTAGTGACCTTGAGTTTATCCTGACACTGCATTGGGGCGACGAGTCCTAATGCGGTGTTAAGGATATAAATAGGCCTGTATTGATAAGGTGATGGGGGAGTGGAGCAACGATTGCGCGCAACAGCCCTGACAGCCCTTGCAGTGACCTAAAACCATAACATCGTATGAGATTCCTTGGACTGACGACCCTAGAATGGATCAACGTTGGGAAATGATACAAGGGAGGTGTCTTATTGTCACGCCCCAAACTCAGAAATCGGGCTCACAGAATTTCCGGTCGCCGAATCCGGCGCCGACAGCCTCCGTAGAACCCCATTCTCGGCTCCTAGCTCCCATTCGCCAGGTTCCGATCCTGGGATGCTACGAGGAGGATTTTCAATGTCAGTCTGATTCGTGATAAGCATAACCAAAGGCATAACCCACAAACAACAACCAAGAACTCCATTACATTTCCACTATGATCAAAAACTTTACAAGTACAATGAGCATAAAGGGAAATACAATAGTAAAGAACCAAAAACTTCAAACGCTCTGCAACGTGCTCCTGCCTCAACGCTGCTGCGATCCAACGTCACCTGCACGCAACGGTCGTGCATAAGCTTACAGAAAGCTTAGAGGGTGGTGAAAGTGTGTGCGCAAGGTACTAATATGAACATGCAATATCAGAGTAAAGCGGAATATGCAGATAGATCTATAATATCATGAGCCGTAACAAGGCTATGCGATGCAAGACATGAATGGTATCGGCCATCCCAAGGCCATGCGATGTGCAATGCAGCTCAAGCATACAGGTCCTCATCTATGTCCACACATCAATACAGCTCAAAATATGGAATATCACCGGGGTCTAGTACACTCTAAACCAGATTGCCGCCACATTGCGCGCAATAAGGTAAGTGGAAGAGACCTCACTATCCGTCTGCCAATATCGGGCGCGACTCGTCGATAGCGGACCCATTCCTCGAGCTGGTCAAACTCAGCCCAGCATTGCCCCCTACACTCGGGCGGATAAGGCCGCACCCCCTTCTAACCGATCACGACACAGTGGAGAGCGTAGCCGTCTGGTAATCGACACTCAACGCTCATCTACCCACTCGGTCTAGACATTGGAGCAACCTCTTGGTACCATAAGGGTTTAGGGACTTTCACCCAGGGATATCTATAGTACCCCATGTAGAACAAGATTTTCGGTATCCAATCCCGCCAACCACGATGCGTCTGTGGAGGTTACGGCCCTGATGTCGCTAGGGCGTACAATAACTAAGTCACACAAATGTGGAATGCATGAATCACGCTATCCAGTCATGCAACCAATCCTGCGCATACCGTGCGCTCATGTAGGGCAACACCGCCTAACCGGGAGCCCATAAACAACCTGTCCGAGGGCAAATACTATGATCAGACAATTCTCACGTCAAGCATACATATGATGCGTATGATCATGAGTCATGAAACTGTACTAAACATGATATAATAAAATGAACTATCTTACAATGCAAATGGACCTGGACGGCCTATACATGATAAGTACGGCCCAGTAATGGGCCCTAAGGAGAGTCGTAATGTGGACATTCAACCATCATTACACTCGCAATGTGGACGTCAAACCGACATTGCTCCCAAGGCACGATCTTTGTAAACATTGGTAGTTAATCTGTATGGGAATTACACATTGCAATGGACCGTAGGTTCCTCCCATTGGGCCTTACATGTATATCAAATGGGTCATATCTTATGGGCCTTTCATTTATCAGATGGGCCACACAAATGGGTCACACCAATGGGTCTTATGTGCATTGCAATGGGTCAAAACCCGTGGGCCTTGGATTGCATCAAATGAGCTTAACTCATGGGTCGAATGGGTCACACCAATTGAATCCCATATGAATGCCAAATGGGCCTTAACCCTTAGGCATTATATGAGTTCAATGGGCCTAAACCTCTAGGCCTTATGGTACATCAAATGGGCCTAAACCCGTAGGCCTTAAACAATCAAATGGGCCTGATCCCATGGGCTCAAAAATGCAACAAATGGGCCCAATTTCAATGGCCTTGGAATACATCAAAGGGCCTAGTCCCATGGACTTACAACACATCAAATGGGCCTAAGCTCTCAGGCCAAAAAATGAATCAAATGGGCCTAGCCCATAAGCATTTTATAAATCAAATGGGCCTAGCCCATAGCCCTTTTGAAATTCAATGGGTCCCGACTCATGGGCCTTACAAAACATTTATTTCCATCCAAACTATTCATAGGGACACATGGTCTAGGGCCCACTACAATTTTCATATTATAAAATATACATTTAAACTATATATCATACATAAATATATATAACGGTGGGTCCCACAGAAAACAATATGGGTAGCTGGCAGTGGGCCCATCATCAAGACAGATGGACGACGTGTGTAAAACACATGCAACAGGGTGAGTAATATATACATTAACGTGGGTCCCACAAATGTGGCCCACCATAATATTTATTTGAAATCCAACCCGCTCATAAGGTCACCCAGACCTGTATGAAGGGTCAGCAAAAATTTCAGCTTGATCCAACACTTCTGTGGGCCCCAGAAACTTTTTAACGGTAGAATTCAATTCACACTGTTTCGCGTGGTGTGGGCCACCTGAGTTTTGGATCTGTCCCATTTTTGGAGGGGGGCCACTTTAGAGGGTGGCCCACCTCATTAACAGGTTGGATGTCAAACAAAGATCATGGTGGGGCCCACGGCAGCAGCCGTGGGACCCCACTCGTCCGTCCATCCAATGCAGGCAGCGCCTGCTGCTTCAGACGGTGGCAGCGCTGCTGCCACCTTTTCATATTTTTTTTATTTTTTTTTCCTTTTTAAAAAAATCATACATGGGGCCCACTTTTGTGAAATCCACTCCGCCCACTTGATTCTAGGGTCCAAACAGGCCGTACAAACCCCACTTTTGGCATTGATTTGGAGTGTAAACACAACAAAATGTGCACTAACGGCCTTTGAAGGGTAAAAATATCATTTTCTATGGTATGGCCCGCCTGAACGTCAGATGGACCTCCTTCTTTGGCTCAACGCCTAAAATGATATGATAAAGAGGATGAACGTCATGGATTGAACACATGTATCAAGGTGGGGCCTGCATAAGCCGGCCCACCTAAGCCTTCCCTTTTTGTTCTTTGCTTGGGCAGGGACGTCCAGCGTCTCAGACGCTGGACAGTTTGATTTTATTTTTTTTTTCATTTTTTTTTTAATAACTAAATAAAAATAAAATAAAACAATGCATTGGGGTGGGCCCTGATTAGGTGGGCCATCACATGGCTACCCCATGCACATACAAGGTGGGCCACACCTAAAAATGGATCGGATCCACAACATGCATTCTAGTGGGGTCCATTCAAGTGGGCCACACCACCCTATCCCATAAAATAAAATAAAACAAAATAAAAAGAAATAAAAGGGAGAGAGAGACATGGAGAGTGAGACACGCCTTGTGATGGAGGGACCCCGACACTATGGGCCCTCCCTTGTAAGAAACTATACAAGAAACGGAGCCCTTTGTACATGGAATCATCAAAAATGTAAATCAACGGTGGAGATCCATTCCCCACCGATATGGACGGTCTAGATGACCCTTTATAAATGAAATAAACATCATGATGGGGTCCATGGAGAATGGCCCCATCATGGAATGATCATGATGATCCAAGTGGTCCATCGGCCATAAATAAGGGTCCCAAGTGAGATCCACACCATTGATCGGTGGGCATCACTTGGTCCACCATAAAAACAAGTAAATCTACCCTATAGAGGCACCCACCATCCGATCTTCTTGCTCCTAGGGGTTCCTTGGCACCTTAGCTTCAACTTCAATGGTTAAGATGAAGAATGGAGGGTTGAGATGGAAGATTTTGGGGTAGGAAGGTGGGCCACTTGGAGCTTAGGAGCTCTTGCAAATTTCCATATGTATGGAGCTCCTTAGCTTGGGGTTTTGCAAATGAGAAAGAGAGAAAGAGAGAGAGTGATGTAAAGGGAGAGAGAGAGAGTGATGGATGGATGGGTGAGTGATGGTTGTGTAAGAAATCTTTGACTTTGTGGCCTTTTGTGTAAGAAAGGTATGGGTTAGGAAGACTTTTGTGCCCTTTTGTGTAAGAAAGGTATGGGTTAGGAAGACTTTTGTGGTTGCTTGGGAAAATGGGTGAGAGTGATGTGTACTTGATATGTGATGGATTGATGGGTGATTGATTGATGGGATTGATGTGATTGATGTGACACATCGTAGAGATTTCCTTGATTTTCTCAACGCGCGGCGTTTTCTCGCACCGAACGTTGGCCCATAACTCTTGATCAGGGTATCGCCTCGGCGCGCGAGTCGCGGCGTCGGAACCGTGGCGACGACGCGGTCGCTATGGTATTGGTCGCGGGTTGAGTCGACTCGGGTTGTCGGCACATGAATCAAGGTCGCGCGTCGATATCGTTTAAGGGTCGAAGGTTGCCGGAATTCGACCGGTACGACCGCGGAAGTGTACGGAAAGGTACGGAACAAGATACGGGTCTTACACTTATCTTCTCAATCCTGCCGTATGAAAAGGATTAATAAGAACTTGGTAAGCATATTCATAACACCGCATTACATGTGCTAACGGTGTTGGTGATAGAGCACTGAGGAAGTGAGTCATACCGCAATCGTTAAATAATGTCGCAGAGGGGATTGTGGTGAGGGCATGCATCATGCTTCATATCATCCTTGCATTAACAAGAGTACCTAGGACCTGTGTGTTTGTACTGCTTTATCATTACTGCTTGATTGGATTGATAATATGTTAACCTTTGCTGTATAGTTTCCATTGAGTTCATTACTCACTCCCACGTTACGGGACGGTGTTGGCCACACCAACCAGTCCCTATTTTAGTTTCAGATGATGGCGATGCTTGCGAAGCAGAGCCGGACTTGATGATGAGGAGGAGGATTCCTCCTATATGTAGGTTCTGATCGATGGGGTTACAGGGAGTTTGATTAGACGCCATGACACTTGTCACTTTGCACTTTTGGAGTACTCATGTATATTCTTTTTGTTCATATTTGGAGTATACATGTATAGATTTAACCTGGTAACATGTTCACACTTTGGAGACTTACAACAGTTTATATATGTTATATATACTATCACAGTCTTCCACTTGCATAATTTAACTGTCTCTGGAGTATGATATGCTGTTTTGGCTTAATTCACTTCATATTTTATACACTACGACAGCCGACATTCATCCATCATTGAAAATGTTGCATAAGTGATGTTCTGGAACTCGGGAGTGGAGTTTATGCTCGACCCCCGATTTTCCGGGATGTTACAAGAACCATGAGGGATAAGTGAAATCTGCCTTAATGAAATCTGCCTATGTTGAATAATCCAGACCAATGGATATCCCGATTAGTAGAGATAAGAAGCATTTGCCTACAACTGGAAGCATCTGAATTTTAGAACTATTTTCCAACATGCGAACTGTTATAAAAGAATTCAAAGAAGGTACAACAGTGAAAATCACCCAAAAAAAAAAGAAGAAGAAGCAGGGAACAGAAAAATGAGAAATCTTGATACGGAAGCAATCCAAATATGCCAAGCAACAAGAAGATGCAGGTTACAAAGATTGCTGCGGGGTTGTTGCATTCAGCCTGCATCAGCAGTAATTTCAAAACCCTTTGCTATTGCTGATGCCAATTTTTGAGTAAAGATTAGTTGGGCAGATGTTTATAATTTTCATTTCTTGAATTCTATTATGCTTTCAGAACAGGGATCTGTTTTTACATTTGGTGAAAGAAAAATGGGTAGGCCGGTAAGTGCAACAAGCTTATGGTTTAACAAGCATAATTCATGTTGCTAGTTCAGTTTAATCACTTCAAAGCTTTTGTGGTTCAGCTGACTAATGCATGTATGAAAATTTTTAGGGCTTTGGAGAAGCAAACAATGCAACCATCACCATCCATTATCAGCGAAATTCCCTTGTCGAAAGGAGTTTCTTTCGGTGGTTATCACACATGCGTTATAACTGGTACTTTAAATTCATCATCTCTACTTAAAGAAAACTTCTCCACGTAAATTCATTAGCACCCGATGTGAAAGTTTCAAGTTGCAATAAAACAAGACATTGCGGAAAGCATTGCATATTTACCTCAAGAGTCAAGATCATCTGCTTTGCTCTCTTTTTCTTCTTCTTTTTCAACATCATCATCATCGTCATCACTATCATCAGTGTCCATTTCTTCTCCACTACTTGAAGAAGAGGAATCTTCACTCTAAGTTAGAGAGAGAGAGAGCCCCAGAATACTTAGAATTTTCAACTCTTTCCTAAGATTCCAGTCAAATAAATCAATATGGCCTAGTTACGAGGAAGAAATCCTGGTTTCCTATAACATCATTTGTAAATTGCATGATAAATAAATACAACTAGCATTAAGATCAATCCTATAACATGCTTAAAGCTATGTTGGACTCCTGGCCATTTGAGAAATAATTTGTGATTTTGGATCTTCTACTCAGTAGAATTTCCAAAATTTGTGAGATGGAGCTCTTTTTTTGTCATATTGGAAACAAAGAGATCTTATTTGTACATACAAAAATCATTTCATGTTTTCCCAGAAATTCTTACAAGTCTAGTAATCCCAAAAACTAAGAATGATTTTTCCCATGGCCTGATCCAAATGCAGCCAAAATGTCAAGGGAATTAAATTTTTTTATATCATGGAATAGGCCAATTCCAGCATGAACAACAACAACAACAACAAAAAATAATAAAATAATAAAATAAAAAAATAAAAGAATAAAAGAATAAAAAAATCTCAGTATTATAAATGGGAAGACGAAGGTTTAATGGAGTTGAGCAATTCAGGCAATGATGTTGATTTTTCTAGTTTCTCCCATAGTTAAAAAGAAAAGTTGAAAAAGGATACCATAAAAGTAGCGTAATGTTTACCTTCTTCAACTCCACTTTGGGAGGTGCCGGTTCCTGATAGAAACTTGGCATAGGTGTTGCTTTAAAAGTTAGGCTCTTCCTAAGCAGCTTAATCTCAGCCTCTTGAGTTTCTTGTGAAAGGATGAAGCTTTTGTTATTTGGACCACCTTCCTAAAATCACTCAGATGAGAAACTCCTTGGATTTGAATGTCATCACTTGCCAGCCTTCTAACGCCTCCATTCTCAATTCTGACAGAATAGATGCCAAAAAGGGACTGAAAATATCCTGATAACAATGGTGAAGGTTTTCTAAATGTACCAAAGGAGGAACACAAAACAAGAAACAACATGGTACATTTCATAGATGGACCATTGCAACAAGTGTTAAAACCAAGCAGCATTAGATTTAAATTATATGAGAATAAAGAGCATTCCTTAGCCCACATGCATGGACAAGTCATCTAATGCACACACCATCACATATCCCAGCATGGCAGACAGGTGAAATATCCAAGCCACAGATTAGGTGGACCTCATCGGGTAGATGTTACTACTCAAAGATAAGAGTTTGTTGATTCAGTAGGTGAGCAATGCTATTAGAATTAACTTGACAGGTTAGAAAGCTTTGGCTGATTTTGTCCACAACTCTACATCTATTCAGTTTTGTAGCCCATCTGACTGGTGGACTGACCTGATGTTTGAGATAGGGAATCTACATAGTGGTATCATTCTGATGGATGGCTTAGATATTGCACCTGTCTGCCACACCAGTGCATATTTGGTGGGGTGTGCATTAGCTGACTTGCACAGGTGTGTGAGCTTAGCAAAGCTTGAGAATAAAAAACTGAGTACATAACAAACAATACAGTCACAGAAGCATCAGACAAGCACAACTGTATCTGCAAAATATTCTTCATTTAGGAGTAAAGAACTTTGAATCCAATAGAAAACCTCTTTTGGTGGACTAATCTTTTAGAGAAGGCAGGATGTGACAGTATCTCACCTTCCACCGATATATTTTGTTTGGTGCAGATAATAAAATATACTTTGATAGTTAAAAATGGCATAAATAAGCCATTCAAAAAATGGCGTAAATAATAAATCACTGAAATTGGGATACATATGCAGTAAATGTATTTAGAACATATCTGATTGCATTTTTAACTAATCTGATCAAATTGTAACTGTTCTGATTAGCTTGCATCTGATTTGATTGGATTTTGGCAGAGCATTGAATTGTTGTTGATCCAATGACATATCAGGTGTTTTACCGAAATGAAGCTTCCACTAACATGATCGTGAACAAAATAATGACCGAAGATATACGATGCAAGATAAATAGCTTGGTCTAATTAAAATATCATAACTTCTAGAGATCCGCATTAAATCAATGCATGATCAGACATCTAGTGATGTGCATTTGGAAATCTTCCTAGTGAATGAAGAGAAAAAAGAAGAAAGAAAGAATGAAAAGGAAAGGAAAAGGGAATAAAAAAAGAAGAAGAAGAAGAAGAAAGAATACATTCTCAAAGACATAATTCAATTGGTACAAAACTAGAATAATGTGAGATGTGCAGAAAAAGTGTGGCTTCAATTTGAAGAGTGAACTTTCCGCTCAAGTTCTGATATATAATGGGCCTTCCGCTATTTCGAGAGAGCAACAAACTGACGATTTGCAAGAATCCTGCATTGAGTAACATCCAAAACTACTCAAAGGCGAATTTCAAAATCATCAAACAATCTAAACTAAATTCAAGATAGGACGATTGAAACTTCAGCCCAAATCAACATTGTAATTCTAACTTTTAAGTGTTGGGATGTAGAACATATATAAATGATAAATGCCATATTTTGTAGCAGAAAAAAGATGGTTGACAAATAAAACTTGAATTTAAGGCCCATCATACATTTCGTGTTTCAGTTCATCAACCCAATGCCTAAATGCAACTAACTCTGTCACCCTCACTTCATGGATCTATTATAAAAAAAGAACTCACATCAGATCACACGAAACCACAACATCTAAATTACAGAAAAGAAAATAATTATTTAAATAAAATTACGATGAGCATCTCCCATCAGATCACATAACAAACACATAAATGAACCCAAATTTCCCAAAAGCATCCACGGGTATTTCATGTCATAATATCTTTACCATTTAACAAGTAATGGTGTAAACACCACAACAATCAATCATCAAAAGCTAGTCAGTGAAGTGTGAAAGCCATACATACCAAACAAAAGATAAAAAGAAAACAGAATTTAAAAAAAAAAAATTTTAAAAATCCATAAACCTTGCAGCAAGAAGCGATGAAACGCACTCATACGAACTATTCACATTAGGGAATCCAGCTCCGGGTTTTCATAAAACCACAGCGAATACCTTGATATCATCTCTAGTGAGTTGATCACTGTACCATCACAAAATAAACAAATTACTCATTGTTAAGCTTAAAAACAAGATACCTTGGACACTTAAAAGTACAACACACCTAAGAACAGATCACTGCAAGTTTTCAAATTAGAAAGTATATGATTTTAAGCTCTAGAAACTGCATAAAAAATCTATGAATAGATCCAGCGACTAATCAAGCTAAAAAAAAAATTTAAAAAAAATACATTAGCTTAAAACCGTAAATCCACACAAAAGAATACAATTCAAATCAAACAACAGACCTCTGCAAGTTGCCAATCGAAAAATCTACCACATTTAGTTAAAAGAAGAAGAAGAAAACACTAATTTAAACAAACCCAAATCTAATAAAACAATATTAAGAGAAGCTTTTTTAGCTTAAAAACTCAAAATCTAAATATAGAAGGCATAGACTCCTACGGTCACCACCATTTTGAAAATAGCAATGATTCTTCAACCATACACATGGCACAGTTGTAAAACAATCCAAACTGAACAAATCGCTGAACCAACAGTGAATGGATCATAACACAAGAATTACAATGGGAAGATGATGGTAACCATCGTCAAGGCCAGGTGCTTCAAGAAACATGGTTTGGATTCATGGAAGCTGACTACATTTCAGAAGCTGAGCTTCACGGTCTCTGATGTGCTCGATTGGATGAAGTACAGCAATGTGATTGGAAGGGGAGGGGCAGGGATTTTCTACATGGGAAAAATGCCGAACGGGGAGGAGATTGCTGTAAAGAAGCTGCTCGGATTCGGGAACAACAGCCACGACCATGGATTTAGAGCTGAAATTCAGACACTGGGGAATATCAGGCACAGGAATATAGTGCGGTTGATAGCATTCTGCTTGAATTCTCAGACAAATCTGCTAGTGTATGAATACATGAGAAACAGGAGTTTGGGAGAAGCATTGCATGGGAAGAAGGATGGATTTTTGGGGTGGGATTTGAGATACAAGATTGCAATAGGAGCTGCCCAAGGGCGGGATTTGAAAAAACCAGGCATGCTTAAAAGATTAAATTCCCAAAAATTACAAAATGAAGCACTGAAAAAATTATAAAAAAGACAAGAAAGAAAAACATAAACAGAGAAGATACAAAATGACAACGTTAGAGAAAGGCTTCATCTTCAACACCATGAGCACAATCACTTGAATGACAATGAACTGCTCTCTATTCCCTGCGCTCGTTTTGGTTGTTAAGCAAAGAGTAGAAAATCAGAATGAGCAAAGGAACAACACTGAGACGTATGGTTCTTTTCATGTGAGACATATGGCGATGCTAGAATATTCTCACCATCTCCACTGCAGGACACCAGTAGCAAATCTTTATTTATTATTTATTTTTTTTGAAGAATTATAATTTTATCAATGCAACATTAAAAGCAAAGAGCTATTTCAATACAGAAAACTCCAGCTAAATTAACTAAAAGAGTAAATGCCCAAATCTACAGCATTCAGCATTTGTCTGCAAATCTTTAGCTATTGATGCATATTTTCACCAAGCATTTGAGCCCACCATGTCCTAAGATTGAACGGAACATGAAACAAAACTACTGTGTTTTGCAATGGATCATTTCCCACAGCACTATCAGAGAAATAACCCCTTAATAGTACCCAGCCACTTAGTGCAGCTGGTTATACTCATTATACACATTGGGATAGAATGCGTCCATCCACCACAAAGCCAAAACATTCAAACATACCAATTCATTATATTTTTCTCAAAATTATACAGATTAATCGGTAAATATCATGAAGTTTCTTGATGATAAAGATTTTGAAAGGAAAAAGACTTAACCAAAAATGAAGAAATTCTGATTCTTCTTTCCTACTCCCTCCAACTAACAACAGCTGAAAAAAAAGAGGGAGTCATTTTTTTAGGGTTTCCAATTCATCTGATTAAGCACTGAGGAATACCACTAGTTGTCTAAAAGACCATAGACACATTAGTATTAATTAGTCTTACTAAATAGTATGTACAATTAAAAGAAAAAAAAAAAGAGAAGAAGAAGAAGGATGCATCCCTTTGCTCCCAACTCAACTTTAGATATCACCCACATTTTAAATGAGTTCCTGCAAAGGAAAATGCTGCAGTAGTCAATGAAAGAGAACTGATCACCTACAAGCCATTTTTATAAGAATTTTGCTGGAAACAAGATCAAACAAACCAATAGCCTGGACAAGAGAATCATGGTTCCCACCTTTACAAACTGAAGAGGTGAGTAACATGCACATCGTCCAGTTAAATATCAATAATATAATATAATATTCCAGTTCAACATTTCAAAATGGGGAATTTTTGCCCACTGTTCATGGACAATCGGAACCCAAAAGATCCAAAAGATCTAGTCAATAAAGATACAGAACGAACAGCTCAATCAAGGGCCAAAGAACATATTAGAACAGACAAACTAAACTAAAAAGAACTATACACCCAGATCCACAGCTCAACTGGCAGACTGAGTGGAGATACCTTGTTTCAACACTAGTATCGATCCCTAGTGGGGGTGGCTAACATGGAGGGTGTGTACTGACATCGGTGTGTACTAACAAGCTAACCCAAAAAAAAAAAAAAAAAAAAAAAAAAAAAAAAAAAAAAAACGAACAAGAACTATAGGGTTGGCTACATGAATCCCATTCCACCATTCAACTCAATCAACGGTCATCCATAGTCTCAGACAAACATGATTTTGAATTGATAAACATGTCATCCACAGGACCATTACAATGAAATGATTTTACATGAAGAGCCTTGAAATAACTTTTTATAGTGTTTTCAACAGCAATATGGCAGTTATCTTGTAACTGTCAGTGACATGTCTGTTGTAGGGAACAATTTAACTAAGCTTTGGTTTCACCACTATCTGCATCTACCACACATGGCATGCACATACAAACATCCAAATCATACCAATTGGGGTTCCAATGATGTAGAATACCTTAATGCTTAATACTGATGGGGCTCCTACCCTTACAAATGGTAGCCCATCAAATGAATGGCTAAGATAATCAGCCAATGTCCCAATGGAAGAGTCCGCACCATTTTGAAAAATGGTATCGACTCTCCTCCATGCGGTATTCATGTATGGCTATTCAGACCATACAAATTGTAGTGCACATTTTGGATAAAGCGCATAACTAGAAATGGTAAGTGGCTCAAATCATAGAGAAAAATCAGGGTAATTTTTTGGTGTATGCTCCATCCACAAATAAGCCAGCAATTTGGAAGGTCTAGATTAACATAAATTAAGCATGTGTATGGTGGTACACCACCATTTTCAAAATGGTGGTGAAAGCTTGCTAGAAAGACAGGTGAAATTTTGCTAGATCACACACCCTCGCACTGCAATTTATACATAGCACACATGAAAAAAGTATGCTCAACCATGATGGTGACTGGACTATCAGGGAGACCACCCTTCAACAAAAACAGATAAACCATTCAGTATAGAAAATTGATTAAAAAATCTGGCCAGTCCACTCGTCAGACAGGACATCCCCTGTACCAATAGATTTATATGGATGTTCTGTTCCCCACATCCACTTTCCTCATAGCCAGGCACAGGACAAAATGCATTTTGTGCAAGACATCCAAACAGTGCTATAAGAAAAAATAAGAAATATATATTGTCATCAAAACAACATTTTAGATTAAATGAGTCTTCGAAAACTGCATGGCCACAAAATGAAATTTTCATAAAGCTGTCGACTAGACAAGGCCTTATCTATCCCTTTATAGTTACCACCCTGAAAATTAAATTTTATTATTCATGAAGCCAAAACAGTGATGCATACACCAGCAGATTTCACAAGCTCATGAACTATTAGCTTTTCGTTCTTTCTTTTCTCTCTTCTTTTTTGTTTCACACCAAATTATTAGCTTCAAGAAGAATGAAAAGTAACAAATAAGTGCTCAGAAATATCACGACAAGTAATTAATTAGATAATATTTAAATAGACTCGACCTCTACTATTGACATTACGACATTCAAGCCTATTAGCTCCTGCAATCACAAACTCGTAAGTAAATCAGAGCCATTGAATACCAAAGACAATGCAGGACCACAAAGCAACTGGACAACCAACCATCTGCTGATCAACACTGAAGTTGAGAGGGCCCATGAGTATCTTGTCTGTCTCAAAAGCCTCTCTGTGTGAGAGGTAAGAGATGTTGTCCGGATTCTGCAGGTTATTGAGGGAGGAGACCATCCTGTCATCCATTCCTCTCAAATCACCACCAGACTTTGAACAGAACCCGACAACAGAGAATTTCGGAAGTAAACCATCAAATCTGATGAAATCAACATCAAATCGAGTTAAAAAAGAAAAGAATCCGCAACCATAAAAATGCTATAAAAAAATCATAAAATCAACAGATTTCCAGCAGAAAAGGGGGGAAAAAGTGAAGATCTTTCTTAATTATCTCAGCTACCTCATCATGAAACCCTTCTGAAAGATCTTTCTGTTGAACTTCACTAATCGAGCTAAAGAAACTTTCATCATGAAAGGGCCGCTTGCTCCCTGTTTTCGCATGATCAACACCATTAGCAATACCCTCTTTCCACTTGATTGCAGTACCAGTTATCTTTGTAGTTCCATCATTAGAGAAGGAAAACGTCTTTGTAAGCTTTGTATCTTCAAAATAAGGGTTAGGAACTTAGGATAGAAGTTAAGCATAATGGAATATCCCGATTTAACGTCTTTGAAATCCTCAACATCCAGAGAAAGTAAGTACTTGAAAACCTTCTGGTCATCCTCATTTAGAAGATCACAGAATGTAGGGTAGCTCAAAAACACAGTTAACCAAAAATCAGGAATGGAAAGAATGATATCATTCCGTCTGGTATAGACGGGCCTGTGCATCTCATTGTACTTCTGCTCCACTTCCAGCACTTTATCGCTTGCTTCCTCATTGATCTTTTCAAGGTCTTCTTGGATTTCTTGAAGCTTCTCGATGGAGAGAACAAGCCCTCCGTCGAAGTGATCTGAATCATCTTCATCTCCTCTTTCTGCAACCTTGGATTTCTTGCCCTTGTCTGCTGCCATTTTCCCAAACCCTAATTTCTGCTGCAAGAGAGAAGAGAGAGAGAGAGAGAGAGAGAGAGAGAGAGAGAGAGAGAGAGAGAGAAGCTTCTGCTCTCGAGAGGGAGGGTTGGTAATGGGGAGCGGGAGAGAGGGAGAGAGGGAGGGTTGGGAATGGGGAGCGGGAGAGAGGGAGAGATTGCGGGAGAGGGTCTTACAGTTGGGAGTGAGGGAGCAGGATGGAGATTGGGGCTGAAAAAGAGGGATTTAGGTATGGTGGTGGGGGTTCCAAATTTGATACGGTTTTAAGCCGTTTCAGAACCAAAGACCTACTCGTTCCTAAATGGCCTTTTTGGTGTAGTGGTGGCAAGTCAGTTCTTCAAGAAATTGCTAGTGTCCTACTTTCATTCAGTAACTACAAAAACTTTTTTGAGATTGGTAGAATTTGAAAATCAATTCCTAGTGTAAAGAAGTACTTGTAACACCCCGGATTTTTGCCAACCTAGAGTTAGACGTCCTTAGGCAATGGGTTAACCATATCACTCTTAAAGCTCAATTCCAAAGCCAAAGAAATCATTTAGAACTAAATTCCTTAGAAATTTAACGTGAATTAACTAGCGCTACACTAGATTACCTGCGAAAGTAGCACCAACCACTTTAAATACGATCTGTAAGACCCAAAACCTATAGAATTGTTAACGCTATATTACCTTAAAATCTAGAAGCCAACTCTAAACCCAGTTGCTCTTGGGAGCACTTTGAAACTCTGTATCGGACCTGGACCGCACGTCGAAAGTCCGATAGCGATAAACTTAGAAGATATTGACCGCGTAGTTGGACTTGACAAGCACCGCGAAAATCACGTCCAAACGATGCTCTGAGACGATTTCCTTGAGTTCGGAGTGAAGAGTGTGAGAAAATGAAGATTTTTAAGAAATTAAATATAATTTTAAGAAATCTGAGACGTGTCGCTTGCGCGTTATTTCTAAGCATTCTGACCGTTAGATTTTGACCCAAATTTACCCTCGGATCAGGATAGGTGGCCCTTACATGTCATAGTACTTGTGGTTCTGATCGACTTTCAGTGACCGCTAAACTGAAACTGGTCCGCCACGGTCAATCTGGAAACCCGATCGAACTGAAAACTTAACTTGATCAAGATCCAATATTTGTGAGCTTAAGTCCGACCGCATTCAGCAAAGGGAGCTCCAGAAGTGCTCCGTTGGATCGGAACAACCTCCCTTTGGACATAACCTGAGTATACCATGGCCAGGGATCTATTTCCGCGAGTTTTGGGCCTATATAAGGACCTTAAACCCTCTCTCATTCCTCCCATACGAATTTGAGAAAACCTGTAACAACCCGGATTTTTGCCAACCCGAATTTAGACGTCCTTAGGCAATGGGTCAACTATAACACCTTGGTAACGTCTCATAACCCAAGTTCAAAGCCAAAGAAATCATTTAGAACGAAATTCTTTAAAAATTTAACGTGAATTAACTAGCGTTACACTAGATTACCTGTGAAATAAGCACCAACCACTTTAAATACGATCGGTAAGACTCAAAACCTGTAGAATCAGTAACGCTACGATATCCTAAAATCCAGGATCAATCTCTAAACCCAGTTGCTCTCGGGAGCACTTTGAAACCTCGTATCGGACCTGGACCGCACGTCGAAAGTCCGGTAGCGATTAACTTAGACGATATTGACCGCGTTGTTGGACTTGACAAGCACCGCGAAAATCATGCCCAAACGATGTCCTGAGACTATTTTATTGCGTCCGGAGTGAAGAGAGTGAGAAAAGGAAGATATTTAGAAAATTAATTATATTTTTTATGAACTCTGGCACGTTTCACTTGCACGTTGTTTTTAAGCGTTCTGACCGTTAGAATTCGATTCAAATTCACCCTCGGATCAGGATAGGTGGCCCTTACATGTCAAAGTACTTGTGGCCTTGATGGGAGTTCGGTGACCGCTGAATTGAAACTGGTTCGCCACGTGCGATCTGGAAGTATGACTGGGACGAAAACTTAACTCCACCTAGATCCAATATTGGTGAGCTTAAGTCCAACTACATTTAGTAACAGGACCTCCAGAAGTGCTCCGTTGAGACGGAACAGTCCGTAACCTAAGTATATCATGGCTCTAAGTCTAATTTGGAGAGTTTTGGGCCTATATAAGGACCTTAAACCCTCACTCTCTCATCCCATACGAATTTGGGAAAACCTAAGAGAGAGAAGAGAGAAAAGAGAGAGAAAGTGTGAGAGAAGTGGGAGGATCTTCCTGCCATTCTACCTTGCTATCCTACGTACTTAACCATCACGATCTAATCGCTTTTCCGGTGACTCCGGCTTCGTTCCTAGGTAAGAAAGCCTAACCCTAACCTGTTCTAGGGTTTCAATTGGTGCAAGTGGTGAAGTAGCTAACCTAAATCATATTGTAGGTTGCCAATCAGTCGTTGAGAAAGACTTAGAGTCTCTATTGAATTCGTTACACTTCTACGGCGTAAGGTGCGGATTTTAGATGCTTAAGTTACCTGTTTTCAAAGCTTTCAATGCCGTTTAATGGTAGATTGTTGACAAGGATGTTGTTTGACATGTAGAACATGCTATCTGTTTTTCATTTCGAATACGTACGAAGAATATGAGATTTAGAGTATTTTAGGTATTTGTAGGAAATACTGTATACGTATGAATTTTGCTGATAAGATTGCCATGAGTATTTGCATGTATCTATGCTAGTTATGCATGTATGATTTGTTTGGCGAAGAGATTCGCCCTAATGCATATTTTGGCCGACATATGCTATGTAGACTAATATGTGTAGTCTAAGTGTTTGTATAATGCTTGTATGAGTATATACATAGTAAATAATGCTTTACTTGGGTGTTGAGATAGGATTCTCAACTACCTTAGCGATGTTTATGATTTCCTTCATGCAAGTTGTTTAACTTAGTCGTTTTACTTTGAAATGCATGCGTATGGATTCTTGTTCATGTTGTATCTTATAACATGTTGGGAAATATGCTTGAATTATTTGGTCATTTCTGTTCTAGCTATTGCACATGTTTACTGATTAATATGGAATGTGTTTGGGGCTATGTTATGGTCCAGGTAATCGGTAATAATTTGAGCTCGTGGTTGGCCTCTATTCGCCACGCAAGAAGTGTTTGACGAACCCGAGTCATATGTTGCTTGTCGGCAGTGGTTAGGCCACACGAAGTGCTTATGCACTTCATGTCGTACAACTCAATGGGCGCTCGTACTAGTCGAACTCGTCAAGTAACCCGATTGACCGTTGTATGTTCACCTTGTATTGGTCATAACTGTTTGAACCTAGGGTATTGAACTTACCAGTGAAAACCCTGATAATCATGGTACCTTGATCCATTAAGACTCATGAGCCGGGCATGGTGGTATGGGACACCGTGGTCGAGCTGTCGGCCTACGTTGGGGCCACGAGCCTCCTCGTAGTGACCAGTGAGCAATCTAGACTCGTGAGCCGATTATGGTGGTATGGGACACTATATTCGAGCTATCGTCCTACACTGATAAGGTGATGGGGGAGCGGTGCAATGAGTACGTGTAACAACCCTGACAGCCCTTTGTAGTGACCTCGAGCATACTCTGAATCTGCGGAGAGGCGACAAGCCTTCCCGTAGTAAACAGAGTATAAACTAGGCCTGTATTGATAAGGTGATGGGGGAGCGGTGCAACGAGTGCGTGTAACAGCCTTGGCAGCCCTTGTAGCGACGTATAACCGCATCATCGTATGAGATTAAGTAGGAGTGACGACCCTAGACAGGATCCTTGTTTGGGAATGATATAAGGGAGGTACCTTAGTTTCCCAATCCTGCTGTAAGAAAAGGACTAATAACAACTCGGTAATCATGCCCATATCGCATTGCATGTGCCTGGAAGATATGGAGCACTTAAGGGACGAAAGCATGCCGCGAACGTAAGATGGTGTGGCACGAGGGAGTATGTTGGCGAGGGCATGCATCATTATTGCATTTCATCCTTGCATTAATCACAGTATTTAGGAATGTTTGATTTGCTTGCTTTACCATTATCGCGTGATTGATTTAATAACATGCTAATCTTTGCTCTATGATTCCACTAAGTTGATCACTCACTCTCACATTATGGGACGGTGTTGTACACACCAACCAGTCCCTGTTTTAGTTTCAGATGATGGCGCTGCTTGTGAAGCGGAGCCGGACTTTTACGATGATGAGGAGGGTTTCTCTTATAGGCAGCTATCAGGCGGGTCTATGTAAACCATGTTCTGATCGACAGGATTACAGGGAGGTTGATTAGACGCCATGACACTTGTCATTTTGCTCTTTTGGAGCACTCATGTATACTCTTTTTGTTCATTTTTGGAGTATACATGTATATATTTAACCTGGTAACATGTTCACAGTCTGGAGACTTACAACAGTTTATATATGTTATATATCTAACACAGTCTTCCGCTTGCATAATTTAACTGTCTCTGGAGTATGATATGTTGTTTTGGTATAATCCCACTCATGTTTAATGCACTCATACGATCAACACTCAATCATCATTATTTATGTTGCATAAGTGATGCGTTGGAAATCGGGAGTGGAGCTTATGCTCGACCCCTCGATTTTCAGGGCGTTACAGATGGTATCAGAGCATGATTTGGATTAAACTGAACCTGGGTTATGGTAACACGATGCACACTGACGCACTCTGACTTAGGAAGGGGGCGATGGAATCTAGAAACCACAGTAGCATCCCAATTGTCGTCGGCGGGCGAGATTAACTACCGTAGAATAGCCCATACACCCATCCACCACTATTCTTTACAACTCTTCACCTTCCTTATATCCCCCTCATTTGGGCACGAAACCCACATTTTTGTGTCCCATATCCTGCACCACCTCCAAATGATGGGACATTTTGGGCTCGTTCGACCAACTGCATTAGGTAAGATTAGGGCCAATGGAATTGTAAAAGTAGCAAGAAATGCATGTGTAAGGTATTGTCCCTGGATTGGGCGTATCCCACGGTTTCCAATGCCATGGTTGGAATGTATGCAATTAACAATAAATCCCGGGATTTTCCTTTCAAATTACACTTAGAAATTCTTCATCATGGGATTTGAAAATCCCATCTCACACTTTCCAACACAAGGCTCATTTTCCAAAGCCTATTAAATTAATTTTAATCTCACCCCACCCTCCTTCCAAACATGTCAATTCCAATCCCGAGGCGGGCTAAGCAACGCAATCCATGTAATACAACTTAATAACCAATCAGGCCCTTAGAGTTTAGACCGAAAGTTGGTACGCTTAGATTTCAAAAGATTTGACAGTGTAGGAAATTCAATAAATTAATAACGTGAATAACGTGAACCCTAGGACTTTCTTATCAAGTATGAGCATGTGTGTAGTGCTCAAGCATAGCGAAATTCAAGTCCGAGCAACTTAATTTCAATTAGACAACTTTTGATCCTAAGCGATAAAATAATTTCTGGTATTAGAAATGATATGAAACCATCTAGCGTATAAACATAGACTTTGGATTACAACTAGTGAATTGCCGCTACGCATAAGATAAGACTAAGTTACTAGTTATACTGAGGAATATAAAGGACTGATGTTGCTAAGGTAATTGGAATATAGACTTAGTTAGTTGGCTTGATTAGGTTAGAGTGAGACCTCATCCCTTCGTCGAATCCCCTTAATACTTGTGGGCTTCTTTAGTAACTCTTAGGAAGCTTGCTTGACTTCGAACCAGTCACGTTTGGGGGAAAACTTATATACCCCTCGGATCAAATGCTAGGATAAACCAGCACGCCCTTTAGATTTTCCCTCCCAAGGACTTAGTACAAGTAGCGAAATAGCTGACTTACCTCGTGTTATAGGTCATCATATCAACGTTGACGAAGACTTAGAGATTCCATTGACTTTTTTACGCTTCTACGGCATAAGGTGCGGACTTTAGACATTTAGGTTGTCATCTTTCAAAGCTTTCAATGTCGGATAATGATAGATTCCTGACGTGGATGCTATTTCGCATGTAGAACATGCTATCCGTTTTCCATTTCGGTTAAATACGAAGAATATAGAATTTTGTGTATTCTCTGTATTCGTAGAAAATACCGTATAAGTACAAAATATGAAAGTGTGTTTGCCATGATTAACTACCGTCTATGTATGCTAGATGTATGTGTAATAACTCATGGGCTAAAGGTTTAGCCCAAATACATGATATACCAACATACGATATGTATTTAAAATGTATAGCCTAAGTGTTTGTGAAAATGACTAAATGAGTATAGACTTTGTATTCGTGCTCGCCATGACAAACTGTCGCGGATATATGATTGTTGTATGGGCGACAACCCTTTGACCAAAGGATTTGCCCTAATACGTATGAAATTAACACATGATATGTATGATGTAATGTGTAGGCTAAGTGTTTGTAAAAGTGTCTGAATGAGTTAGTAATTAGCAAGATGTACCTGTTTGCGGGTTGAGATATGATTCTCAACCACATCATTGATGTGTATGATTTCCTCCATGTATGACTTATTTTGATGTCTGCTTGATTATGAATTGAATGTGTATGAATTCATGTTTTCAATGCACTTCAGAACATGTTTATATGATTGAATGATTTGTAATCTTGATCCATTACTGCTTTGACTATCTCATAGGACATCATGTTTTAGTTGAATATGTTTGGGACTATTGAATAGTCCAGGCAATCGGTAATACACCTTGAGTTCGTGGCCGAGACCTATTCGCCACGTAGGACGTGTTTGACGAACCCGAGCCGTGCGGTGCTTGTTGACAGTGGTTAGGCCACACGAGGTGCTTATGCATTTCATGTCGATCAACTCAACGGGCGCTCGTACTAGTCGGAAGCGTGGTGGACCCCTACCCCACTGGCCCAGGATCGAAGGAAATTGATTTAGGTTATACGTAAGGTTAGGTCAGTAAATAGGATTTGAACTTTCCTTAGAATGTCAATACTGAAGTCTTTATAGGGAAACAATTAGGGCTTAAGTGTTGAACCCATTCATATTAAATCATAGGCCTAACAGTGGGATGAGCGGAGGTCAGAGTATCCACAAATCTACTCGCTAAATACGAACATAATAGAAGCCTTGGTCAACTCTATACAATTAGAAATCCTTTTAGGATGATCTATTAAGATGCTTATTAACCCCTACCTTGGACATAGATTCAGACGATGACTCTCCTAGACCAAGACCCAAAGGGCAACCTTATAAATAGAAAATTTGAACCTTTCGGTGATGGGCTTTCCCTAAGCTTTTAGAGTGATTGGACTACTGAGTTATTGAAATATACAATTGCAAAGCATTCGCGGCTTGACCCAATTCTCAATCCTGGCAGACTATCAGTGGACTCACTGCTTTGACCGAGCAGAAGATCAGAATCTACCAGGACTAGGAAGGGATACGATGAGCCTTCTACCCTGGTCAGGTAGATGATCAATGTATCGGGATCAAGCCCACTACAACTGTCTCTCCGTACTGGTCAACCACTGAAACATATATCTTACTCTTAAGTAAATGGGAACCATTGTCGAGACTCCAAATAGATAAAGCAATCAATTGTAGCCAACCATCAGAGTATAAGCAAGAGATAAAGAGTAAATATTTAGGAGGATAGACAAAATGCGCCAGACTAGTATAGATGTATATACCCCACCATGCATATAAACTTGAAGTCAGTAAAGCTTAGGTGAAAGGAATAATAGAATCTTTACTCATTACCCTTAGCCAATTTCGGAGACGAAATTATTTTTTAAAGGGGGGTAGATTGTAATACCCCGGATTTTTGCCAACCTGGAGTTAGACGTCCTTAGGCAATGAGTCAACCATATCACTCTTAGAGCTCAATTCCAAAGCCAAAGAAATCATTTAGAACTAAATTCCTTAAAAATTTAACGTGAATTAACTAGCACTACACTAGATTACCTGCGAAGGTAGCACCAACCACTATAAATACGACCTGTAAGACCCAAAACCTATAGAATTGTTAACGCTATGTTACCCTAAAATCTAGAATCCAACTCTAAACCCAGTTGCTCTCGGGAGCACTTTGAAACTCCATATCGGACCTGAACCGCAAGTCGAAAGTCCGATAACGATAAACTTAGAAGATATTGACCGCGTAGTTGGACTTGACAAGCACCGCGAAAATCACGTCCAAACGATGCTTTGGGACGATTTCCTTGAGTTCGGAGTGAAGAGTGTGAGAAAATGAAGAGTTTTAAGAAATTAAATATAATTTTAAGAAATCTGAGACGTGTCACTTGCACGTTATTTCTAAGCGTTCTGACCGTTGGATTTTGACCCAAATTTACCCTTGGATCAGGATAGGTGGCCCTTACATGTCATAGTACTTGTGGCTCTGATCGACTTTCGGTGACCGTTGAACTGAAACTGGTCCGCCATGGTCGATCTGGAAACCCGATCGGACTGAAAACTTAACTTGATCAAGATCCAATATTTGTGAGCTTAAGTCCGACCACATTCAGCAAAGGGACCTCCAGAAGTGCTCCGTTGAATCAGAACAACCTCCCTTTAGACATAACCTAAGTATACAATGGCCTGGGTCTATTTCCGTGAGTTCTGGGCCTATATAAGGACCTTAAACCCTCTACGAATTTAAGAAAACCCTAGGAGAGAAGAAAGAGTAAAGAGAGAGAAAGTGTGGGAGAAGTGGGTAGATCTCCCTGATACTCTATCATACTGCTGCACGTGCTTAACCATCACGATCTAATCGCTATTCCGGCAATTCTGACTTCGTATCTAGGTAAGGAAACCTAACCCTAATCTGTTTTAGGGTTTCGATAGTTGCAAGTAGCGAAATAGCTGACTTACCGCATGTTATAGGTCGTCATATCAACGTTGACGAAGACTTAGAGATTCCATCGACTTCTTTACGCTTCTACGGCATAAGGTGCGGACTTTAGACGTTTAGGTTGTCATTTTTCAAAGCTTTCAATGTCAGATAATGATAGATTCCTGACGTGGATGGTATTTCAAATGTAGAACATGCTATCCGTTTTCCATTTCGGTTAAATACGAAGAATATAGAATTTTGTGTATTCTCTATATTCGTAGAAAATACCGTATACGTACAAAATATGAAAGTGTGTTTGCCATGATTAACTGCCGTATATGTATGCTAGATGTATGTGTAATAACTCTTGGGCTAAAGGTTTAGTCCAAATACATGATATACCAACATACGATATGTATTTAAAATGTGTAGCCTAAGTGTTTGTGAAAATGACTGAATGAGTATAGACTTTGTATTCGTGCTCGCCATGACAAACTGTCGCGGATATATGATTGTTGTATGGGCGACAACCCTTTGACGAAAGGATTTTCCCTAATACGTATGCAAATTAACACAATATGTATGATGTAATGTGTAGGTTAAGTGTTTGTAAAAGTGTCTGAATGAGTTAGTAGTTAGCAAGATGTACCTGTATGCGGGTTGAGATATGATTCTCAACCACATCATTGATATGTATGATTTCATCCATGTATCACTTATTTTGATGTCTGCTTGATTATGAATTGAATGTGTATGAATTCATGTTTTCAATGCACTTCAGAACATGTTTATATAATTGAATGATTTGTAATCTTGATCCATTACTGCTTTGACTATCTCATAGGACATCATGTTATAGTTGAATGTGTTTGGGGCTATTGAATAGTCTAGGCAATCGGTAATACGCCTTGAGTTCGTGGTCGAGACCTATTCACCATGTAGGACGTGTTTGACGAGCCCGAGTCGTGCGTTGCTTGTTGACAGTTGTTAGGCCATACTAGGTGCTTATGCATTTCATGTCGATCAACTCAACGGGCGCTCATACTAGTCGAACTCGTCAAGTAACCCGATTAGCCCGATGTATGTTAACCATGTATGGACGCTACTGCTTGAATCTAAAGTACCAAACTTACTAGTGAAAATCCCGTTAACCTTGGTACCTTGATCCGCTAAGACTCATGAGCCGGGCATGGTGGTATGGGACACCGTGGTCGAGCTGTCGGCCTACGCTGGGGCCACGAGCCTCCCCGTAGTGACCAGTGAGCAACTCAGACTCGTGAGCCGAATATGGTGGTATGGGACACTGTATTCGAGCTGTCGGCCTACACTGATAAGGTGATGGGGGAGTGGTGCAACGAGTGCATATAACAGCCCTGACAGCCCTTTGTAGTGACCTCGAGCGTACTCTGAGTCTACGTGGAGGCGACGACCCTTCCGTAGCAACAGGAGTACAAACTAGGCCTGTATTGATAAGGTGATGGGGGAGTGGTGTAACGAGTACGTGTAACGGCCCAAGCAGCCCTTGCAGTGACCTAGAACTGCACTTCGTATAAGATATGCTAAGACTGACAACCCTATACTGGATCATTGTTGGGAAATGATACAAGGGAGGTACTTTAGCTTCCCAATCCTGTTGTATGAAAAGGACTAATAACAACTCGGTAATCATGTTCATATCGCACTGCATGTGCCTGGAAGATGTGGAGCACTGAGGGATGAAAGCATGCCGCGAACGTGAGATGGTGTCGCATGAGGAAGTATATAGGCAAGGGCATGCATCATTATTGCATTTCATCCTTGTATTAACAAAAGTAGCTAGGAATGTTTGATTGTACTGTTTTATCATTACCGCTTGACTGATTTGATAATATGTTAATCTTTACTCTATTGTTCCACTGAGTTAGTTACCCACTCCCACGTTATGAGACAGTGTTTGCAACACCAACCAGTCCCTGTTTTAGTTTCAGATGATGGTGTTGCTTGCGAAGTAAAGCCGGACTTTATGATGATGAGGAGGATTTCTCCTATATGCAGGTTCTAATTGACGGGGTTACAGGGTTATTGATTAGATGTCATTACACTTGTTATCTTGCACTTTTAAAATACCCATGTATATTCTTTTTGTTCATTTTTGGAGTATACATGTATATAGTTAACCTGGTAACATGTTCACACTCCGGAGACTTACAATAAATTATACATTTTATATATTTATCACAGTCTTCCGCTTGCGAAATTTAACTGTCTCTGGAGTATGATATGCTGTTTTGGCTTAATCCACTTCATGTTTTATGCACTAATACAGCCGACATTCATCCATCATTGAAAATGTTGCATAAGTGATGTTCTGGAACTCGGGAGTAGAGTTTATGCTCGACCCCCGATTTTCAAAACGTTACAGTACTTAAGCTTGACTTTGACGAGTATTTAGTATATCCAACATACTTTTTTAATATATTAATGATCATCTGATAGTATGACTGGTTACAATGTCAAAAGTGTTGGTCAAATGCTTATGGTGAAAATAGAATAATTTAAGATAACAGTATCGAGTGTTTGATACTAGATCATTGCCTCTCATCCATGCTTGCCCATTTGAGGCAAGTGCAATCAGTGAAGAAACTAAAATTTGACTATTTATTACTTGGTTATTAAAGTATGCTTCTTGTGACTTGCATAAACTACCATTTGCCCCTATTTGTCATTAAAGTTCCACTCATCACATGGGCCTTTATCCCACCAAGTTGGGATTGACTTTTAAATATGGTAGATTATAAAACTTCTATGACTGGTTGCCAAACTTCCCAAACAAAATAGGATGAAGTATTTAATAAGAAGCTAAAAAATTGACGATACCATATGGTGTGCTCTGAAGGAGAGTGCCAGTGGCACTATTGTAATATGTATTCAGGTCCATTGATGTAAATTGATCTAGCCCCATTAACCCACTCCAACTGCATCCATCAATAACAAGAATAGAGAATTACATGAGAAATAACATCTTTTAACCTATCAAAATGTCATACATTCCCTATTTAGTGAACTTCTAAGAAAAAAACTATTCCCTGATATTGGAGATTTTAGAGAATTGGTTTGGTCTTGCATGGGGAACAAAGAGTTGGTCTCTTGATCAACATCATCAAGCTCTCACAATGAAGCATGAAAATCTAACCAAATCAACATCCAGCAAATTATGTACATTAACACACACCCTTACACCACAATGCAAGGCTCAAGACTCGACCTGTATTTAAATTGACCGTAAGTCGATTGGATACTCGTAGAATAGAAACATGGACCGAATATGAAAAAGTTGATCCATATTCAACTGCAATTGAACATGACAGTAACACTTGCACGCCGTAACAGGAAGCAAAGTTTAGAAGGAAAAACAAAAGGTTTAGAAACTTGAGAGATGAGTCTGTTTTCGACTTGAGTCAACACAGTCTCAATCAAGAGAATTCTACTGAGGTTTTTGGAGTTTTCATTTATTTCAAGAAAATCTCGGGCCTTCTTGAGTCAAAACCATTCGGAAAAGAAGAAGAAAATATAAAGAAAAAGAAAAAAGAGTTGAAATTGAGTTGTAAAAAACACTCAACTCCATTCCTGATGAAGTTGAGCAAACTCAGCCGATCTTCGCGTCTACTTGATGAGGTTTCAAACAACAAAATGAGCTAATTACATCATTGGTAGTAGAAAACAATGTTGTGTTTTTACATGGGGTACTAGGCAGATGTTTCTGATTGTTGGAAACATACTTCCCCAGGAATTCCAAGAACTCTGTCACTTTCTACACCATAAGCAAGCACCACCTGTACAAGTCAGCGTTTGTAGTTGAATAAAGGACCCATGAGAAAATTTTCAAAAAACAAAACTGGTTCCAAGAGCATTTGTAGTTGAATAAAGGACATGAGAGACATTGATATGAAATCATTATCTGCCTATGAAACCCTTTCTGGGTGTGTGAAGCTTACCACATCACAGATATCCCGAAGCTCAAAAAGTGAAATGCTGGTTCTAAGAGATACATTTCCAAAGAAGGAACACCGCTTGTTAGAAGCAACCCGAGAAAACTGGTTAAACCACAATCTGTTGCAAGTTTTTGGCAAAACTAAGCTCAATTACATAAATGCTTTGTCAAATAGCATTTACAGAAATTGACACAAATAACACAAAATTTCAGCATTGATCTAAATCAATTATATTGAAATATTTTGGAAAGAGAACCTTTCAAAAAAATATTTTGGAAAGAGAAGGAATGCAACAGTGCATCCTAATAAGCTTGTAAGTACAGAAAAAATTCCCAATTTTCAGTAATATGATCAAGTAGAGGATTCACTCTTAAATGACCAAAATCCCAACCAACATTCCTCAACCAAACCCATTTTTACAGGGAGTTCAGTTCCACCGGTGCTTGCAGAAAGCTGGTAGCTCATGCTTAATGAATGAATATCATATTCAAACTGATCTGATAGCCCAGTTCAGGTTTTAGAATATTATAGGCAATTAATTGAGTTCAGTAAATAGTATCCAGCAGCCAGCAAAAAAATATGTAAAACCAATACTTTCTTTGATCCATAGCATATCCACAACCTCCCTCAATGCATGCTACCAACCTAGCCCCAAAATCACAGTTCCTGAACCACAACACTAAATTAAAAGAATGCAGAGAGAGCACTGATATTTCACAAGTTTGAATGAGTTCAGATTACTAGACATTTCATCATTGGGAAATGTGGAAGCACAATAAAGAAATCCATCATAATAACAAAACAAACAAGTGAACAAAATAGCAGTGTTGAAAGTCATCTTGCAAGGATATCGTTGTGTTGAACCTAGAGTTAAAAGATATGTAGATATGTGGATATCATTGTGTTGCACAGATAGAAGTATAAGGAAACATAGTAAGCAACAATCCAAGATAATGCAACATAAGCATTACCTTCATAATAACGACTCTTCAATTCCTCCATGCATTGAGAGGATGAAAACCTGTCAGCTATCACTATAAAACATAGATCGAACCATTCACACAAGTCAAATAACTGATCTCTCTTCCTTGGTCCACATCTAAATAGGCAAGTATAGGAAAGTGAGATATTCACTCTACAATCACCACCAAAAAAAGGAAGACAATACTCACTGTCATCAGTGATCTAGAACATACATAAACATTCCTACGTACATTCCATGCACTGCATAAGAATTGTATCCTTTCTAAATGTGTGCACAGCATAAAACGGTGGTAATTGTCACATGATGCTCTCTTATGTCTGCTACAGGACTCTTCTTTGTAACCCAAACATTGATCCATAGTTTCTTACAATGCATTTTAAATTTCATCTACAGAACACTTCCTTATAACCCAAACATTGATCCATAGTTTCTTACAATGCATTTTAAATTTCAGCTACAGAACACTTCCTTATAACCCAAACATTGATCCATAGTTTCTTACAATGCATTTTAAATTTCAGCTACTTGCCGCACCTCATAAAGGTATGCAAGTCAGTTGCTACAGTGAGCAACCTTTTCATTGACATGGCCAAGTCATTGACCAATTTTCAATTGTGACCAGGATTTTGAACATTACTTAAGCAGTTTGTTATGACTCAGAAATCATTCATTCCCATTCAGGCTCTTTAAAAAGATATTTTATTGCACAGTCTCAAGAGCATGTGAGATTTACCTTGGGTGGCTTGAAGGGGTAATCTGGTGGGAAGTGAATGGTTACTAGAAATACACCACCTGAAAAGGGACTATCTGCTGGTTCCATAATTGTTGCTTACATGTCATTAGCAACAAGACCTATAATCATATAAAATATCCAATTCAGAAAAGCTGGAACAACAATATAGATTTTGAGGAAAAGAAACATCAGAAAAGGAAAAAACGAGATAAAAATGGCACAAATCAGCACTGCCACCAAATGAAACGGTTATGAAACATGATAAACCACTTCTAGGCTCTAGCTATCAGGCCACCAAATGAATTCCAATCAAATCAAACACTACAAACAAACATACTCCTGTACAAGTCATCAATATCAACTAAAAAATCTATTTTCTTTTATATTGAATGAAGGAAAAATGAGTTAATAGAAATTAGAAAACCTTCAAATGGGCAGCAGCCTTGTCCTTGTCAGTAAACACTCTAGTTCACTACACAACATAATGCAGCGCCATTCTCAGCCCATGGAATCTGTTCAGGGTTCCTTACAATTGGTAAAACAATAGAGATCTCAGCAACCCTGGTTGTCTTTCACATATGCATTTCAAATATTAAAAAAGAGCTTCCAAAATACATGAGATGTGAAGTTCAATTACCTGACACCACATGCAGTAACTGGTTTCTCAACAAAGAGAAGGGTCTTGGAGTCCTTCACCTTGAGCTCATGATCTTCTATTGCCCATGGACACCATCATACTCAAACATGTAAGTCTGCATGCAGCACAAGATAGTAACAAAAGGCACCTTCACATACACATGCATGTTTATATGAACCCCACATTTGATTGACGGTTCATATTAAAATATTGCAATAGCTAATCTTGGCAATCCTTTCATGGGGCCCACCTTTTCCCATGGCTCTCAACTTTCAAGATATACTTCCATTGGAGATTCAGGGCTGGAAATTAGTTGTTAATAATATTTGAAGAGGTATGATCATTGATATGGATTTTTCTATCATGTAGGCCTCATCTTTGATTGCTTGCACATCCCAAAATCACTTTCGCCAAACAATCCAAGCCATCTGATTCATGATCAGGAAATTTGATGATTTTGATTGATTGTATTGACAAAGATCTGATCCTTAATCTCAACCATCCATTGGTGAGATCCACCTTGAAGTTCTGTTTTTCGTCTTTGTCAGTATCTCTTTCCCTGAGATCCACCTTGATTGTATTGACAAAGATCTGATCCTTAATCTCAACCATCCATTGGTGTGCTTTCAATGCACATAAGTTGGATATTGTCCCAAAACTTGGACATGAGTCCATCTGTATTAGAGATGATATTCTAAAAGTCTACCAACAGCCATCTTCAAGAATAAAGTGGAACATTGTAAGCAGCATATAGCTGGAACTTCATCATGTCTTTTTCCATAGTTAAAAGATTTATTTGCCTGATCTGTCACCTACAACCTGCTATAGATTAACTAAGCCAACAAACCATTCTTGAACTTTGTCCTTAAAAAATAAATGACATTTCAAGAGCAAGCTTGGAAACCAAAACTCTACATTCCAATGAAAAATATTGTATCATACAACTGGTTGTAGGTGATTCATCCTCATTTGCTTTTATTTAAAATTTTAGTTTATGATTTTGACTTTGGCGAGTGTTACATAGGTTTTTAGCTTGAAATAATTATCATTGTTCTATATTTTATTAGATGAGGTTTTCTAAGCCCAGATGTGTGCATAAGGTTGTTCATGTAAACACCAACATGTGCGCCCAAGCGGTGCACATGCATGAGATCTAGCTGTCCATCACGTGGGTCCCATCATATACGTCCCCTGGAGCCTGGACCCAAAATCAGTCTGGTCTAGTCACATCTGGCATGCACAATGATAGAAATAGTCGGATGGTTTAGAAAAACTTGCACAAAGTTTGTCGGCCGTCCGTTTCTCATGTAAATTGTGGGCCACCTGTTGGTCTAACTAGCCTGATTTTTGTTCCAGAGAATTAAAAAAGGATGTGAATCACCCAATGGACAGCTTGGATCTCATGCTGATGTGCCACGCTGGCACATCGTTGCATGTACATGAGATGCCTAGGACATGCATGTGGGCTTAGGAGAGCTCTCGTTGGGAAATTTTGTGATTGACTTAGTTTGATGGATTCTTTTTTCTTTTTTCATTCTTGATGGTTTAATATTTAACATAATGGAAAGAATGAACGACCCATAAATGATTTCCTCTTTGCCATTCATCACTTTTGATTGTCTTTAAATTTCCTTTTGTAGAGTTATGCCATGAGGCTCTTGTTTTCTTGGCTCAAATATTCTATGAAGTATGAAGACACTGTGTAGTCTTTGTATGTTGAAAAGCCTTCTTTATGAGCTATATGTATGTTGAAAAACTGCTAAAACTTGATTTGAACTTGACTTAATCAGGCATAAGGAGTTTATGCTTTAACCCACGTTCTCATTTAGTTTTTGCTGGATCAACCGCCGGATATTCTCATTGTTGGGACCTTCGGTAAGCCTTTATATTACTCATGCTTGTTGTGAAAGTTCTATTCTTTTTCCAAGAAATGGTCTATTTCTCTGAGAGCACTAAAAGTTATGATGCTCCTAGTTGCAAAAGACATGTAAATTCCAATCAATCAATCTGGTCTCTGTGTTCAGTCTATCCCACCCTTCATGGCCACCATGACAAATCACGTATAATCGGACCGATCAACAATTTGAGTCACCCATTTGGTGGGACTTGTCAAGAATCGCCCTTCTGCATAGTTGGCAGGTTGATTCCGGTGGCTCCTTCGGAAAGAAAAAGTAGAGAATTGCCTTGATGGTGACTTTCTGGGCAATTTGGATGTAAAGGAATAACTGCCATTTTTGTAACACAAGGGGTTCTAGTGAATAGTGATGTTGTTTCAGGCAGGGTTGCTATGCATATCAGGGAGTGGACTCCCTGAGCTTCTTTTGTTTGATGTTTTGCCCTTTGTTTCTGTTTCTCTTTTTGGCCCCTGGCCTTGATAATATTTCACCTTTCAAAAAAAATAAAAAAAGAAGAAGCCTAGAGACATTCACGAGGGTGCACCCTTTAGCAGTGAAATCTGTAAATCATGAGCAAAAGATATGGGGCAATGCAATTTTTTCATGTTTGGCATTGCTTGTCGACTGTGGATCTATGAAAGGAAATGAATTGGTTTTTTTTCCCCATCTTTCTGGCAGGACAATGAGACCTCTACGGGAGAGGCAAATAAGTCCAAATGTCATTTACTCCATGCAACATATGCAGAACGACAATTCGACACTAGTTGTTGGGGGTATTGATGGTGTGCTGCGTATTTTGGATCAGAATACAGGCAAATTTCTTGCGGGTTATGTGATGGATAAAAGTACCACAGCAGTGACCCCCTCTTGTAGTAGACTGGGCATTGTTGAGAAGAAAAAGGTGAAGGTTCTGCCAGAAGGTGCCTTCATTGATGGTATACCAAGACACCTACAGCCACCCATCACGTGTGTGGGTGTTGGAATGAAGAAGGTTGTCACCACACACAATGGCAAATACATCATGATGTGGAAATTCAAAAATTAGCTGGTAAAATGCAGTTTTGCCCCATTTATTTCTCCTTTAAATTATGATCTTCAACGCATCCTCAATTACATTGTCGTCCACTTGATTATTAGTTTTGGGTTGTTTCAAGTGATACCAGAGGCAAACTAGTGCATTTGAATCAATGTTGTGAACAAGATGGTATTATTTAAGTTTTAACATCACCTCTTTCTGATATTAAGACATTGGTGGGGCCCACCTGGTAATGTAAACCATTGATCTGATTCGAATTGTAGGCTCAGGATCGATTTGGATGGGCCCACATATATTGTTTATTGGATTGAGTAAAAGCTCAATTGAGCATTACCTATTTTTGTATGAAGAAGCTATGAATGGATGCGCATTTCTCTTGGGCATCGAGAATGGTGTGAAATGACTGTTCCTGCTATGCATAATATCTGCTATATATACCAAGAGTAGCCAGGGGAAAAATTAGTAGTTAAAGAGTGGTGTGAACCTCGCATTATCGATAGGCATGGCAACTGGTGGGCCTTGGTTTGGTTCAGGTACAGATTTTTAACTGGTCAGACCAGGCCTACTCAATATTATATTATTGATTTTGGCTGGCCCAGGCCTGGCATTGCAATCCCCAGTCTTAAACTAGAAGAGAGTTTAAGTAATTTACAGGAAAAAAACCAGTCTCTGACCATCCACTAGACGCTCCAGCCTGAAAAATCTGATAGTGTGATAGAGTATGGCAGTTGATATGCAGACACTAAGAAATTGTAATGTAATAGCATGGAATGAACTCGAATGAAAACCATAAGAAATTGTAATGTAATGGCATGGAAATTGTAATGTAATAGCATGGAATGAACTCGAACCAAAACCATAAGAAATTGTAATGTAATGGCATGGAATGAACTCAAACCAAAACCATACAAGGATAGACGAGTGAATTGGCTGACCGAGTCACTCCGACAACCCACCTGAGTCACAACTTCACTTGGGACCAAATGAATGGGCTGTGAGTTGCCAATTAAAAAAACCATAGCCTAGAAGGCTTGAGTAAAAAAAACAAGAAGATAATATCCCACAAGTACCAAAAGAAACGGAGCCACAATTAGGAAGATTTGTGGCTTCATCGGAACAATGGCCTGGATCACCAAATCAAGGGCCCCACATCTACCAAGATCATGCTCTGAGTTGTTGGCAGAGGAGAAGACAATGATAGGTTGTTTGGCTCCCTGAAAAGTTGCTTTCCTGAAATGCCTCTTTTGAGCAAAACTACAGTTCATGTTGTGTATTTGGATGTTACTCATCAGAATCTTCGCCAGAGGATGCATACAAATACAGTTTCTGAGTTCCACAGAATTACATTGATGCGGACACGAGCGCATTCAAGGTGTATCAACGAAGAAAGCGTCAACCACAACTGTCGTCCTTGTGGATAGGCGATTATTGAGGAGCTGAAGACCTTTCACATGTGATTGGACATATAGAAGACCCCACTCAGGGAAGACACATGTGAAGGAAGATTGGAGAAAGAAGACCGAGCGAAGACCGAGCGCCCGAACTTTCTCGTACTTATGTTATTTCCGCGTTTTTGCTTAGTTTAGGGTATTTTAGTAATTTTATGTCTTTATTTGCTTATTATTTGGGTATTTTAGTAATTTTATGTCTTTATTTGCTTATTTAAGTGGGCTAAAGCCTTAAACTCGAATTTTAACTATTGATTAATGAAAAGCAAACCCTTTGGTTGCCTCCTTCCTCTCTTCTCTCTAACGGTGCTTCTTCTCTTCCCTTGATCTTCTTCTTCTAATTTCTTCTTATACCCTTCCAACTTCTTCAAGATAATTATTTTTTTCTTTCTATTTTCCAATTTTGGCTAATCCTTCTTCAATCAAAATCTTGAGAACCGATCTAAACCTTAAACCCCCAAATTCTCAAATCCCTAATCCGAGAAACTTCCTGGTTCTTCGGACTAGTGATCTTCATTGATCGATTGGGTGTGACCATGCAAGATCAGTAGTTCTCATCCCTCGCCGGATCCAACCTAAGTAATAATTGAATTCCATATTCCATGGTTGTGATGATGGCTCGCTCCATTGCATGTTTCCTTTATGATTTTCTCGGTTATGATGATTACTGCTAGAATTTTAGATCATTTATTCCTTTTATTTCCGTTGTTTAATTATGTTCATGAGCATGCATTATAATTAGGGTTGTCCTGCATCATACATTACTCATGCCCAAACATGACATAAAGAATCTCTTTCTAGGGGGGGGAGGAATGTTGACCTGGATTTGACCCGATCTGGCCCAGCCCCAAAATGGATAAAAACCCAATTTCGTACTTGAATTTTCATAACCTATCAGTTGTCAAGCTACACATGCACAAAGAAATAGACATTTTAGAGGAACGAAATCAACGGAGATAGATGGTTGCCTAAGATATAACACGTCCATACAAAGTTGGGTCAGGAGGGTCAGTGGGCTGCACTAAACTGACTTGAACCCAAATACCAGCCCCAAAGCTGATCTGGCCATGCATGCCGGGCCCAAGTGAAGCCCATGGTCCAAGCCCAACCCAGAACCTGGTCACAACTCACAAGCGATACCTAGCACGTTGTCACCCTCATCCTAATGAGCTCTAGAGCAACAAGTTTGAAATAAAAATTGCGGAACCAAAAATATTAATAATAATAATAATAATCTAATCCGCACACCATTGGTTATATTTTCATCTTGGACAAATTCAAAGACACGTTTAAATAATAAATCTGAAAGTAAAAGGGCAAGCACCTCAAATACAACAGGCATACTATTTAGACTCTAGGCCATCCAATCAAAGCCAGAATTAGGCCTATGATATCACCATTGAGCAGGGCACTCAGCAACCTTTGTTTCTTGGGTGTGTAAGGCGGATACCTGGCGGAAGCTTCTCCTCCAAAGCCGCGGTGCAGGACAGCCTTCTTGTGACTAAATGCATCGAACGAGAATTTACCGTGGTAAGATCCCATTCCACTTTCTCCAACTCCTCCAAAAGGCAATGTGTGTAATGCAAGCTGCAGCATAATATACAATGTTTCATACAAATCTAAATGGTCTCAAAAAATGTATGCATGCATGGTATGCTTTACAGACCTAGGCAACTGCTCAGTCACATAGGCAACTGTCAACACCAGCACTATACATGTCATCATCTAAGGTTTTACATGTGATTTTATTCTATTGTGAATGTGCAAGCAATAGTTACAGATGTAAATATATTTACTTGTATGGTTGAACCATAGTTCAAAAACCCGAAACTAGATTCAACTTGATGTCCAGCCAGATCGGGTCAACTCGAAGACTCAACTCAATTTTTAGTATTAAAATAATAAGGATAATTAAGTAATAATGCCTATTTAGTAGGCTATAACTATAAAAATTCACATAGATTATCATAGATGAAGTGTATGGCTTGCCGGTAGAGTCGTCTTACCGTCTCAAAGGGATCAGGTGTTCAAATTTCACACACTGCCATATGGTTTCTTTTTACTATTATGAAAAGCACTAACCCAGCAAATGACTCAGTTCGAGTCATGCCTAGTCACGTCAAGTCAACCGAGTCGGCGAACTGACTTGACAAGCCTGGCCAAGTCTCGACGGAGTCGAGCAAGCCATCAAGTTACATGGTGACTCAGCCGAGTTTCATAGAGTCACCGAGCTTTAGAACTATGGATTGAAAGGGTACTAATGTGCGAAATTCCTGTTCTCATGGATGTAAATATTACATGTTTCACTAGGCATTGTTCTCCCACAGACTACCTAGGCAGAAAATCATCTATTCCGGGCATTTTGACCACCATGTATGAATGTATGCATGTTGTGCTTGTGTATGCATGGGAAAATGAAAAGAGGATCACATGTATGCAGGTGTCGTTGATGAGCATCCCCCCTGCAGAGACCGCATTCACAAAATCCTTCTCGAGCTGCTTGTTCTTGGTGAAGAGATATGCAGCAAGAGGCTTTGATTTCGAGTTTATAACATTGAAACTATCTTCCACCTTGTCAACCTTTCCAAGCCCAACAAAAGAAAAATCTCAGAACATGATGAGTAAAACCATTTCTCGTTTCTATGTTTCAGGGTATCAATGAGGAATTCTCACCGTAATGATAGGAAGTAAAGGGCCAAATATTTCTTCATTCATTATTAAGGAGTCTTGTGGAACATCCAGTAAGATCGTCGGGGCAATAGTTCTGTAACAACATGAAAATGCTCTTAAGAGTGGGTGGATAGTTGTTTTATGAAGATCCAAGAAATAATGTGCAGATTGACACTTACGGTCGCTTTTCATCCTGTTGGCCTCCATGGACAATCTTACCAGCAACCTTTTCGTCATCCAAGAGCTTTGCTAAGCGCGAGAAATGGTTGGAATTTACAATGCGAGACAAGTCTTTTGATTCCAACGGATCCTTCCCATAGAATTTCTCCAATGTATGTTTGAAAGCATCTATCTGTTGGATAGAAATATCAAGGAAAGAACACAAAACAGAAACCTCAAAGATAACAACAAAACCTTGATAGAATTTTTACCAGTTTTGGAGCAAATGATTTCGGTGTTATGATGTAATCGGGGGCAATGCAAGCTTGTCCATTATTGCATGCCCATTTACCTGCAATAATTCGCTTTACTGCAACCTGGTAACACAAAGACGCACCAACATTAGCTTCCCAGTTAAACTACTACTACTGCAACAATAATGGCAATGTCTTCTACTATGAGGAGAAAGATGATTACATCCAAATTGATGTTCGAATCAACAACAACAGGAGATTTTCCTCCGAGCTCCAAGACAACTGGTGTAAGGTGCTTTGCAGCCGCAGATAGCACAATGCGTCCCACTTTTCCATTACCTGCACAATTTAACACTCAGCCATCAGATTACAAAACCTCAAAAGTGGGGGAAGAATGATTAATGCATTTAAGATTTTCAAAAGGAGTTTTATAAAGAACTGGAATACAGGCTTGGTTCTGTGTCTATCAAAATAAGCGTTGTGCATGGAATTTCCAGAGTGGATAAATCCAAGTTGAAAAAGAAAGCTAAGAATCCTTAAGAACATCATATAACGGGTGAAAACCTGTATAGAATATTTTGTCCCAGCGCTGCTCCAGCAGCGCAGTTGTTTCAGCAACAGCCCCCTCTACGATTCGTACGACAGATCTGTCTAGATATTGTGGTAATAATCTTGCTATTAATGAGGATGTAGCTGGTGAAATTTCAGATGGTTTTAAGACCACAGCATTGCCAGCTGCAATAGCTCCGATGACCGGATCAAGAGATAACACTGGAAAGAAACAAAAAACAAATTGTGAATAAATAGATTTGTAATATGAGCATGCTTCTGATCTGTGCATGGTAAATGCTTCACAGTACTATTTTATAGGTAACAAAAGCAGAAGTGTAATAGTATACAAGTTGGGACTTGAAGGAACACAACTGCAATTTTGAGAGCTCTTCCCCATCATGACTGAGAAACGTTATTACCATTTGGTCATCTCCTTATGTTTAAGATGACTGTTCGCAATCCAAATCACTTTTGCATCCAAGAGCAGCATATAAGAACTGAACTGCCATTTGAAATGCATGATATGATACAATGATTAATATTTAAGATGCAGAGCCATATCCCAGTCTAATTTCAATCCAATTGAAAATATTGGATGAATACAAGTAACAGCGAATCAATAAGCCAATAACTAAGGTGGACACATGCAACAGAAAACAATATATGGCCGAACAAATATTCAGCCAATAACACGTGGTTGTGGGTGATTGTGTGTATCTACAGGGATTACTCTCACTTCAAAGGAGGTGGGGACACCCTGTGTCTTCAAAAATAAAAATAAAAAAATTCAGCCCATAACAAGGCTAGGATCCCTTTTTGAACACAATGCAGGGTTAGTGTACTAACATGCATATGCACAACGGTGCATTTTGTGTTTGCACATGATCATTGGCGTGCTGCCCCCCCCCCCCCACACACACACAAATTTAACAGTCTCGAATATCAACACTATATCAGCAGAGATGTTTTTGGACATGAAGATTTGGGAGAAGTTGGTCACATGATTATTTGTGGAAAGCATGTGCAGTTATGCATATGGTTGGTGAAAATTACCACATTGCCTCTGTTTTACACCAGTTATGATATTACAAATCTGTACAACTGTGACATCACATATCTAGCAATTTAGAAGTTAATGCACTTCCAAACACATCGACCAATATATTTGGCGTAGACAACGGTAACGACTTTGTATCAATAACTAAAAGATCCAGAAGATATCAGATCTAGTGAAAGGAATCAACCCTTTCTATCACAAATAACATGAGGCTGCTGAAATAAGCATTTGGTCATTTCATACAATCACATCATTCATGGACCACTCAACAAAGACAATTTGGACATGAACCCTAAGATTGAGAGTAAAAAAGATAGGGAATATAACATTTCAAAAAGACAAATCCAGGGAAACGCTTCTCTCATTAATCACATATGGGTTTGAAGGTTTCCTTGACTTTATCAAAATTCTAGCTAAAAGCGAATAATTGAAAATAAGGCATTACCTTGCAAATTCTTAGGCCTTGCAAAAGTTATGAATCTAGTCCAAAATTGCCTAGATTAGGAAATCAAGGCATGGCCACTCTAAGCCTATTGTGGGCCCACATGGGTGTCTTGGGACATGTTTGAATTGACCTTAAGAAGACCAGAGTCAATGTGTATAGTTTCATCAGATGACATCGCTGAGGTATTCCTATGGAATGATGAGAAGTAACAAGCATTCCACTGGAGAAATGATGTGTACATTTTTCACATCATTTATATTAATGAAGTAACAGTAGTAAAGGGTGCGTCTGCAGTAGTATTTTAAGCAGGATATTTGTGGCAACATGCCAACACCTCAACACACAACTGCACACACGTGCACAAGTATGCATATTTATATTTTAACAAATGAATTAGTGATATCTGGCATAGACATGTCCAATATGACTATATGTCCCTGGTTGTGCGCGTGCGCCTGTGTGAAAATCAGAAGGTGCTTTAGTTCAGCTTAACAATAAGAGAATTGAGTCATCTAAGGAATCGGGTTCGGTCATACAGAAGGGATAGTTCCAGGCTGAAATGACCAAGACAACACCTAGTGGTTCTGATACAATTTCTGCTGATGAAGGGAAAGTTGTCAATGTAGTTTTAGCCTGCACAAATGTAAAGAGTTTGCATTATTGATTCTCACCTCTTGCTAATATCACCCACTTAAACAAATGAGTCATAAAAAAATGTAAAGCAATGGCTGTAACTCTTTCCTTACTTAGAGAATAGCACATACCCGTTCCGGTTTCATCCAATGTTTCAATTCCTTGAGCGACACCTTACATGAGTTCTTTGCCATGGATATCTGCACTATGAATGGCATGAATCAAATATGAAAGATAGACCAGTAGATGAATGATAGACCAGTAGATGATGTTGTTAATATGCAGATTGGAATGACATCTTATTGTAGCATCTCTCTCTCACAAAATTCATTCACACAAAAAGAGCTATGATATGAAAGCCTTCAATAAGCTAAATAAATATATAACTTCCAGACATTGATGGTGTTCCTTAAACCATTTCAGTATTGATAACTAGGGGTATGGCATGTGTGACACGTGCAGCGAGGAGGGGATGGAGAAGAAAAAGGTGAGATTCGGAGAGGGGAGATGGAGAGGAAAAAACGGAGAGAGCAGGTGTGTGCTACACTGATAGAGAGAAAGAGAAGGGAATGGTGGACCCATCTTCACTGTTTTCCTTGTTATGGCTCACTCAAGTACCCAATCTGCCTAATTTTTGGATTGACGTCCTAACATTGGTTGACAAGTCATCATGGTGGGCCCCATAGAGACTTTATTGCACATTCTCCCTAATAAGATGCTTTGTGCAAACCACAGGTAGAGAAGAGGAGAGACTGGTGCAGGCTATATGCATGAAAAGAAATGAAAGGAGGTGGGCTTGATCTAGGCCTTTCATGGCGCACTGTGCAGTAAAATTTCGACCATCCCTTACAAAGTATATATATTTTTAACAATATCTTGCCATCAAATAACTAAAATTCCTAAGACTAATTGCAAGGGGAAAATGTATAAAATTCCTGGCATTATATACATTGATAATAAATCTTTGCTTCGCGAAACCGCCTTTCATAATAATTAGAAAATATGTTTTACATTAATTGGTATGTTCATCAGCGTGGCAGACCGTGCTTTTAACTACATGCGGAGACAAAGCACCTTAAATGTTGTATAAACTTCCTTTTTCTTTTTGCAAGCCAATTAATTGATGAATGGAACATTGGAAATTTTGGTAGGTGCTTTAGGTGAAGTTCAACCAAATAATTCTCCATAGAGAAGCATGAGAAGAACAGCTTTAGTGTCACTAGGTACCTTTATCTCACGCACTATGCCATCCATACAGGAAAGCATGAATCAGCCGTCTGTGGTTGAAATCACTTTAGTGCTCATTTTAGCTGGTCTTTTTATTCATGGTATCTAATGCTTTGAAGTGAAACTTCTCAACAAAGAGGGTGGGGTCAGGGACTGGACTGGATGGCTCTTGGTTCACCGAGCAAGCTCCTTTGCTGCTTGGTAAGGTATGGTACTGTTCGATGAAGGAAACACAAACAAAATGACCCACAAAAGGTCCTCCCCAGTTTGAATTACCACGCATTTGGAAGTACCCTCAGATATGGGTTTTGGTCAAATCTATCGGTGGGGCAGGTGGCATGCAATTGAACCTACCGAGCATCTGGGGTGGGAACTAAAAAACACAACCCAAATGGGCATGTTATCACATTCATCCTTCCACCCCCAAAACAACACTCTGTTCGAAATGCTACTTTGGCAGTTCCTAAGATTCCCACCTCCATTACCAATTCCTAAGATACTCCCCAACCCACCCTCAATCACAACAACTCCCAACCAAACAGAATTCAAACTCCTTGGAAGAATCATTCCCCATTTGACATGTTCAAGAATGCCATAGCCGATTCACCAGAGCACCCGGCGAATCCAAAACACCCTAAAAAACCCCTCAAGTGCTCAATTCACAGCAGCAGCACAAGACATCCTGAAATTAGTTACTGCCACCAACAACCAACAACTCTATTTTACTACGCTGTAAGTACAAATCAATAAATTTCCACGTCCTTCCCAAAACTCAATCAGATAGAAGCATTAGGGCTTGTTTGGATGCCTGTAAGTTGGGTAAGTGGGAAGTGACTTACAAGGAAGTCACTTACAGGTGGTGTTTGGGGGAGAAAAATCACTTGTAAGTAATTTATAACCTGTAAGTCACTTACAGGCAGATCTACCAAAAAACTGCAGGGGGATGGGGGTGGGAAGTCACTTCCCTGTAAGTCACTTACAGGCTCAACGATCAGATTTTTAAAAAGAGGGGAAGAGGGAGAAACGCACCAACCCACCAACCACCATTATAGCCATGAAGCTCCAGCCAATGAAGAAGAAGTACCAGCCATTGAAAACGGCAATCTCTCTCCGTCTCTGCAATCTCTCCCCCTCCCTCTCTGCAATCTCTCTCCGTCTTTGCAATCTCTCGCTGCAGTTATCGCCTTCTGTCTCTTCTCCTCCTAAAACGGTAGGGTTTCCTCTACCTTTTTTTCTCCTTTGAAAACGGAAGGGATCGCATGCTAAGTAATGCGTAAACTCTATGGGATCCACCATGATATATGTATTTGATCCACACTGTCCATCCATTTTAATACTTAATTTTAAGTCCCGATTCTAAAAATTAGCTATATCCAAAGATCAAGTGGACCACAACATAGGAAATAGTGTGAATTGAGTGTATACTGTTGAAAATTTTTGGGGGGCCACAGAAGTTACGAATCAAGATGATTTTTTTTCCCTTCATCTAGGTGTCTGTGATCTTATGAACATGTTGGATGACAAATAAATATCTCTGTGGGCACTAGAAAGGTTTCAACGATCCAAATCAGTATTTACACTGTTTCCTATGGTATGGTCCACTTGAGCTTTGAATATTCTAAAATTTATGGCTCAAGGTCTACATCTAGATGAAAAAATGGATGGACGGATGGGATAAACCGTACACATTTACAATGGACCCAACTGAATTTACTTAGTAAAAAAAAAAGTATAGCAACAACTCAGTACGCATTTTGATTGCGTTACTGGTAACACAGTAGTGGGTGTTACCCCTGCCGTGGGCCCACCTTGATGATGTGTTATATATCCGTTCCGCCCAACCGTTTCTCCTTCAGGGATTTTAGCCCCACCTTGCTTGTGTTGCCAGGTTTTTCACGGAGGAAGAAATGGCATGTTAAAATATGCTGCAGTTTCTCCATCAAGGATTTTAGGCCCACCTTGCTTGACATTTCCAGATGGTTTGGATTTTCTAGTTTGCGTGGACTATGGGAATTTCCATTCATAGTAGAAGCCCATTGAGATTTGATTGGTGGGACGTATGTTTACGGTGTGTAAGTTTTCATTGGCCAACAACTACAGTTCCCTTATATGGACCAGTGGCCTGGATCAGAAAACCATGAATCCATCATGTATCTGGTACATAAATCCCATTTATTCTTATGGCCCTTGCAACGAAAGCCACTGTTCAAATGGACCCACAATGGATGGACCATGTCCCAATTCTTCACTTGATCATTAATAACTGTTCAACTGCAAATATCCACAGTACATTTGATTCTTGATTTCTATAACTAGAGCCATGGTTCAGCAATCCAGATGAATAGGCCGCAGTAGGGCTGACCATGGATAGCATTTCTTCAGTTTAATGCGGGTCATTGATGTACACTTTGGAATAAGTCCTATTCAAAAGAATGAATGGTTGGAGAAGATGATTCCCAAGTGAAAAGTTTTAAATGTAATTTCTATAGTTAAAGAAGATATTGGTAATGTAATTTAATTAGTAGATTTTCTATTAATGTTTTTAAGTTTATTCTCAATGCTTAAATTGAGTTATTACTCCATATTATAGATATTTTGAATTTGTGGGTCCACTTTTATAACCCACTTGATGATTGGTTTAGCTTAATAATTATCTCAAATATTCATCTTGATGGGCTTAACAAAATAACATATTTGATCCCACGTTTTTTTTTATATGATTATAACATTTTAGAATGATTCCCCAATCTAAGCTTTCTCGATGTGAATATTCAGCTTTCTACTTGTAAGTAACTTACAGGTCATCCAAACAGAAAAACTAACTTACCTATAAGTGACTTACAACTTACATCCAAACAGATTACCTGTAAGTAGCTTTCACCTGTAAGTGACTTACAGGTGAGTCACTTACAACTTAAAAGAACTTACAGGCATCCAAACATGCCAATGAACTAAGAAACAAGATGATCGAGAGCGAATTCTTCAATGAGACTATCAATCAGAATCCAATTAATAGAGAGAGAGAGAGAGACCTCAGTAGTGAAAGATTCCATTTCAGGCTTGGAGAGGTCTGATCGAAGGGCCTCGACGATCTCCGACTCATGGTTGTCGATCAGCTTCACCATCATCTTCAGCTGTACGGCTCTCCATTCGTAGCCCCGCGTCCTACCTGAATTGAAGCTCCCACGGAGCTCTGATACGAGAGAAGCAGCGCTCTCGTCTTCGAACTTCATCAGCGCCATTCGATCTCCTTCCTCTCCTTTATCTCCCATCGTATTTATAAAGAGATCAGATGAAGAAGATATATACGAGTGGTGGTATGATGGGGTTTGGTCCTGAGGCGTGTGGGAATACCGATGCCGCGTAAAAAGGAAAACGTGATGGGATCTGTGAGAGTGCTGTTTCTTGAGAAATTTAGGACTGTGGACCCCACCTTTTAGCCGGCTTTTTTTTTTTATGAAAGAAGACAAACTTTGTTTTGCAACTTAGAGTTTGTCCGGCAACTTAGACCTGCTCGTACGGTCAGAAAATTTGAGGACGAAAATACCCCTCCCTTTGAAGACGAGCGCTGACGCTCCTCCATCCGAGAGTCGTACGAACGGCTCAAGAGAGATCAAAGTTACATGCCCCACAGCTATGTATTTATTATATCCACAACGTTCATCCATATTTTGAGATCATTTTGGAGCATTATCAAAAAAAAAAATCATATCCAAAAATCAACTGAACCACACCACAAAGAGCTGCAGGAAAATTGATTTTCACCGTTAAAAATTCTGTAGGGCCTACCATAACATTTACTTTACATCCAATCTATTCATGAGGTCACAAAGGCCTGGATGAAGAGAGAAAAAAAGTTTTCATAATGATACAAAACTTTTGTAGCCCCTAAAAGAGTTTCAATGGTAGATGTTCAATTCCTACCTTTTACAGTGTCGTCCACTTGATAGTTAGATCTATCTTATTTTTCGTCCCAAACCTTAATATGAGCTCTCCAAATAGATGGATGGTTTGGATATAACATAGACATCATGATGGACCCACAAAAGCAACATAGCAAAAAATAAAAATAAAAAATGGCCGCGGACCTGCCTGTCCGCTACGGTAATAGCTACGGTTATAATCCGTAGCTAAAGTGTATCAAAAATTCTAAATTTGTAAGGCAAACTCACTGGATAGTTTTGAACTTTTTCGATAATATCGACAGATCATCAATATATCGACGCAATTATAGCTACAGTTATAATCCGTAGCTAAAGTGTATCAAAAATTGTTATCTATGACTAACGTCGATATATCGATGATATGTAGATAATATCGACAACTTATGTCGATTATATCGATGATATGTAGATAATATCGACAACTTATGTTGATAATATCGATAATATGTGGATAATATCGACGTTTGCATCTTTTGTAAAAAAAAAAAATTATATATATTTTTTAATTTTTATTTTCGTTTAGGTTATAGGTTTTGGTTTAGGTTATAGTTTTTTATTTAGGTTATAGGTTAATGGTTTAGGTTAAGTTTTAAGTTTAGGTTATAGGTTTTTGGATTTGAGAATGGATTTGGGTTTAGGTTTAGGTTATAGGTTTTTAGATTTGAGAATGGGTTTGGGTTTATAGGTTTTGGTTTTGGTTTTGGTTATAGGTTTTGGGATTTGAGAATGGATTCGGGTCTAGGTTATAGGTTTTGGTTTTGGTTTAGGTTATATGTTTTGGTTTAGGTTATAGGTTATAGGTTTAGGTTATAGGTTTTGGGATTTAAGAATGGGCTCAGGTTTATGTTATCGGTTTTGGTTTTGGTTTTGGTTTAGGTTATAAGTTTTGGGTTTTGGTTTTGGTTTAGGTTTAGGTTATAGGTTATAGGATTTGAGAATGGGTTCGGGTTTAAGTTATACGTTTTGGTTTTTGTTTAGGCTATAGGTTTTGATTTAGGTTATAGGTTAACGGTTTAGGTTAAGGTTTAGGTTTAGGTTATAGGTTTTTGGATTTGAGAATGGGTTCGGGTTTAGGTTATAGGTTTTGGTTTTTGTTTTGGTTATAAATTTTGGGATTTGAAAATGGGTTCGGGTTTAGGTTATAGGTTTTGGGATTTGAGAATGGGCTTGGGTTTAGATTATAAGTTTTGGTTTTGGTTTTGGTTTAGGTTATAGGTTTTGGTTTAGGTTATAGGTTATAAGTTTAGGTTCTGGTTTAGGTTTAGGTTATAGGTTATAGGATTTGAGAATGGTTCAAGTTTAGGTTATAGATTTTGGTTTTGATTTAGGTTATAGGTTTTGATTTAGGTTAAGGTTTAGGTTTATGTTATAGGTTTATGTTTTAGTAATGTTTTCTCTTGGGTTTTCAAGTTTAGGTTTAGGTTAAGGAGTTGATATTAGGATTAAGTGTAGGTTTAGGTTTAGAGATTTGAGAATACATTTAGGTTTTGAGTTTAGGTTATAGGTTTAGGTTTAGGTTATAAGTGTCGGTTATATGTTAAGGCTTAGAGAACTGAGAATAGGTTAAGGTTTAGGTTTAGGAAATTGGGTTTGGGACCAGGTATAGGTTTGAGTTTTCAAGTTTAGGTTTAGGTTAAAGAGTTGATATTAGGATTAGGTGTATGTTTAGGTTTAGGGATTTGAGAATACATTTAGGTTATAGGTTTAGGTTTAGGCTATAGGTGTCGGTTATATGTTAAGGTTTATGGAACTGAGAATAGGTTAAGGTTTAGGTTTAGGAAATCGGGTTCGGGACTAGGTTTGGGTTTGGGTTTTCAAGTTTAGGTTTAGGTTAAGGAGTTGATATTAGGATTAGGTGTAGGTTTAGGTTTAGGGATTTGAGAATACATTTAGGTTTTAGGTTTAGGTTATAAATGTCGTTTATATATTAAGGTTTAGGGAACTGAGAATAGATTAAGGATTAGGTTTAGGAAGTCGAGTTCGGGACCGGATTTAGGTTTGGGTCTTCAAGTTTAGGTTTAGGTTAAAGAGTTGATATTAGAATTAGGTGTTCGTTTAGGTTTAGAGATTTGAGAATACATTTAGGTTTCAGGTTATAAGTGCAGGTTATAGGTTTAGGTTTAAGTTAGGTTATAGGTTAAGGTTTAGGGAATTGAGAATAAGTTGAGCAGGGCAAACTGAAAATTAAACGGGACAATTAGAAATTGAGCAGGGCAAACTGAAAATTGAGCGGGGCAAACTGAAAATTGAGCGGGACAAATTAGAAATTGAGCGGGGCAAACTGAATTTTTTTTTTTTGCTATGTTGCTTTTGTGGGTCTCATCATGATGTATGTGTTATATCTAAACCGTCCATATATGAGCGGGGCAAACTCGAAATTGAGCGGGGCAAACTGAAAATTAAGCGGTGCAAACTAGAAATTAAGCGGGGCAAACTGAATTTTTTTTTGGGATTTGATAATAGGTTCGGGTTTAGGTTATAGGTTTAGGTTTAAGTTTTGGTTTAAGTTATAAGTTATAGGTTTTGAGATTTGAGAATGGGTTTGGGTTTAGGTTATAGGTTTTGGTATTGATTTAGGTTATAGGTTTTGGTTAAGGTTACAGGTTATAGGTTTAGGTTTAGGTTAAGGTTAGGTTTAGGTTATAGGTTTTGGGAATGGGTTCGGGTTTAGGTTATAGGTTTTGGTTTTGGTTTAGGTTATTGGTTATAGGTTTAGGATAAGATTTAGGTTTAAGTTTAGGTTATAGGTTTTGGGATTTGAGAATGGGATCGGATTTAGGTTATAGGTTTTGGTATTGGTTTAGGTTATAGGTTTTGGTTAAGGTTATAGGTTATAGGTTTAGGTTTAGGTTTAGGTTAGGTTTAGGTTATAGGTTTTGGGATTTGATAATGGGTTTGGGTTTAGGTTATAGGTTTTGGTTTTGGTTTTGGTTATAGGTTATAGGTTTAGGATAAGGTGTAGGTTTAGGTTTAGGTTATAGGTTTTGGGATTTGAAAATGGGTTTGGGTTTAGGTCATAGGTTTTGGTTTTGGTTTAGGTTATAGGTTTTGGGATTTGGGAATGGGTTCAGGTTTAAGTTATAGGTTTTGGTTTTGGTTTTGGTTATAGGTTATAGGTTATAGGTTTAGGTTTAGGTTAGGTTAGGTTCAGGTTATATATTTTGAGATTTGAAAATAGTTTTAGGTTATAAGTGAAAATCCTCCCCATCTAAGTTCATCACAGTAGGCCCCCAATAAAAAAAAAATTCAGTTTGCCCCGCTCAATTTCTAGTTTGCCCCGCTCAATTTTCAGTTTGCCCCGCTCGATTGAGTGAAGCAAACTGGAAAATGAGCTGAAAAACTAGAAATTGAGCGGGGCAAACTGAAAATTGAGCTGGGCAAACTAGAAATTGAACGGGGCAAACTGAAAATTGAGCGGGGCAAACTGAGTTTTTTTTTTTTTGCTATGTTGCTTTTGTGGGTCCCATCATGATGTATGTGTTATATCCAAACCGTCCATATATGAGTGGGGTAAACTGAAAATTGAGCGAGGCAAACTGAAAATTGAGCGGGGCAAACTGAAAATTGAGCAGGACAAACATAAATTTGACCCCACTGTCAAAATCTAGTTTGCCCACCTTTTATCCAGCTGCTTTTATGAAAGAATACAAAATTACTTTTGCAACTTAGACCTCTACGTGCGGAGACCCAATTCCAGGACAAAAATACCCCTCCTTTTCACTACTGTCCACTTTTTTTCTCCATTTTTACTGTTTAATTTTCATCTCCCTTTTCACTGCTGCTTTCACGTTGCTTTCACTTCCCTTTCCACCCTCTGGTTTCACGAAAAAGATGAAAAAAACTCATTTTATGGGCCCCCCTTATCAACATTTTATCTTCTTCCAAAAATGGTCAGTATAGGGAAGAAATCACGCATTAGTTGGGCCCACATTAAATATATGTAGTATAGGAAACGGATTGGATACTCCCCCTGACACCAGCCCCGTGGCTAGTGGTAAGTGCTCTGTGGGCCCCACCATGATGTATGTGTTTCATCCATTCCGTTCATCCATTTGTAAAGATCATTTCAGGGCTTCATCTTAAAAATAAGAGGGATATAAATCTTAGATGTACCATGCTACAAGAAAATAATAGTGATTGGATATCCATCATTTAAATCCATCAATTCAAGTTTCCCCCGCTGAAAATTCAAATTTTCTCCACTCATTTTCTAGTCTGCCCTGCTCAATTTCATGTTTGCCCCGCTCAATTCATGCTTGACCTGCTCATTTTCTAGTTGCCTCGCTTAATTTCATGCTTACCCCGCTCGTTTCCTAGTTTTCTCTACTCACTTTCATGTTTACCCCGCTCCTTTCCTAGTTTGCCCCACTCAATTTCATGTTACTCCTGTTGAATTTCTTGTTTGCCCCACTGAATTTCTATTTTGACCCGCTCAATTTTCAGGTTGTCCTGCTGAATTTCTTGTTTGCCCTACTGAATTTTTATTTTGACCCGCTCAATTTTTAGGTTGTCTTGCTGAATTTCATGTGTGCCCCGCTCAAACTAATAATGCCTTCTTCGCTCAATGGCATGATAGATAGCGTCATAAAATTAAACAAGCACCACTCATTTTTCATGTTTTCCCCACTCAATTTCTAGTTTGCCCCACTCAATTTCATGTTTCCCCCGCTCAATTTCATGTTCGCCCCGCTGATTTTTTAATTTACCCCCACTCAATTTCATGTTTGCCCCTGTTCAAAACTTAAACCTAAACCTAAACCTAAAACTTAAACCTAAACCTAAAACCTAAATGTATTCTCAAATCCCTAAACCTAAACCTTTACTTATTCTCAATTCTCTAAACCTTAACCTATAATCTAACTTAAACCAAAACCTATATTGTACACTTGTAACCTAAAACTTAAATGTATTCTCAAATCCCTAAACCTAAACCTTAACCTAATCTCAATTCCCTAAACCTTAACCTATAACCTAACTTAAACCTAAACCTATAACCTACACTTATATCCTAAAACCTAAATGTATTCTCAAATCCCTAAACCTAAACCTATACCTAATTTTAATATCAACTCCTTAACCTAAGCCTAAACTTGAAAACCTAAACCTGGTCAAGACTAAAATAGAGTATATGGAGTGCAATTTTAGTAATAATAAGAATGAGAATGAGGCACATAATCCCTCCTCCCCTCTTTCCTTACCATCATCGTCAAATGAAAGTAGAGTTGTGGCTGCTTTCTACTTCTGCTTGTAGACTTCTTCTCCTTCGTGCTTCAAGTGACAAAATGTGAAGCAGAGGTAGGTGAAGAACATGTGGTCCCTAGCAAAAATGGTTATGAAATAGATGTTGAATAACGAAGTTTGATTTTAGAAAAGTACCATCACTATGGGAATGTACACACGGTAAAAAAAGTTACATCAATCCTTTGAGATATGGTATGCTAGAAGTGAATATTTGAGACAAAAAATGCATCCTAATTTAGGATGATTGATCCTTCTAATCTAGTCCACATAATGTCCTTTTTGAAAGTATACATGTGAAGAAATGATGTATGTGTTATATCCAAACTGTCCATATATGAGCGGGGCAAACTGGAAATTGAGCGAGGCAAGCTAGAAATTGAGCGGGGCAAACTGAATTTTTTTTTTTTTGCTATGTTGCTTTTGTGGGTCCCATCATGATATATGTGTTATATCCAAACCGTCCATATAGGAGCGGAGCAAACTGGAAATTGAGCGGGGCAAATTAGAAATTGAGCGGGGCAAACTGATTTTTTTTTTTTTTGCTATGTTGCTTTTGTGGGTCCCATCATGATGTATGTGTTATATCCAAACTGTCCTTATATGAGTGGGGCAAACTGAAAATTGAGCGGGGCAAACTGAAAATTAAGCGGGGCAAACTAGAAATTGAGTGGGGCAAACTGAAATGTTTCTTGGGATTTGATAATGGGTTCGGGTTTAGGTTTTAGGTTTAGGTTTTGGTTTTGGTTTAAGTTATAGGTTATAGGTTTTGAGATTTGAGAATGGGTTCGAATTTAGGTTATAGGTTTTGGTATTGGTTTAGGTTATAGGTTTTGGTTAAGGTTATAGATTATAGGTTTATGTTTAGGTTAAAGTTAGGTTTAGGTTATAGGTTTTGGTTTTGGTTTTTGTTATTGGTTATCGGTTTAGGATAAGGTTTAGGTTTAGGTTTAGGTTTGCCCCGCTCATATATGGACGATTTTGATATTAGAATTAGGTGTAGGTTTAGGTTTAGGGATTTGAGAATACATTTAGGTTTTAGGTTATAAGTGTACGTTATAGGTTTAGGTTTAAGTTAGGTTCTAGGTTAAGGTTTAGGGAATTGAGATTAGGTTAAGGTTTAGGTTTAGGGATTTGAGAATACATTTAGGTTTTAGGTTACAAGTGTACAATATAGGTTTTGGTTTAAGTTAGATTATAGGTTAAGGTTTAGAGAATTGAGAATAAGTTAAGGTTTAGGTTTAGGGATTTGAGAATACATTTAGGTTTTAGGTTTAGGTTTAAGTTTTGAGCAGGGGCGAACATAAAATTGAGTGGGGGAAACATGAAATTGAGCTGGGGAAACATGAAAAATGAGTGGTGCTTGTTTAATTTTATGACGTTATCTATCATGCGATTGAGCGAAGGGGGTATTATCGGTTTGAGTAGGGCACACATGAAATTCAGCAGGACAACCTGAAAATTGAGCGGGTCAAAATAGAAATTCAGTGGGGCAAACAAGAAATTCAGCAGGACAACCTGAAAATTGAGTTGGTCAAAATAGAAATTCAGTAGGGCAAACAAGAAATTCAGCAGGAGTAACATGAAATTGAGCTGGGCAAACTAGGAAACGAGCGGGGTAAGCATGAAAGTGAGTGGAGAAAATTAGGAAACGAGCGGGGTAAGCATGAAATTAAGCGAGACAACTAGGAAATGAGCAGGTCAAGCATGAAATTGAGCGAGGCAAACATGAAATTGAGCAGGGCAGACTAGAAAATGAGCGGGGGAAATTTAAATTTTGAGCGGGGAAAACTGGAATTGATGGATTTAAATGATGGATATCCAATCACTATTATTTTCTTTTAGCATGGTACATCTAAGATTTATATCCCTCTTATTTTTAGGATGAAGCCCTGAAATGATCTTTACAAATAGATGAACGGAATGGATGAAACACATACATCATGGTGGGGCCCACAGAGCACTTACCACTAGCCACGGGGCTGGTGTCAGGGGGAGTAGCCAATCTGTTTCCTATACTGCATACATTTAATGTGGGCCCAACTGATGCGTGATTTCTTCACTAAACTGACCATTTTCGGAAGAAGACAAAATGCTGATAAGGGGGGCCCACAAAATGAGTTTTTTTCATCTTTCTCATGGAATCGGAGGGTGGAAAGGGAGGTGAAAGCAACGTGAAAGCAGCAGTGGAAAGGGAGATGAAAATCAAACAGTGAAAATGGAGAGAAAAAGTGGACAGTAGTGAAAAGGAGGGGTATTTTCATCCTGGAATTGGGTCTCCGCACGTGGAGGTTTAAGTTGCAAAAGTAATTTTGTATTCTTTTATAAAAATAGCTGGATAAAAGGTGGGCAAACTAGATTTTGACAGTGGGGTCAATTTCATGTTTGCCTTGCTCAATTTTCAATTTGCCCCGCTCAATTTTCAGTTTGCCCCGCTCAATTTCTAGTTTGCCCCGCTCAATTTTCAGTTTGCCCCGCTCATATATGGACGGTTTGGATATAACACATACATCATGATGGGACTCACAAAAGCAACATAGCAAAAAAAAAAATTTTACTTTGCCCCGCTCAATTTCCAGTTTGCCCCGCTCAATTTTCAGTTTGCCCCGCTCAATTTCTAGTTTGCCCGCTCAATTTCCAATTTGCAACGGGGCAAACTGGAAATTGAGCGGGCAAACTAGAAATTGAACGGGGCAAACTAAAATTATTATTATTTTGCTTTTGTGGGTCCTATCATGCTGTATGTGTTATATCCAAATCGTCCATATATTTTACGAGCTCATATTAAGGCTTGTGACGAAAAATAAGATAGATCTAACTATCAAGTGGACCACGCTGTAAAAGGCAGTGGGGAATTGAACGTCTACCATTGAAACCCTTTTAGGGGTTACAGAAGTTTTGGATCATTATGAAAAAAATTTTCCTCTTCATCCAGGTCTTTTTGACCATATGAATGAACTTAGATGGGAAGGATTTCTCACAAACATCACAATGGGCCCCCTAAAGGTTTTTAATGGTTGATGCTCATTCAACATTGTTTATGTAATGTGGTACACTTGAGATTTGGATATATCTCATTTTTGGTCTGATACCATAAAATGATCTCGAAAAATATATGGACGGCATGGATGAAAAGCACACATCAAGGTGGGGCCCACATGTGGATGGCTGGTGGCAGGCAAAGTACCCAATCCGTTTCCTTGAAAGAGGGGTATTTTCGTCCTGAAATTTTGAGTCCGCACGTGCGGGTCTAAATTGCAAAACAAAGTTTGTATTTCTCCATAAAAACAGCTGGCTAAAAGGTGGGGTCCACAGTCCTAAATATCTCCTGTGTCTAAATTGCAAAACAAAGTTTGTATTTCTCCATAAAAACAGCTGGCTAAAAGGTGGGGTCCACAGTCCTAAATATCTCCTGTTTCTTCGGAAACGGATTGACTACTCCCCCGACACCGGCCAATGGCTGGTGGTCGGAGCTCTGTGGGGCCCACCATGATGTATGTGTTTCATCCATTCCATCCATATATTTTTATAGATCATTTTACGATTGGAGACCGAAAATGAGCATGTACCAAACTCAATTGGACCACATTACAGGAAACAGTGTTGAATGAGTCTTGACCATTAAAAATATTTTGGAGGCCATAAAAGTTTTAGATCAAGATGATTTTTGTTTTTTCCCTTCATCTGGGCCTGTATAACCTAATCAACAGATTGGATGTCAAATAAACAGTACAGTGGGCCTTAGGAGGATTTAATGGTGGATATCCAATTACTATTGTTTTCATGTGGTGTGGTCCACCTGAGTTTTGTATACCGCTCATTTTTGGAATAAATCCCTAAAATGATCTTTAAAAATGAATGAACATAATGGATGAAATACATACATCATAGTGGGGCCCACAGAGCACCGACCATCAGCCTCAGGGCTGGTGTCAGGGCGAGTAGCCAATCCGTTCCCGTTTCTTTGAAGTCTTCTTTCAGGAAAGATGCTTGCTGCTGTTTGCACGCGGATTTCCTGCGAAAGCCTTTCGCAGGAAGTTACTGCGCAAGGATGCTGGGTGGGGCCCACCACCCTCTTTGTGGGAAATATACTCCGTTTATCCGTTCGGTGATCTCATTTTAGGACAACGACCAAAAAAGAGGTGGATACAAGACTCAAGTGGGCCACACGAGAGGAAACAGTGGGGATTCAGTGAGAACCGTTGAAATATTCTTATGACCATCAAAGCTTTGTTTCAGACTTTTTTTTTCTTTTTTCTTTTTTCTTTTTTCACTTCATCCCTGTGGTAACGACCTTATAAACGGTTTGGATGGCATATAAGCATCAAGGTGGAGCCCACGAAGGTTTCGACAGTAGGTATTTCTTTCCCAATTTTGCCTCTGGTGTGGTCCACTTTAGTTTTGGATCCAACTCGTTTTTGGTCGCTTGTCCTAAAATGAGCTCGTCAAACGGATGATCGGAGTATATTTCTCAAAAACATGGTGGTTGGCCCCACCCAGCATCCTTGCGCAGGAACTTCCTGCGAAAGGCTTTCGCTGGACGCGTGACGATTCGGATTGGCTACTCCCTGACACCAGCCAATGGCTGATGGTCAGTGCTTTTTGGGCCCACAATGATGTATGTGTTTCATCTAGTCCGTACATATATTTTTACAGATCATTTTACGGTGTGGAACCAAAAATGAGGTATATCCCAATCTTAAGTGGACCACATTACAGGAAACAGTGTTGAATGATTTTCAACCATTGAAAACATTTCGGGGGCTCTAACAGTTTTGGATCAAGCTGATTTTTGTTTTTTCCCTTCATCTGGGCCTGTATGAACTAATCAACATATTGGATGTCAAATAAACAGTACACTAGGCCTTTGGAGGATTTTAATGGTGGATATATAATCGAAATTGTTTTCATGTGGTGTGGTCCACCTGAGATTTGTGTCCCTCTCATTTTTGGTATCAAACACTAAAATGATCTGTAAAAATGGACGAATGGAATGTTTGAAACATATATATCATGGTGGGGCCCACAGAGCACCGACCACCAGCCACGGGGCTGGTATCGGGGGGAGTAGCCAATCCGTTTCCATTCCTCAGCTCTTTCACCGTGTACCTGGGTTCTGAATCGAGCCTCGTTTGCAATCCTAGATCCATGTGGTTGGAATTTTTATGAGATCCACTCCGTTCATCAGATACGGGAACTTATTTTAACCATTGAAACAAAAAATCATGGTCATCGAAAAATTAGGTAGGCCACACTATAGGAAATAGTGATGAAACGTGTACCGTTAGTTTTTTTGACCTGACTGGTGTTTATATGTCATCCAATCCATTTATCTGATGTGCCTAATCAGAATGAAAGAATTAGAAAAAAAAATCAAAATCAAAATATTCTAAAATTCAGATGGGCCATATCACGTGAATTTAGATGTTTTAGGCATAATTTCTTTGGGTGGCCCACCTGAGTATTGAATAATCGTTTTTTTTATAAAAAGGCCCAAAAAGACCGTTGGGACAGTGTGGATTTCATTCACGTTAGGCCGTTTCTCTTGCGTGGGGCATGTTTGGGTAATCCGAACCATTGGGTTATTGTGGATGGGAGCGGATTGGATGTGGCCCTTACAGTGGGGTTCACCTTGATGCAGATATTCTGTATCCAGTCCGTCCTTTCAAAGATCATTTTACGCATTAGCACAAAAATAAAAATAAAGATAAAAATCCAGATCTCACGTGAACCATACCATACGAAATAGTGGTTACTGAATGCCCTACCATTAAAAAAATAAAAATCCACATCTAACGTGAACCATTCCATACAAAATAGTGGTTACTGAATGCCCTGCCATTCAAAAAATAAAAATTCAGATCTCACATGAACCATATGTAACATCTCGAAAAAATCCGTACAAAGATCCGAGTACCACCTCAGGAAGAAATCACTCAGGACCAAATTGCTTAGAAATTAGATGAGAATTAACTAAGTGTTAAACTGCATTACCAGTGAAATTAGCTCTAATTACTTTAAATACGATCTGCAAGATCAAAAATGTCACGCTCCAAATCCGAAAATCGGATTCACATGAATCCCGATTGCCGAATCCGGTGCCGACAGCCTCCGTAGTGCTCCATTCTCGGCTCCTGGCAATCAAATGCCAGATTCCGATCCCGGCATCCTATAAGGAGAATTTTCAGAATGAAATTATTATTATTATTATTTTTTTGTAATGGAGCATAACTACAAGCATAACCAAGTCACAAAACAACATCACCACATATCCACTATAACAAAATTTTAAGTACAATGCAGAAAGGGAAATACAAGGTGATCAAAAAGCTCCAAAAGGTCCTGATATGCACTCTTGTCTCAGCGCTGCTGTCGTCCAACGCTACCTGCACGCAACTATCGTGCATAAGCTTACAAAAGCTTAGAGGGTGGTGTAAGTGTGTACGTAAAGCAAATGCCAATTGTACAGTATCAGAACAATGCGGAAGTATGTGGTAAGTCCATATAATCAACCATGTCAAAGCTATGCGATGAGATATGAATGTCATCGGCCACACCGATACAATGCAAGGCCTATATAGCCGAATGTCATATGTGAAATGCAATCCAAGCAAGTCGGTACTCCTCAAGTACGTATATCAGTACAGTTCCTCTCTGAATATCACCGGGGTCTAATACACTTCGCAGAGAGTGCCACCTCCCTAGCTGACAGTCAAGCAAGCGAATAAGACCTCACTATCCGCCTGACCAGTAGTATGCCAATACCTACCCGGCTCGTCGATAGCGGACTCATTTGCGAGCTAGTCAAACTCAGCCTAGCTTATAGCCCTCTCACTCAGGCGGATAAGGCCACACCCCCTTCCAACCGACCACGATACAGTGGGAAACGCGGCCTACTGGTATTCGGCACTCGGGCGCTCATGTATCCACTCGGTCTAGACGCTGGAGCATCTCCTGGTACCAAAAAGGTTCTGTGACTTTCACCCAAGGACATCCAAAGTGCCCACAGTGCTAGAATAAGTATTTCCAGTATCCAATACGGCCATCCACGATGTACCTGTGGAGCCACGGCGCTGATGTCGCTAGGGCGTGCAGTGATCAAGTCATACGTATGCGAGATGCATGAATCACGATGTCAAAACATGCAGCAATCCAGCGCGTACTGCGCGATCATGCGGGGCACTCAGTCACATAACGAGCCCCGTAAATGGTCTGCCCAATGGCGTATGCTACGATCAGTCATTACTCATATCAAGCATACATATGATGCGTATGGGCATGAGTCATGAGATTATTCTAAGCATGTTATAAGGCAATGAATAGCAACGGGTATGGACCTATCAATGGGCCCTAAAGATAGTTACAATGCGGACATTTAACCAACATTATACATACAATGTGGACGTCAAACCAACATTGTTTCCTAGGCACGGCTTGCCATAAATATCATTTCACGAACCATGAGAAACGTACATCGCAATGGACCCTAAGGACATCCGTTAGGCCTCGATCCCTGGGACTTAGATATATCAAATGGATCGTATTACATGGGCCTCACATTCACCAAATGGGTTGCATTAATGGGCCTCACCAATGAGCCTTATGTACATTGCAATGGTCCATGATCCATGGGCCTTGAAATACATCAAAGTGGCCTCACAACTTGGGCCTTAAATATGTTAGATGGGCCCATACACATAAATATATCAACTAGGCCACTCCATTTGTGCCCCATGCACATCAAATGGGCTTGTTCTCATGGGCTTTATATAGAATAAGTGGGCCGGATCCCATGGGCATTGCATATGTCAAATGGGCCCAAACCCATGGGCATTATACACGCCAGATGAGCTTAATTCCATAGCCCTTATATGTATCAAATGGGCCTGATCATTTGGGCCTCAGATATATACTAAGGTAGGCCTCAATGAATGGCCAAAGTTAAATCAGTAAAGGGCCCTATACACATGCCATGGTGGCCCATTTGAACCATAGATTTGGCTCATTTTGGCTCAAGCCATAAAATAATTTTACAAAAACAAATAAATGGACGGTTTAGATGTAACACATGCATCATGGCGGGGGTCACATGAAGGCCCACCATCATTTTAATATACTATATAATCTATATATATATATATATATATATATATATATATATATATATATATATATATATATATATATATATATATATATATATATACACACACACAATATTATAGGAAATATATATAATATTATATATACATGTATATATACACACACATACCCACATGCACACGCACATGTGCACTCACACATGCATACATACACACGCACACACACACGCGTACACACCCACGCACACTCATACGCGCAATACAGTGGGCTCCGCCGTCCTTGCAGACCGTGGAATACAGCCACATACATCACTGTGGGTCCCATGTGGGGCCCACCATAATGTTTATAATCCATCCAACCCGTTCATCAGGTCACAGAGACCTGGGTGAGGATGGAGAACCAATCTCAGCTTGATCCAAAACTTCTGTGGGGCCAAAAATGGCTTTCAATGGTAGGATTCAATTCGCACTGTTTCATACGGTGTGGGCCACCTGAGCTTTGGATGTATCTCATTTTTGGGGAGGGCCCACCTCAGAGGATGGGCCACCTTATGGACGGCGTGGATGCAGCATATACATCATGTGGGGCCCACGATAGGAGCCGTGGGTAGGCCTCGTCCGCCCGCCAGCGCAGCGCTGGCGCTGCCTGCCTCTCTGACAGCAGCAGCGTCAGCTGCTGCATGGTATATATATATATATATTTTGAAATCAATTTTTTTAAGGTTTTTCTTACGTGGGGCTTGATTCAGCCAAATCCATCCCGACCACTAGTTTCCACGGCTTGATACGGGCCAAACAAGTCCAATATCTGATATTGTTTTGGGGTAAAAAAAAGATCGAGATACGTTTAAATGGTGAAAACCATTGTTTTCTAAGTTATGGCCCGCCGGAAGGTCTGATCGAGTCCATTTTTCAGCCCAACGTCTAAATTGAGCTAGGGAATATAATGGACGGTTTGGATTATAACACACATCCATGTGGGGCCTCTATGAGCGGGTCACCCCAAGGCCATGAAGTAAGTTGATATTTGTGTTTTTACTTTTTGACGTCCAGCGTCCAGGGACGCTGGACGGTTTGGGTGTGCACTAGCATTAAGGTGGGTCCCGCTTATTTGGGCCACCAATTGATGGATGGAGAGAGAACAACACGTATAGGATGGGTCCCACTCTTAGACGGCTTGAGTAAGGTACTTCATGGTGGGGCCCATTCAAGTGGGCCACACGGCCACATCAATACACAAAGAAAATAATGAAAAGGAGAAGGAGAAGGAGATAGAAGGAGAGTGGGACACGCTTGATGGAGGGACCCCGGCACTATGGGCCCTCCGTTTCAACCATCCAATCATACATTAACGGGTTCCATTGCGTATGGGCCTTCCAAATGAAAGATCAACGGTGGAGATCCCTCTCCACTCAAAATGAACGGACTATATGACCTCTTTATGCAAGAAAGTAAACATCATGATGGGTTTCATGGAGAATGGCCCCATCATGGAATAGTTGTGATGATCAAGATGGGCCATTGGCCACATCTTAGGGTCCCAAGTGAGATCCAAACCATTGATCGGTTGGCCTCACTTGGCCCACCTTTAAAACATGAAAACTACTCTATCAAAGCACCCACCACTTGATCTTCTTGGTCCGTTGAGATGCCGGTCTCCTAGAGCTTCACTTTGATGGTGGAGATGGAAAATGGATGGCTAAGATGATGGGATTTGGAAATGGGAAGTGGGCCACCAAAATGCACATTTTCTCTCTATGGAAGGCTTGGACGTGGGAGAGCTTCCTTGCTTGAGATTTGGATTGTTGAGAAATGAGAGGGAGAGAGAGAGTTGTAAGAGTGATGGAGTGATGTGAGGTGAGTGATGGGTGAGGTGAGTGATGGGTGAAGTGAGTGATGGGTGAAGTGAGAGGTTAGTTGACTTAGGTGGTTGCTTGACTTGTGGAGAAAGGAAGCATGAGTGGGTGTACTTGACATGAGAGGTGATTGATGGGATTGATTGATGGGATTGATGGGACATATTGTAGAGATTCCTTGGGATTTACAATGCGCGGTGTTTTTGCTCGAACTGAACGTGGGTCCGTATCTCATCGTCTGGGTATCGGATCAGTGCGTGAGTTGCGGCATTGGAACCGCGGCGACGGTGCGGTCGCAATGATACAAGTCTCGGATTAAGCCGGCTCAAATGAATAGGATACGACTTACGGTCGTGCGCAACGTCAACTATAGGTCGCGGATTACCGAAATTTGACGAGAAGGATCGCGGAAAACAACGGAACAGTACAGATTAGGATACGGGTCTTACAAAAAACTTATAGAATCGTTAACACTATATTACCCTAAAACCTAGGATAAATTTCTAAACCCAGTTGCTCTCGGGAGCACACTGGAACTCCGTATCGGACCTAGACCGCGCGTCGAAAGTCCGATAACTACGAAACTATATGATTAGGACCGCCTTACTGGGTTTAACAACCATCTCGAAAATCAAATCCCAACAGTATCCAAAAATGCATAACTTAATTGTCTGGAGCGAAGTGTATGAGAAACGTGAATATCTTTAGAAAATGAACTAAAACTTAAGTGAATTGAGTCGGTTCGCTTGCAGGCCAAGTATAAGGATTCAGACCGTCAGAATCTGACCTAATTACACCCTCGGATCAGGAAAAATTTCCAACACATGGCAGTGTACTTGTGGCCCTAATCGAGTATCGGTGACCGTCGAATTGAAACTGGTCCGCCACGGTCGATCTGTAAATTCGATCGGACTAAAAACTTAGCTTGACCTAGATCCAATGTCAGGGAGCTTAAGTCCGACTGCATGCAAAAAATGGGCATCCAGAAGTGTTCCATTGAGCCAAAACATAAGTATACCATGGCCCTGGGGCCATTGAGCTCACTTTTGAGCCTATATAAGGGTCTTAAACCCTCTCTCTCCCTTCACATACGAATTTGCAAACCCAGGAGAAAAGAGGGAAAAGAGAAGGAGAGAGAGTGTGTGTAGGAGATTGTTCTTGGGACTTAATCTCGTCGTTCAACGTGCTTATCCACCATTCATGTATCACTATTCGGGCGATTCCGATCCCGCTCTTAGGTAAAAAAACCTAACCCTAATCTGTTTTATGGTTTCAGATATTGTAAGTAATGAAATAGCTAACCTAATTCATGCTATATGTTGTCATTTTACTATTGACAAAGACTTAGTGTCTAAACTGAATTCGTTACGCGTTTACCGACGAAAGGTACGGACTATAAACATTTAGGTTATGGTTTTCAAGGCTTTCAATGCTTGTTAATGATTTATAACTGACGTGGGTGTCATTTCACATACTAAATGTGATGCTTGTTTCGCTTTACAAATATATGTGAACTATGTTGAGTATAGTGTATTCCATGTGTTTGTAGAAATGTCTGAATGAGTATGGAATTTGTGTTCATGCTTGCCATGATTATCTGTCGTGGATACATGGTGGTTGCGTGTGTGACAACTCCCTGGTGAAAGGAATTGCCCTAATACATGATGTGGTCAACATACGTAATGTATGTCGAAGTGTGTAATCTAAGTGTTTGTAAAAATGTCTATATGAGTAAGTATTTGGTAAATTATACTTTATATGGGTGTTGAGATAAGATTCTCAACTACTTTAACTGTGTGTATAAATCCCTCCATGCAACTTACACTATATTATCCATTTAACATATGAAGTGCATATGTGTGAAATCATGTTTATGTTATGTTTCATGAAATGCACAAATGGTTGATATTGCTTGAAGTATTAGTTTAATACTGAGGTGTCTATTCATATATGATTCCTTGTTATGTTTAAGTGTGGTTGGGACTATGATATAGTTCAGGCAATCAGTAATAGATTCTAATCATGTAACTGAGGTTGTCTCGCCACACAGGACGTATTCGATGAATCCGAATCATACTTAGATTGTCGGCAGTGGTTAGGTCACACGGAGTGTTTACGCATTTCATATCGTTCAACTCGATGTGCGCTCGTACCAATCGAGCTCGTCAAGTAAGCCAATTGACCTGATGTATGTTCACCATCTATGGACGCTACTGCTTGAACCTAAGGTACCAAACTCACTAATGGAAACCCCATTAACCTTGGTACCTCAATCCGCTAAGACTCATAAGCCGAATATGGTGGTATGGGACAACGTGGTCAAGCTGTCGGCCTACGCTGGGCTGACGAGCCCACCTGTAGTGACCAGTGAGCAACCCAAGCTTGTGAGCCGAATACGGTGGTATGGGACGTTGTATTCGAGCTATCGGCCTACGACTAGGTGACGAGCCATTTGTAGTGACCTCTAGCATACTCTGAGTCTGCGCTGAGGTGACGAGCCTTTCCATAGCAATTAGAGTATAAACTAGGCCTGCATCGAGGTCACGAGCCCTTGCAGCGACCTGGAACCGCAATATCGTATGAGATTTGTTAGGATTGACGACCCTAGAATGGATCATTATTTGAAAAATGATATAAGAGAGGTACCTTAGTTTTTCAATCTTGCTGTATGAAAAAGACTAATAAGAACTTGGTAATCACGCTCATGTACCGCATTGCATGTGCCTTTGGCGTTAGAGTTGAGCACTGAGGAAGTGATTGCATGTCGCAACCGTGAGATGAAGTTCGCAGAGGGAGTGCAGGCGAGAGCATACATCATTAATACATATCATCCTTTGTAACACCCCGAATTTTTACCAACCTGAATTTAGACGTCCTTAGGCAATGGGTCAACCATAACACCTTGGTAACGTCTCATAACCCAAGTTCAAAGCCAAAGAAATCATTTAGAACGAAATTCTTTAGAAATTTAACGTGAATTAACTAGCGCTACACTAGATTACCTATGAAATAAGCACCAACCACTTTAAATATGATCCATAAGACCCAAAACCTGTAGAATCAGTAACGCTACGCAATCATAAAATTCAGGATCAATCTCTAAACCCAGTTGCTCTCTGGAGCACTTTAAAACTTTGTATCGGACCTGAACTGCACGTCGAAAGTCTGATAGCGATGAACTTAGACAATTATGACCGCCTAGTTGGACTTGATTATTACCTCAAAAATTAAGGCCAAACGATGTCCTGGGACTGTTTCCTTGAGTTTGGAGTGAAGAGAGTGAGAAAGTGAAGATTTTTAGAAAATTAAATACATTTTTAAGTAATTAGGAACGGTTCACTTGCGCGTTATTTTTAAGCATTCTGACCGTTAGATTTCGACCCAAATTCACCCTCGAATCAGGATAGGTTGCCCTTACATGTCATAGTACTTATAGCTCTGATCGAGTTCCCGTAACCGTTGAATTGAAACTGGTCCGCCACGGTCGATCTGAAAATTCGATCGAACTGAAAACTTAACTTGATCAAGATCCAGCATCTATGAGCTTAAGTCTTACCGCATTTAGTAATAGGACCTCCAGAAGTGCTCCGTTGAGACGGAACAGTCCGTATTTGGACATAACCTAAGTATACGATGGCCCTAAGTCTAATTTGGAGAGTTTTGGGCCTATATAAGGACCTTAAACCCTCACCCTCTCATCTCATACGAATTTGGGAAAACCTAGGAGAGAGAAGAGAGAAAAGAGAGAGAAAGTGTGAGAGAAGTGGGAGGATCTTCCTGCTATCCTACCCTGCTATCCTACGTGCTTAACCATCACGATCTAATCACTTTTTCGGTGATTCTAACTTCGTTCTTAGGTAAGAAAGCCTAACCCTAACCTGTTCTAGGGTTTCAATTGGTGCAAGTGGTGAAGTAGCTAACCTAAATCATACTGTTGGTTGTCAATCAGTCCTTGACAAAGACTTATATTTTATATTGAATTCGTTACACTTCTACGGCGTAAGGTGCGGATTTTAGACGCTTAGATTGTCATTTTTCAAAGCTTTCAATGTCGGCTAATGGTAGATTATTGATGAGGATGCTATTTCACATGTAGAACATGTTGTCTGTTTTCCATTTCGAATACATACGAAGTATATGGAATTTTATGTATTTTAGGTATTTGTAGAAAATATCGTATACGTATAAATTTTGTAAATGTGATTGCCATGAGTATTTGTCGTATATACATGTGAGTTATGGATGCAGTATTTGTTTGGCGAAAGGATTCGCACTAATACAAGTTTTAGCCAACATATGATGTGTAGGCTAATATGTGTAGTCTAAGTGTTTGTATAAATGCTTGTATGAGTATATACGTAGTAAATAATGCTTTACTTGGGTGTTAAGATAGGATTCTCAACTACCTTAGCGATGTTTATGATTTCCTTTATGCAAGTTGTTTAACTTAGTCGCTTTACTTTGAAATGCATGCGTATGGATTCTTGTTCATGTTGTATCTTATAACATGTTGGGAAATATGCTTGAATTATTTGATTATTTCTGTTCTGGCTACTGTACATGTTTACTGGTTAATATGGAATGTATTTGGGGCTATGTTATGGTCCAGGCAATCGGTAACAGATTTGATCTCGTAGTTGGCCTCTATTCGCCACGCAAGACGTGTTTGACGAACCCGAGTCATGCGTTGCTTGTCGGCAGTGGTTAGGCCACACGAAGTGCTTATGCACTTCATGTCGTACAACTCAACGGGCGCTCGTACTAATCAAACTCGTCAAGTAACCCGATTGACCGTTGTATGTTCACCTTGTATTGGTCATAACTGCTTGAACCTATGGTACTGAACTTACCAGTGAAAACTCTGATAACCGTGGTACCTTGATCCATTAAGACTCATGAGCCGGGCATGGTGGTATGAGACACCGTGGTCGAGCTGTCGGCCTACGCTGGGGCCACGAGCCTTCCCGTAATGACCAGTGAGCAATCCAGAATCGTGAGCCGATTATGGTGGTATGAGACACTATATTCGAGCTGTCGGCTTACACTGATAAGGTGATGGGGAGCGGTGCAATGAGTGCGTGTAATAGCCCTGACAGTGCTTTGTAGTGACCTCGAGCATACTCTGAATCTGCGGAGAGGTGACGAGCCTTCCCGTAGTAAACAGAGTATAAACTAGGCCTGTATTGATAAGGTGATGGGGGAGCGGTGCAACGAGTGCGTGTAACAGCCCTGGCAGCCCTTGGAGCGACCTAGAACTGCATCATCATATGAGATTAACTAGGAGTGATGACCCTAGACAGTATCCTTATTTGGGAATGATATAAGAGAGGTACCTTAGTTTTCCAATCCTGCTGTATGAAAAGGACTAATAACAACTCGGTAATCATGCCTATATCGCATTGCATGTGCCTGGAAGATGTGGAGCACTTGAGGGACGAAAGCATGCCGCAAACGTAAGATGGTGTCGCATGAGGGAGTATATTGGCGAGGGTATGCATCATTATTGTATCTCATCCTTGCATTAATCACAGTATTTAGAAATGTTTGATTTTCTTGCTTTATCATTACTGCTTGACTGAAGTGATAACATGTTAACCTTTACTTTATGATTCTACTGAGTTGATCACTCACTCCCACGTTATGGGACGGTGTTGTACACACCAACCAGTCCCTGTTTTAGTTTCAGATGATGGAGCTGCTTGTGAAGCGGAGCCAGACTTTCATGATGATGAGGAGGGTTTCTCCTATAGGCAGCTATCAGGCGGGTCTATGTAGACCGTGTTCTGATCGATGGGATTATAGGGAGGTTGATTAGACACCATGACACTTGTCATTTTACACTTTTGGAGCACTCATGTATATTCTTTTTGTTAATTTTTAGAGTATACATGTATATATTTAACCTGATAACATGTTCACACTCTGGAAACTTACAACAGTCTATATATGTTTATATACTATCACAGTCTTTCGCTCGCATAATTTAACTGTCTCTGGAGTATGATATGTTGTTTTGGTTTAATCTCACTCATGTTTAATACACTAACACAGACAACATTCAATCATAAGCATTTATGTTGCATAAGTGATGTTCTGGAACTCGGGAGTGACGTTTATGCTCAACCCTCAATTTTCAAAAGGTTACATCCTTGCATTAACCAGAGTACTTAGGAATGCTTGATTGTATTGCTTTATCATTACTGCTTGATTAAATTGATAACAGGTTAACCTTTGTCTTATAGCTCCACTGAGTTGATCACTCACTCCCACGTTCTGGGACAGTGTTTTAAATACCAACCAGACCTTGTCTTAGCTGCAGGTGATGGCGATGCCTACGAGGCGGAGCCTGACTTCGAGGACGATGAGGAGGCGTTCTCCTACATGCAGTTATCAAGTGGGTTTATATAGACCGTTTTGATCGATGGGGCTGCAGGGTTTAGATACTGTAGTTGGACCAATACATTTTGACATTTTGTATCTTGAACAATTCATGTAATTGTATAACCTGGAACAGGATTATACTCTGGAGACGTACCACCTCTTACATACTTTATACATACAGTGTTCTGCTAACATAATTTAAATTTATTTCTGGAGTATGATATGCTACTTTAATCTAATCCCCCTCATGTTTAACTTTAATCTAATCTCACTCATGTTTAAAGTACTAACACCGACAATATTTAACTCATCGTTATCTATGTTGCATAAGTGATGCGTTGGAACTCGAGAATTGGGCTCCTGCTCGACCCCCGATTTTCAGGGCGTTACACCATACCATACGAAATCGTGGTTACTGACTGGCCTACCATTAACAACTTCCTAAGGCCTTCATTAATGTTTCAGTAATGTTTATTTTCCATCCAACCTGTTCATAACGTCATGGAAACCTAGATGAATTGATAAAACAAATATCAACTTGATCCAAAACTTTTATGGCACATTAATGCTCAAGAACAACTTTTTAATATGGTATGGTCTACCCAAGAATTGGATCTGTTTTATTTTTAGTCTTATGCCCTAAAATGATATAGAAAAATGGATTGACGGAGTGGATGTAGAATACATGTATCAATGTAGGCCCCATAATAAGGGCCGCACCGTCTTAGATGAGGCCGCAGCCGCACCTAATCCGCTCCCACTGTGATGGACGTGGTGACTTTTTTTTCATTGAATTTAGCAGTACGTGCATTGTTTTCTTCTTAGCCGTTCAATTGTAGGGCCTATCTTGGAAGCTTTTAATTGTGATTTCACAGTAATTCGTTCATCTACGGTGAGATACATCAGACGAATGGCTTGGATTATCGAAAAATGGGTCCATTGATCATGGCTTAAAACACGAGTATGCTCAAAACATATAGTCGAGTGTCCCATAACTCCTTCCTCAAAAAGCATAACGCCTGTAGTCTGAGAGGAGGCTGTCGGCTCTGGTCCATTCCACGTCGTTAGGAGAATAGAGCAGAGTTGCAAACGATGCCTGTTATCTGCAGGGAATAAAACATCCAAGATCTGTGGGGTCTCATGTTGCATATTTAAAATCCATTCTGTCCATCAGGCGTCAACCATTATTTTCACCGTACATGCAGAAGATAGATCAGATTAAAACTCATATGGGCCATAACAGTGCGAACAATGTCAATTTGCTCACAAAACGACTAACTTAATGTGGTGTGGCTTGCCTGAGTTTTGTATTAAAATGTTTTCTCTGAATTTTTTAAAAAATTTCTTCATCCTTCTGATTTACACTTGATTAACGGGTTTGATGAAATATAAACACCATGATAGACCCCAATCACGAACCTACGGTTAGCATTCCATTGCCTTTTTCAGTGTGGTGTGGTCCACATGAGCTGTGTCATGCTAAATTTTTGGTCGTAGATCTTAACATCTACGGTGACACCTGATAGATGGAGTAGATTTTACATATACAAAATGGTGGGCCCTACAAATTTGGTTGCTCTACGCGACGGGCTATAGAGGATTCCAGTCCTGGTAGTATTCTACAATGGAACCCGTTTGTTACGTGTGTCCATCATCACTCAGAAATAAGGCTGTGCACCGAGCCGAGTCGAGTCGAGTCGAGTCGAGTCGAGGTGGGCCAAGCTTGGCTTGGCTTGTCCTTGCTCTTCTCGAGTCCGAGTTCAAGCTCAGCCTCAAGTTTACTATTGAAGCTTGGCTTATTTACCAAAACTTTCGAGTCGAGCTTGAGGCGATCTAATGGATCAAGTCGAGGCAAGCTTACCTAGAGTTGAGTCAAGCTTGCTCCCAACCTGACCCAACCCTCAATCCGCACCTGACTTAACTTATCAACCCGATCCAACCGACCCAACCCCCAAATCAAATATTTAATTAATAATACACACATATATAATATTAGACAAAACCATAGATGGTACTTTGTTGTTGATACCGAGAGAGAGAGAGCAGCTCGAACGTGGTGGGTTAAGTAAGGAAAGGAAATGGTATAAGAGATACGGACGAGTACAATAGGTTTATGTTTTAATTTTTTTTTAAAATTTTTAAATATAATATAATATATATTAATATAATAATAATAATAATAATATTATTATTATTATATTCGAGTTGAGCCAAGCTTAAGCTCGAGCTTCGAGCCAAGTCGAGTCGAATCAAACCCCACTATGTTTGAACTTGGCTTGTTTTTAAAACGAGTTGGGTCATATAAAGCTTGGCTTACCTTGATTCATAGTTCGAGTTGAGTTAAGTGGATGTAGAATACATGTATCAATGTGGGCCCCATAATAAGGGCCGCACCATCTTGGGTGAGGCCGCAGCCACACCTAATCCGTTCCCATTGTGATGGACATGGTGACTTTTTTTCCATTGAATTTATCAGTACGCGCATTGTTTTCTTCTTAACCGTTCAATTGGAGGACCTATCTTGGAAGCTTTTGATTGTGATTTCACAATAATTCATTCATCTACGGTAAGATATACCAGACGAATGGCTTGGATTATCGAAAAATGAGTCCATTGATCATGGCTTAAAACACGAGTATGCTCAAAACATACAATCGAGTGTCCTATAATTCCTTCCTCAAAAAGGATAACACCTATAGTTAGGGAGGAGGTCGCCGGCTCTGGTCCATTCCATGCCATTTGTAGAATAGAGCAGAATCGCAAATGACGCCTGTTATCCACAAGGAATAAAACATCCAAGATCTGTGGGGTCTCATGTTGCATATTTAAAATCCATTCCGTCCATTAGGCGCCAACCATTATTTTCACTGTACATGCAAAAGATAGACCAGATAAAAACTCATATGGGCCATAATAGTGCGAACAATGTCAATTTGCTTACAAAACAACTAACTTAATGTGGTGTGGCCTGCCTGAGTTTTGTATCAAAATGTTTTCTTTGAATTTTTTAAAAAAATTCTTCATCCTTCTAATTTACACCTGATTAACGGGTTTGATGAAATATATACACCATGATAGATCTCAATCACGAACATGCGGTTAACATTCCATTGCCTTTTTCAGTGTGCCGTGGTCCACATGAGTTGTGTGTCTTGCTGAATTTTTGGCATTAGATCTTAACATCTACGGTGGCACCTGATAGATGGAGTGGATTTTACATATACAAAATGGTGGGCCCTACAAATTTGGTTGCTCTACTCGACGGGCTGTAGAGGATTCCAGTCTTGGTAGTATTCTACAATGGACCCATCGTCCGTTACGTGTGTCCGTCATCGCCCAAAAATAGGGTTGTGCACAGATCCGAGTCGAGTCGAGGTGGGCCAAGCTTGGCTTGGCTTGTCCTTGCTCTTCTCGAGTTCGAGTTCAAGCTCAGCCTCGAGCTTACTATTGAAGCCTGGCTTGTTTACCAAAACTTTTGAGTCGATCTCGAGGCGATCTAATGGATCGAGTCAAGGCAAGCTTACCTCGAGTTGAGTCATGCTTGCTACCAACTTGACCCAACCTGCAACCCGCACCTAACTTAACCTAGTAACCCGACCCAACTAACCCAATCCCCAAATTAAATATTTAATTAATAAGACATACATATATAATATTAGATAAAACCATAGATGATATTTTGTTGTTGATACTGAGAGAGAGGGAGAGAGAGAGAGAGAGAGAGAGAGGAGCTCGAGCGTGGCAGGTTAGGTAAGGAAAGGAAATGGTATAAGAGAGACAGACGGGTACAATAGGTTTATGTTTTAATTTTTTAAAAATTTTTTAAATATAATATAATATACATTAATATAATAATAATAATAATAATAATAATATATGAGTCGAGTCGAGCCGAGCTCAAGCTCGAGCTTCGAGCCAAGTCGAGTTCGAGTCGAGTCGAGTCAAACCCCACTATGTTTGAACTTGATTTGTTTTCAAAACGAGTTGGGTCATATAAAGCTTGGCTTACCTTGATTCATCGTTTGAGTCGAGTTAAGTGGATGTATAATACATGTATCAATGTGGGCCCCATAATAAGGGCCACACCGTCTTGGGTGAGGCCGCAGCCGCACCTAATCCGCTCCCATTGTGATGGACGTGGTGACTTTTTTTCCATTGAATTTAGCAATACACGCATCGTTTTCTTCTTAACCATTCGATTGTAGGACCATCTTAGAAGCTTTTGATTGTGATTTCATAGTAATTCATTCATCTACGGTGAGATACATCAGACGAATGGCTTAGATTATCGAAATATGGGTCCATTGATCATGGATTAAAACACGAGTATGCTCAAAACATACAATCGAGTGTCCTATAATTCCTTCCTCAAAAAGGATAACGCCTGTAGTCCGGGAGGAGGCTGCCGGCTCTGGTCCATTTCACACCATTCGTAGAATAGAGTAGAGTCACAAATGACGCCGTTCGTATAATAAAACATCCAAGATCTGTGAGGTCTCATGTTGCATATTTAAAATCCATTCCGTCCATCAGGCGTCAACCATTATTTTCACCATACATGCAGAAGATAGATCAGATTAAAACTCATATGGGCCATAACAGTGCGAACAATGTCAATTTTCTCACAAAACGACCAACTTAATGTGGTATGGCTTGCCTGAGTTTTGTATCAGAATGTTTTTTCTGAATTTTTAAAAAAATTTCTTCATCCTTCTAATTTACACCTGATTAACGGCTTTGATGAAATATACACACAATGATAGACCCCAATCACAAACCTACAGTTAGCATTCCATCGCCTTTTTCAGTGTGGTGTGGTCCACATAAGCTGCGTGTCTTGTTGAATTTTTTGTCGTAGATCTTAACATCTACGGTGGCACCTGATACACGATGTGGATTTTACATATACAAAATGGTGGGCCCTACAAATTTGGTTGCTCTACGCGACGGGCTATAGAGGATTCTAGTCCCGGTAGTATTCTACCATGGACCCACCATCCATTACGTGTATCCGTCATCGCCCAGAAATACGGCTGTGCACCGAGCCGAGTCGAGTCGAGGTGGGCCAAGCTTGGCTTGGCTTGTCCTTGCTCTTCTCGAGTTCGTGTTCAAGCTCAGCCTCGAGCTTACTATTGAAGCTTGGCTTATTTATCAAAACTTTCGAGTCGAGGAGAGCTTACCTTGAGTTGAGTCAAGCTTGCTTCCAACCTGACCCAACCCGCAACCCGCATCTGACTTAACGTAGCAACCCGACCTAACTAACCCAACCCCCAAATCAAATATTTAATTAATAATACACACATATATAATATTAGATAAAACCATAGATGGTACTTTGTTGTTGATAGAGAGAGAGAGAGAGAGAGAGAGAGAGAGAGGAGCTCGAGCGTATCGAGTTAGGTAAGGAAAGGAAATGGTATAAGAGAGACGGACGGGTTCAATAGGTTTATGTTTTAATTTTTTAAAAATTTTTTAAAAATTTAATATAATATACATTAATATAATAATAATAATAATAATAATAATAATAATAATATATTCAAGTTGAGCTGAGCTCAAGCTCGATATTCGAGCCAAGTCGAGTTTGAGTTGAGTCGAGTCAAACTCCACTATATTTGAACTTGACTTGTTTTCAAAATGAATTGGGTCATATAAAGCTTGGCTTGCCTTGATTCATCGTTTGAGTCGAGTCAAGTCGAGCTAAATCGAGGCAAGTTGAGCGAACTTTTCAAGCTAGCTTGGCTTGTGTACAACCCTACTAGAAATCAGGCCAATTCAAAACTGGCCTGCATCATGAAAAATCACGCCTAAAACCTCTGAAAGCATGTGATGTGGCCCACCCGAGTATTTCAATTGCCTGAATTTTGGGTTGTCTATCATTCCATCGGAGCTCATCTTCCGAATGGATTGGATGGCATATACAAATCATTGTAGGTCCCACATACTATCTCAAAGGCTTCAATGGCAGGCGTCCCATCTTAACCGTTCCCTGTGGTGTGACCCACTCGTGCTTTTCTTCGAGTTGACTTTTAGTTACAAGGCTTCAATGGCAGGCGTCCCATCCTAACCGTTCCCTGTGGTGTGACCCACTCGTGCTTTTCTTCGAGTTGACTTTTAGTTACAAGGTGAACGTGAAGGTGCACAACTCATAGATGGATTGGATGTGCACCTTACATCACGGTGCGCCCCACACGTGAATAAGCTTTTTATACTAAAGTTGAAAACGTGATTGCAAGTTCTCCATGGCTCCACCATGATGTATGTGTTTCATCCACGCCATCCATCCATTTTTCGGGATCATTTCAAGGCATAAACCCAAAATTGATGCACATCCAAATCTCAGGTGTACCACACCACAGGAAAATAGTGGTGATTTAACGCCCATCATTAAAAACTTCGCTGGATCCACTGCAATATTCCTTTCCCGTCGAACCTGTTGGTTAGGTCACGTAGACATGCTGAAGGAAAATACACACGTATCAGCTTGATTCAAACTTTTCTGCCCTAAGAAGTTAATGGTTGGCGTTCAATCACTACCGTTTCCTGTGGTGTGGTCCACCCGAAATTTGGATCTTTCTCATTTTTTGTATCATTCCCTAAAATGATCTGGAAAAATGGATGGACAGCGTGGATAAAATACAGACATCATGGTGGGGGCCACGTAGCACCGACCAGTAGCAACGTGGCTGCTAGCAAGCCTACGGGGAGGAGCGATTGAGCAGTTTCTGTCCCGTGGAGGAGATAAATATGTGGGTAAAATCTAGCCATTGATCAGTCCAGGGCCCACCTTGAGCCTGATCTGACCCAACTATGACCGGCCACCTGGATACAACGCACGAGAAAAATGGACGGATAAGGATCTTTCCACTTGCATGTGTAATCCACTTGATGACCGGACGAGCCTTCTTCTATTTGGCAGCATTTTCTTACCAGATCTTTCGGTGCCTCTTTCAAAACTTCTCATAGAGCACTCCGTCCTGTAATCTCCACCGTCGAATCACGTCCCCATGTCACTCGGACGAAATGGGATTGCGTACTGAGTAACTCAGTACCCTCTTATCGTACTGAGTAAACTCAGTTGGCCTCACCGTGAATGTATGTAGTCTATCCACACCATCCACCCGTTTTTCCATATAATTTAAGGCGTTGAGGCCAAAATTGGAGAATATCCAAAGATCAAGCATATCATGATACAGGTAACAGTGGGAATAAAGATAAGAAGGGTACAGATAAGAAGACAACAATATAGTTTAAGTGGTTAACCTAACCACGATATATAAAGTTGAAGTGTCACATTTACGGTATCCATAGCATATATGCATGCCAATCCATACTGTCCAAACCGTAGGGCCACTGCGGATGCAACATAATCCTAAAGATTTTTATATTGATCGAAACTTACTAGCCATCCAACTGGCAACTTTCAAACTAACCGTTAACATAAAGCGATCAAACAATTAAATCGATATTGGCTAAATAGGATGACTAAGATTAGTCAGTCATACAAAATTCGTGATTTTCCTCATCTAGAATGGGCCATGTAGTTCGAATGGTCCGGATTACTGTACCTCTATGTCACATGCACGTTGGATGAAACACCATCACTTTATAAAGAGAAATTTCCAACTGTACGACCAGTATATGGCCCATTCCCGAGATGAAGCCCACCCCATTTTACTTTCCACAAATACTCCCCGGGTGTACGGACGCCTTCCCGGAGGATGAAAATGCCCCTGCTTTTTTCTTCAAGGAGATCGGCCGCTGCTCGAAGACGAGCGCTGACGCTCATCGAACTCCGAGTTGTACGAACGGTTCAAAAGAGATCAATGTTACATGGGCCCCACAGTTATGTATTTATTCTATCCACAACGTTCATCCATATTTAAAGATCATTTCGAAGCATTATCCCAAAAAAAAAAAAAAAATCATATCCAAAGATCAACTGGACCACACCACAGAGGGTAGCAGAAAATTGATTTTCATTGTTGAAACTTTTGTAGGGCCCACCATAACATTTATTTTCCATCCAATCTATTCATGAGGTCACAAAGACCTATATGAACAGGAAAAACAAATTTCGTAATGATCCAAAACTTCCGTGACCCCCTAAAAGGATTTCAACGGTAGACGTACAAAGCAGAATGGTAATGTCATTTGATACGGTCAGACATATGGCTACGGATTATAACCGTAGCGATAGATACCATAATCCGTAGCAATAGAGTCCACCAGGATGGGCGCGCCGAACTGGCGGCCTCCCACACCACTTGCTGGCCTTCCGGCGCGAGTATGTCGATCTGGCAGGGCCACGCCCATAGGGTGGCCCCTATGGTTTTGGGATTTGAGAATGGGTTGGGATTAGGTTATAGGTTTTGGTTTAGGTTATAGGTTATAGGTTATAGGTTTAGGTTTAAGTTTTGGGATTTGAGAATGGGTTCGGGTTTAAGTTATAGGTTTTGGTTTTGGTTTAGGTTATAGGTTATATAGGTTTTGAAATTTGAGAATGGGGTCGGGTTAGGTTATAGGTTTTGGTTTTGGTTTAGGTTAAGGTTTAGGTTTAGGTTAGAGGTTTTGGGATTTGAGAATGGGCACGGGTTTAGGTTATAGGTTTTGGGATTTGATAATGGGTTCGAGTTTAGGTTATAGGTTTTGGTTTTTATTTTGGTTTAATATGGGTTCGGAAATGTGTCGAAATGACCGTGAATCAACACGGAATAGGCAGGAATGACCGTGAAATACATGGAAATAACCTAAACCAAAACCAAAACCTATAACATGAACCCGAACCCATTCTTAAATCCCAAAACCTATAACCAAAACCAAAACCAAAACCTATAGCCTAAAGCTGAAACCATTCTGAAATCCAAAAACCTATAACTTAAACTGAAACCAAAACCTATAACTTAAACCCGAACCCATTCTCAAATCCCAAAACCCAAACCCAAATCTAAACCTAAACGTAAAACCTAAAACCTAAACCTAAGCCTATGACTGTGAAGTGAAGGGGTTTGACCGTGAAATGCCTCGAAATGACCATGAATCAACATGGAATTGTTTCGGATGATCGTGAAATGCATGAGAATGATCATGGTTTGAAGCGAATTGACCACGAAATGCATGCAAATGACCGTGAAGTGAAGGAAATTGACCGCGAAATGCCTCGAAATGACCGTGAATCAACACGGAATTGTTTTGGATGACCGTGAAATGCATGGGAATGATCATGGTTTGAAGCGAATTAACAGCGAAATGCATGCAAATGACCGTGAAGTGAAGGGAATTGACCGTGAAATGCCTCGAAATGACCATGAATCAATACGGAATTGTTTCGGATGACCGTAAAATGCATGAGAATGATCATGGTTTGAAGCGAATTGACCGTGAAATGCATGCAAATGACCGTGAAGTGATGGGAATTGACCGCGAAATGCCTTGAAATGACCGTGAATCAACACGGAATTGTTTTGGATGACCGTGAAATGCATGGGAATGATCATGGTTTGAAGCAAATTGACTGCGAAGTGCATGCAAATGACCTGAAGTGAAGGGAATTGACCGCGAAATGCCTCGAAATGACCGTGAATCAACACGGAATTGTTTGGGATGACCATGAAATGCATGGGAATGATCATGGTTTGAAGCGAATTGACCGCAAAATGCATGAAAATGACCATAAAGTGAGGGGAATTGACCGTGAAATGCATGAAAATGACCATGAATCAAAACGGAATCACCAGGATTGACCGTGAAATGCATGGAATTGATTGCGAAGTAAATGAAATGAGCGAAATTGACCGCGAACTGATTGAAATTGACCATGAAGTGAATGAAATGGATTTTCGAGCATCGACCTGATGGAATCTTAAAAAATAACCAGGTTGGTTGGCTAAAGTAGCTTCTCCTACCCCAAAATCATATAGGGTACATCAAGTAACTAATTTTGGTTTAGAAGATATTCTTGTTAAATGAAAAAAAGAAAGAAATGAAAAAAAAAGAGAGAAAATTTTTTTATAAGCTTATATATACATATTTATATAAATATGTATTAGAGAAAATTATAAGTAGAATGAAGTTCTCCATGTAAAAAAATAAAAAATAAAAAATAAATTTCATAGAGGGGCATAGTTATGGCTATGGTTATAATCCGTAGTTATAGGAGTCGCCAGGTGGGCATGGCCCCGCCAGATCGGCGCGCCCCCACCAGATATGTCAGCGAGTGGCGCGGGTGCGCCAGTTCGGCGATCCCACCCCGGACAGACACCTTTGGCTACGAATTTTTCTGGATATACCTACAGTTATAATCCGTAGCAAATTACCTTGTATCTAATAAAATAAAAATCTATTTTTTTTTTAATGTTGAATCTTTATTTTTTTTTAGGTCCCATCATGAGATCTATATTGTATCCAAACCGTACATCTATTTGGCAAGCTCATATTAAGGCTTGAGACGGAAAATAAGACAGATCTAACTATCAAGTGGACCACACTTTAAAAGACAGTGGGGAATTGAACGTCTACCATTGATGCCCTTTTAGGGGTTACAGAAGTTTTGGATCATTATGAAATTTGTTTTTCATCTTCATCCAGGTCTTTGTGACCTTATGAATAGATTGGATGGAAAATAAATGTTATGGTGGGCCCTACAAAAGTTTCAACGGTGAAAATCAATTTTCTGCTGCTCTTTGTGGTGTGGTCCAGTTGATCTTTGGATATGATTTTTTTTTGGATAATGCTCCAAAATGATCTCGAAATATGGATGAACGTTGTGGATATAATAAATACATAACTGTGGGGCCCAATCTTAAACCCAAACTTAAACCCAAACCTAAACCTAAACTTGAAAACCCAAACTTAAACCCAATCCCGAACCTGAACCCGATTTCCTAAACCTAAACCATAATTCATTCTTAAATCCGAAAACCTCTAACCTTAACCTAAACCAAAACCTGTAACCTAAACCAAAACCAAAACCTATAACCTAAGTTGAACCCATTATCAAATCCCAAAACCTAAAACCTAAACTAAAATCAAAACCTATAACCTAAACCAGAACCCATTCTCAAGAAACAAAAACCTGTAACCTAAACCTAAACCTAAACCTTAACCTAAACCAAAACCTGTAACCTAAACCAAAACCAAAACCTATAACCTAACCCGAACCCATTCTCAAATCTCAAAACCTATAACCTAAACCTGACCCTTAACTTAAACCAAAACCTATAACCTATAACCTAAACCAAAACCAAAACCTTAACCTAAACCTATAACCTATAACCTAAACCAAAACCAAAACCTATAACCTAAACCCGAACCCATTCTCAAATCTCAAAACCTATAACCTAAACCTAAACCAAAACCTTAACCTAAACGTATAACCTATAACCTAAACCAACACCTATAACCTAAACTCAAACCTTAACGTAAACCAGAACCAAAACCTATAACCTAAATCCGAACCCATTCTCAAATCTCAAAACCTATTACCTAAACCTAAACCAAAACCTTAACTTAAACCTATAACCTATAAGCTAAACCAAAACCAAAACCTACAACTTAAACCCGAACCCATTCTCAAATCCCAAAACCTAAACATAAACCTATAACCTATAACCTAAACCAAAACCTATAACCTAAACCCGAACCCATTCTCAAATCCCAAAACCTATAACCTAAACTAAAACCAAAACTTATAGCCTAAACCCGAACCTATTCTCAAAACCAAAACCCATAACCTAAACCCGAACCCATTCTCAAATCCCAAAACCTATAACCTAAACAAAAACCTATAACCTAAACTAAAACCAAAACCTATAGCCTAAACCCGAACCCATTCTCAAATCCAAAAACCTATAACCTAAACCGTTAACCTATAACCTAAGCCGAAACCAAAACTTATAACTTAAACCCGAACCCATTCTCAAATCCTAAAACTTAAACCAAAACCTATAACCTATAACCTAAACCAAAACCAAAACCTATAACCTAAACCCGAACCCATTCTCAAATCTCAAAACCTATAACCTAAACCTAAACCAAAACCTATAGCCTAAACACGAACCCATTATGAAAATTATTTTTCCTCTTCATCTAAGTCTTTGTGACCTTATGAATAGATTGGATTGAAAATAAATATTATGGTGGGCCCTACAAAAGTTTCAACGGTGAAAATCAATTTTCTGCTGCTCTTTGAAGCGAATTGACCACAAAATGCATGCAAATGACCATGAAGTGAAATGCCGCAAAATGATCATGAATCAACACGAAATTGTTTGGGATGACCGTGAAATGCATGGGATTGATCATGGTTTGAAGCGAATTGACCGCGAAATGCCTCGAAATGACCATGAATCAACACGAAATTATTTTGGATGACCGTGAAATGCATGAAAGTGATCATGAATTGAAGCAAATTGACCGCGAAATGCATGCAAATGATCGTGAAGTGAAGGGAATTGACCGCGAAATGCCTTGAAATGACCGCGAATCACTTCCTTCACTTCACGGTCATTTGCATGAATTTCACGGTCATTTCGCTTCAATTCATGATCACTTCCATGCATTTCATGGTCATCCGAAACAATTTCGTGTTGATTCACGGTCATTTCGAGGCATTTCACGGTCAAACTCCTTCACTTCACGGTCATTTGCATGCATTTCACGGTCATTTCGCTTCAATTCATGATCACTTCCATGCATTTCACGGTCGTCCAAAATAATTCTGTGTTGATTCACGGTCATTTTGAGGCATTTCACGGTCAACCTCCTTCATTTCACGGTCATTTGCATGCATTTCACGGTCATTTCGCTTCAATTCATGATCACTTCCATGCATTTCATGGTCGTTCGAAACAATTTCGTGTTGATTCACGGTCATTTTGAGGCATTTCACCGTCAAACTCCTTCACTTCATGGTCATTTACATGCTTTTCACGGTCATTTTGCTTCAATTCATGATCACTTTCATGCATTTCACGGTCATTCCAAACATTTTCATGTTGATTCACGTCATTTCGAGGCATTTCACGGTCAAACTCCTTCACTTCACAGTCATTTGTATGCATTTTACGATCATTTTTGCGCATTTTGTGGTCTAATCACTTCACTTCATGGTCATTTACATGCATTTTACGGTTATTCTCGACAATTTCGTGTTGATTCTCGGTCATTTTCCTAAACCTTAACCTACACCCTAACCTAAACCTATTGTCAAATCCCAAAACCTATAACTTAAACCTAAACCTAAACCTTAACATAAACCTATAACCTATAGTAAATGACCTTAACCTACACCCTAACCTTAACATATAACCTATAACCTAAACCTATTCTCAAATTCCAAAGGTTATAGGTTTTGGTTTAGGTTATAGGTTTAGGTTTTGGGATTTGAGAATGGGTTCGGGTTTAGGTTATAAGTTTTGGTTTCGGTTTAGGTTATAGGTTAACGGTTTAGGTTTAGGTTATAGGTTTTTGGATTTGAGAACGGGTTCGGGTTTAGGCTATAGGTTTTGGTTTTAGTTTAGCTTATAGGTTTTTGTGTAGGTTATAGGTTTTGGGATTTGAGAATGGGTTCGGGTTTAGGCTATAGGTTTTGGTTTTGGTTTAGGTTATAGGTTTTGGTTTAGGTTATAGCTTTTGGGATTTGAGAATGGGTTCGGGTTTAGGTTATAAGTATAGGTTTAGGTTAGGTTATAGGTTAAGGTTTAGGTTATGAGTTTAGGTTTAAGGACTTGAGTTTAGGTTATAGGTTTAGGGAAAGGTTAGGTTTAAGTTACATGTTTTGAGATTTGAGAATAGTTTTAGGTTATAAGTTTAAGTTAGGTTATATGTTAAGATTTAGGGATTTGAGTTTAGGTTATAGGATTAGGTTTAGGTTTAGGTTTAGGGATTTGAGTTTAAGTTATAGGCTTAGGTTTAGGTTTTAGGTTTTACGTTTAGGTTTGGGATTGGGTTTTGGGATTTGAGAATGGGTTCGAGTTTAGGTTATAGGTTTTGGTTTCAGTTTAATTTTAGGTTATAGGTTTTGGGATTTGATAATGGGTTCGGGTTTAGGTTATAGGTTTTGGTTTCGGTTTAGGTTATAGGTTTTGGGTTTGATAATGGGTTCGGGTTTAGGTTATAGGTTTTAGTTTTGGTTTAGGTTAAACGTTTTGATTTAGGTTATCGGTTAATGGTTTAGGTTTAGGTTATAGGTTTTTGGATTTGAGAATGGGTTCGGGTTTAGGCTTTGAAATTATCCGTTTTTGATTTTTTTTTAGATAATGCTCCGAAATGATCTCGAAATATGGATGAATATTGTGGATATAATATATACATAACTGTGGGGCCCAATCTTAAACCCAAACCTAAACTTAAACTTGAAAACACAAACTTAAACCCAATCCCGAACCTGAACCCAATTTTCTAAACCTAAACTATAACCCATTCTTAAATCTGAAAACCTATAACCAAAACCTAAACCAAAACCAAAACCTATAACCTAAACCTGAACCCATTATCAAATCCCAAAACCTATAACATAAACCAAAACCAAAACCTATAACCTAAACCCGAACCCATTCTCAAATCCCAAAACCTCTAACCTAAACCTAAACCAAAACCTATAACCTAAACCTAAACTAAAACCTTAACCTAAACTTATAACCTATAACCTAAACCAAAACCTATAACCTAAACTTAAACCTTAACCTAAACCAAAACCTTTAATCTAAACGAGAACCAAAACCTATAACCTGAACCTGAACCCATTCTCAAATCTCAAAACCTATAACCTAAACCTTAACCTAAACCTATAACCTATAACCAAAACCAAAACCAAAACCTATAACTTAAACCCAAACCCATTCTCAAATCTCAAAACCTATAACCTAAACCTAAACCAAAACCTTAACCTAAACCTATAACCTATAACCAAAACCAAAACCAAAACCTATAACTTAAACCCGAACCCATTCTCAAAACCAAAACCTATAACCTAAACCCGAATCCATTCTCAAATCCCAAAACCTATAACCTAAACTAAAACCAAAACCTATAGCCTAAACTCGAACCCATTCTCAAATCCAAAAACTTATAACCTAAACCTAAACCGTTAACCTATAACCTAAACCGAAACCAAAACTTATAACCTAAACCCGAACCCATTCTCAAATCCCAAAACCTAAACCTAAACCATAACCTAAACCTATAACCTATAACCAAAACCAAAACCTATAACCAAAACCAAAACGAAAACCCGAACCCATTCTCAAATCATAAAACCTATAACCTAAACCAAAACCTATAACCTAGACTAAAACCAAAACCTATAGCCTAAACCCAAATCCATTCTCAAAACTAAAACCTATAACCTAAACCCGAACTCATTCTCAAATCCCAAAACCTATAACTTAAACCAAAACCTATAATCTAAACTAAAACCAAAACCTATAGCCTAAACTCGAACCCATTCTCAAAACCAAAACCTATAACCTAAACCTGAACCCATTCTCAAATCTCAAAACCTATAACCTAAACCAAAACCTATAACCTAAACTAAAACCAAAACCTATAACTTAAACCCGAACCCATTCTCAAAACCAAAACCTATAACTTAAACCCGAACCCATTCTCAAATCTCAAAACCTATAACCTAAACCAAAACCTTTAACCTAAACTAAAACCAAAACCTATAGCCTAAACCCGAACCCATTCTCAAAACCAAAACCTATAACCTAAACCCGAACCCATTCTCAAATCCTAAAACCTATAACCTAAACCAAAACCTATAACCTAAACTAAAACCAAAACCTATAACTAAAACTCGAACCCTTTTTCAAAACCAAAACATATAACCTAAACCCGAACCCATTCTCAAATCTCAAAACCTATAACCTAAACCAAAACCTATAACGTAAAATAAAACCAAAATATAACGCCCTAAAATTTAGGGGTCGAGCATAACTTAGCTCCCGAGGTCCAAAACATCACTTATGTAATATATTTGATGATAATTGTATGTTGACTGTAAGAATGCATAAAACATGAAATAGATCAAGCCAGATAGCAGACACAATTCAGGGATATTAAGGAAATGCAGGCAGAAGACTTAAATACATATATTATTTAAAATAAATCTTCAAATGATGCGTGCTCTGCCCAAGGTAATATACATACATACGTGTCTCAAAATATATATATGAACTGTTCAAACTAATCCAATACATATCCCAAAAAATGATCCCCGCTGGTCAGGACAAGGCTCACATGAACCCACCTGAGAACTGCATGTAAGAGAATGCCTCCTCGTCCTTGTCAAAGTCTGGCTCCACCTCGCAAGCATCGCCATCTCCTATAGCTAAGTCAGAGTCTCGTTGGTGTTTAAACACCGTCCCAAAATGTGGGAGTGAGTGATCAACTCAGTGGTACTATATAGCAAAAGTTAACATGTTATCAATCCAATCAAGCAGTAATGATAAGGCAGTACAATCACACAGGTCCTATATCTCTTGTTAATGCAAGGATGATATGAAGAATGATGCATGCCCTCACCATAATCCCCTTTGCGACATCATCTAACGATCGCGGCATGACTCACTTCCTCAGTGCTCTATCACTAACACCGTTAGCACATGCAATACGGTGTTATGAATATGATTACCAAGTTCTTATTAGCCCTTTTCATACAGTAGGATTAGGAAGCTAAGATACCTCCCTTGTATCATTTTCCAACATTGATCCATTCTGGGGTCGTCAATCCTAGGAATCTCATACGATGTTATGGTTCTAGGTCGCTGCAAGGGCTGTCAGGGCTGTTGCGCGCAATCGTTGCTCCTCTCCCCCATCACCTTATCAATACAGGCCTATTTATATCCTTGAGACTGCATCAAGACTCGTCGCCCTCATGCGGTGTCAGGATAAACTTAAGGTCACTACAGAGGGCTTGTCACCAATCAGTGTAGGCCGACAGCAAGAATATAGTGTCCCATACCACCATAATCTGCTCAAATTAGGGTGCTCACTGGTCAATACGGGGAGATTTGTGGCCTTAGCGTAGGCCGACAGTACGACCACAGTGTCCCATACCACCATACTCAGCTCATGAGTCTTAGGGATCTTAGTCTCATGGTTACGGGAGTTTCACTGGTAAGCTCAGTATCTTAGATTCAAACAGTAGCGACCAAACATGGTGAACAAGCATTGGTCAATCGGGTTCGTTGATAAGCTCAACTAGGCCAAGCGCACGTTGAGTTGAACGACATGAAATGCATAAGCACTCCGTGTGGCCTAACCACTGCCGAACAGCCCAAACACGACTCAGATTCGCTAAACTCATCTTGTGTGACGAAAGCAACCTCAACCACTATTTACGTAACGTTTTCTGATTACCTGGACTGTAGTACAGCCCCATCCACAAACAAAGCTAATAACCAGCATATGATTCATATCCTGCATTCATATGAACAATCATGGAATACAACTTGAATATAAACACAGTACATGCAGGAATTCATACACTCATTTAACATGATTCAACTAAGTACATAATCCATGGAGGAAAGTATACACTCGTTTAACATGAATAACCTAAGTTACATGATTCATGGAGGAAATCATACACATAGACCTTATGGTTGAAATTCATATCTCAACCACCTTAACAATCACATTCTACTAACTACTATCTCATTTAAATATTTAAACAAACACTTGGCTTACACTATTCAACATACATATATTAGGGCAAGACCTTTCTCCTAGGAGTTGCCGTACAAATATTAGGTATATAACACGATCATTAATCATGGCAAGCATATCAATATATTTTATACGCATACGTGTATTCTAACATATACATGAAATACGGTATTTACAATATAAAGTATACGTATACGGAAGACAAAACAGATAGCACATTGGGCATGTGTAATTGCATTTACAACATAAATAAATCATTAACTATCATTGAAAGTGTTGAAAACCATAACCTAAGCGCATATAGTCCGCACATTACGCCGGTAAACGCGTAACGAATTCAGTTTGTTCACTCACGCTTCGTCTACAGCCCAACGGTAACCTATTACATGAAATATGTTAGCTATTACATCACTTTAACTAATTAAAATCCTAGAACTGATTAGGGTTAGATTTTCTTACCCAATAATGTCTTTGAAATCACCGGAATAGTGATTCGGTATCGATGTGTAAGCACAAGGAGTAACGGGAATCGAATCCCAGGAGTAGCTCCCACTTCTCTCTCACTTTCTCTCTCTTTTTCTTCTCTTCCTTAGCTAGGGTTTCAAAATTCGTATGGTGTATGAGAGAGAGGTTATAAGGTCCTTATATAGGCTAAAAATTCACCAAATTAGATCCAGAGTCAAGGTATACTTATGTTATAACCAAATCGGGTCTGTTCCGATCCAACAGAGCACTTCTGGAGGTCCTCTTATCAAATGCGGTCGAACTTAAGCTTACTAGCATCAGATCTTTAGTAAGTTAAGTTTTCGGTCCGATCGGATTTCCAGATCGTCCGTGGTGGACCAGTTTCAATTCAACGGTCACCGAACCTAAATCAGGGCTATAAGCTCTATGACATGAAAGGACTAACTTTCCTGATCCGAGGCTGAAATTTGGTCAAATTTCAATGGTCAGAACGCTTAAAAATAACATGTAAGTGAACCGTGCCAGATTTCATAAAAACATAATTAATTTTCTAAATATTTTTCCTTTTCTCACTCTCTTCACTCTGCACTCAGTAAAATGGTGTCAGGACATCAGTTAGGCTTGATTTTCGAAAGGATGGTCAAGTCCAACTAAGCGGTTATAATGGTCTGAGATTATAGATATCGGACTTTCGACGCGTGGTCTAGAATCAATACAAAGTTACTAAACATTCCTGAGAACAACTGGGTTTAGAGTTGGATCATAAATTTCAGGGTATTATAGCGTCATTGATTCTACAAGTTTTAGGTCCTGTAGAACGTATTTAAAGCGAACAGCACTAATTTCACAACCAGACTAACTTAGCGCTAGGTAACTTAGGTTCAATTTCTAAGAGAATTAATCCTAAATGATTTCTAATCGAGGTGGTACTCGATTCTTGGTACCAAATTTTTCGAGTCGTTACACAAAACCTATAGCCTAAACCCGAACCCATTCTCAAATCCAAAAACCTATAACCTAAACCTAAACCTAAACCTTAACCTAAACCGTTAACCTATAACCTAAACTGAAACCAAAACTTATAACCTAAACCCGAACCCATTCTCAAATCCTAAAACTTAAACCTAAACCTAAACCTACCTATAAGCTAAACCGAAACCAAAACCTATAACCTAAACCCGAACCCATTCTCAAATCCCAAAACCTAAACCGTGAAATGAATACGGAATCGCTAGGAATGACCGTGAAATGCATGGAAATGACGATGAAGTGAAGTGAAATGACCACGAAGTGCGTGGGAATGGCCGTGAAGTGAAGTAAATTGACCGTGAAGTGCGTTGAATTGATCGTGAATGAACACGGAATCGCAGGGAATGACCGTGAAATGCCTACAAATGACGGTGAAGTTAAGTGAATTGACCGCGAAGTGCTTGGAAATGGTCGTGAAGTGAAGTGAATTGACCGTGAAGTGAGTCAAATTGATCGTGAATGAACACAGAATCGCCGAGAATGACCGTGAAATGCATAGAAATGACGGTAAAGTGAAGTGAAATGACCGCAAAGTGCGTGAAAATGGCCGTAAAGTGAAGTGAATTGACCGTGAAGTGCATCGAATTGACCAGGAATGAACACGGAATCGCTAGGAATAACTGTGAAATGCATGGAAATGACGGTGAAGTGAAGTAAATGACTGCGAAGTGCATGGAAATGGCCGTGAAGTGAAGTGAATTGATCGTGAAGTGCGTCGAATTGACCGTGAATGAACATGCAATCGCTAGGAATGACCGTGAAATGCATGGAAATGACGGTGAAGTGAAGTGAAATGACCGCGAAGTGTATGGAAATGGCCGTGAAGTGAATTGAATTGACCGTGAAGTGCGTCAAATTGACCGTGAATGAACACGGAATCGCTAGGAATGACCGTGAAATGCATGGAAAAGACGATGAAGTGAAGTGAAATGACTGTGAAGTGCATGGAAATGGCAGTGAAGTGAAGTGAATTGACCGTGAAGTGCGTCGAATTGACCGTGAATGAACACAGAATCGCTAGGAATGATCATGAAATGCATGGAAATGACGGTGAAGTAAAGTGAAATGACCGCGAAGTGCGTGGAAATGGCCGTGAAGTGAAGTGAATTGACCGTGAAGTGCGTCGAATTGACCGTGAATGAACACGAAATCGCTAGGAATGACGTGAAATGCATGGAAATGATGGTGAATTGAAGTGAAATGACCGCAAAGTGTGTGGAAATGGCCGTGAAGTGAATTGACCGTGAAGTGCGTCGAATTGACCGTGAATGAACACGGAATCCCTAGGAATGACCGTGAAATGCATGGAAATGACGGTGAAGTGAAGTGAAATGACCACGAAGTGCGTGGAAATGGCCGTGAAGTGAAGTGAATTGACCGTGAAGTGCGTCGAATTGACCATGAATGAACACGGAATCACTAGGAATGACTGTGAAATGCATGGAAATGACGGTGAAGTGAAGTGAAATGACCGCGAAGTGTGTGGAAATGGCCGTGAAGTGAAGTGAATTGACCGTAAAGTGCGTCAAATTGACTGTGAATGAACACGGAATCGCTAGGAATGACCATGAAATGCATGAAAATGACGGTGAAGTGAAGTGAAATGACCGCGAAGTGCGTGGAAATAGTTGTGAAGTGAAGTGAATTGACCATGAAGTGCGTCAAATTGACCGTGAATCAACATAGAATTGCTGGGAATGACCGTGAAATGCATGGAAATGACGGTGAAGTGAAGTGCGTGAAAATGGCCGTGAAGTGAAGTGAATTGACCATGAAGTGTATTTTGAACCATCAACCCGATGGAATCTCAAAAAATTACTATTTTATTTGGCTAAATTAGCTTCTCCTACCCCAAAATCATATATAGTACGTTATGTAACTCATTCTAGTTTAGGAGATATGCTTGTTAAATAAATAGACATAAATGAATTAAGAGATAGAAAAATATTTTTATACACTTATATATACATACTTACATAATTATGTATTTGAGAAAAATGTAAGGGAGAAAAAGTTCTCTCCATTAAAAAATAAAAAAAATAAAAAAATAAAAAAATCACAAAAAAAAATAAAAAATAACAAAGAACCTATTGCTACGGATTTTAGCTACGGTTATAGCCATAGTGTAACGCCCTGGAAAAATCAGTACTTGGACTCAAGTACCAACTCGACCAGAAATCGCGTAGGATTAATTCCTTTGGAAAATAAGTGTAAGTTAGCTAGCGCAACGCTAGAGTAGCTGGAAAATAGTCCTTGATCACTTTAAATACGTTCTACAAGACCCAAAGCAAGTAGAACCAATGACGCTATAATACTCTAAAACCTCGGATCAAACTCTAAACCGGTTTATTCTCAGGACCTCTTTGAAACTTTGTATTGGATCTAGACCGCGCGTCGAAAGTCCGATACCTGCAATCTTAGACCGTTATAACCGCCTAGCTGGACTTGACAATCATTTCGAAAATCAAGTCCAACCGATATTTAGAGGCTATTTCATTGAGCCTGGAGTGAAGAGAGTGAGAATAAGGTTAGATTTGAAATTTGAAATTCAAATCTGGCACACGACTTAGCGCGTTATTATTAAGCGTTCTGACCGTCAGAATTTAGCCAAATTACACCCTTAGATCAGGAAAAATTTCTATTTCATATCACGAGACTTGTAGACCTAATCTATGGGCGATGACCGCTGAACTGAAACTGGACCGCCACATGCGATATACGAACACTACTGGTCTGAAAATGGGATGTGAGCGACATCCGACGTGCATGAACTTAAGTCCAATCGCGTTCAGCCAGGGGACCACTAGAAATATCTTTTTAGACCGTAACAGTCCCGATTTGGTTAGGCATCAAGTAAACATTGTTTCCAAGCCTGTTTTGGATATATTTTAGGTTATAAAAGGGGCTTAAACCCTCACTTCTCTCACTCATCCGAATTTGCTAGAAACCCTAGCTGGTGTGAGAGAAAAGGTGAGAGATTGTGAGAGAGAGTGGGAGAGAATTTCCTGCTGCTTGCACTACTTGTTGCACGTGCTTAAGCAACGCGCCTCAATTACTTTTTCGACGATTTCGCCGCGTTTCTAGGTAAGAAAATATCCCAAACACTTGCTGATTTAAGGTTCCTTCGGTTCCTTAGCATGATAGCTTATAGATCTTGTGTATTAGGTTCCCGGTTCGCCGTACACGAAGCGTACACGCTCCGTTCAAATTAATACACTTCTAGGATAAAAGGTGCAGATTCTAGACGCTTTGATTGACTGTTTTCAACGCTTTCAATGTCGTTTAATAGTAGATTATCGACGGCAACGCCATTTGACATGTACAACATGTTGTCCGTTTCCTATTTCGTAAGTAGACGAAAAATATGAGATTTAGGGCATTTTAGTCATTTGTAGGAAATACTGTTTACATCCATATTCTGCTGATATGATTGACATGGTTTCTTGCCACATTAGGATATTAGGAACGCGTGCATAATCAGTTTGACGAAGAGATTCGCCCAAATGCGCACTTTGAGTCGACATACTATATGTATACTTAAGTGTGTAGACTAAGTGTTTGTATAAATGTTTGTATTAGTATGTATTGAATTAAATGGTGTTATGAATTAGTTTGAGATTGAATTCTCAATTAATATGCTGATGTAAATGATTTCCTACATGTTAGCTATATGCATGATTTCATTATATGTATGAAATGCATATGTTAGATGTTTTACTTAAGTTGTATGTTATAACATGTATTAACATGCTCACATTGTTGTATTTCATTTCCATTACTCTTATATAATTGCTGATGTGAATTCATAAATGTTTGGGACTATACCTAGTCCAGGCAGTCAGCAACCGAGTAAATTCGTGGTTGGCTTATCTTTGCCACGAACGACGCGTCGATGAACGCGAGTCGTGTTTTGGAGTTGGCGGCAGTGGTTAGGCCACACGAGGTGTTTTATGCACTTCATGTCGTTCGACTTGAGATGCACTCGTGCTAGTCGAGCCCGTCAAGTAACCTGACTGGCCATTGTATATTCACTCTGTATGAGTCATAACTGCTTGAACCTAGGGTACTGAACTTACCATTGTAAACCCTGTCAACCATGGTACCTTGATCCACAAAGACTCATGAGCCGGGCATGGTAGTATGAGACACCGTGGTCGAGCTGTCGGCCTACGCTGGGGCCACAAACCTCCCCGTAGTGACCAGTGAACACCTATGACTCGTGAGCAGATTATGGTGATATGAGATACTATATTCTTGCTGTCGGCCTACAATGATCAGGCGACGAGCCCTTTGTAGTGACGGCGAGCGTATTCTGAGTCTACGGGAGGTGACAACCCTTCCGTAGCAATGAGAGTACAGTAGGCCTGTATTGATAAGGTGATGGGGGAGCGGTGCAACGAGTGCGAGCAACAGCCCTTACAGCGACCTACAAAATATACATCGTATGAGATTACTAGGAGTGACGACCCTATACAGGATCTGTGTTGGGATAGATATAAAGAAAGTACCTTAGTTTTCCAATCCTACTGTATGAATGGACTAATAATAACTCGGAATCATATCACCATCACATTGCATGTGCCTGAAAGATGTGGAGCACTGTGGGATGAAAGCATGCCGCGGGCGTAAGATGGTGCCGTATGAGGGAGATCGTCGATGAGGGCATCCATCATGTCACGTCATATTGCATTAACAACAGTATTAGGAATGTTTGATTTACTGCTTTACTATTATCGCATGATTGATTTGAGAACATGTTAATCTTTGCTCTATTATTCCACTGAGTTAGTTACTCACTCCCACGTTATGGGATGGTGTTTACAACACCCACTAGACCCTGTCTTAGATACAAGTGAGGCAGCGATTCAGGAGGCAGAGCCGGATTATGATGAGGACCAGGACGAGTTCTCATATATGCAGTACTACAACAGCTTTGCTTAGGTGGCCTGAATTGACGGGACTTCTCAGTGGGACTACTTTTGACATTTTGATTTCGTTTATTTACATGTATATGAGACTCAGAGATGTATTCATACTTTGGAGACAGTTGAGATCTATTTTATTTTTCATACAGTGATATGTATATCCTTTAGTCTTCCGCTTGCTTTTATCACTGAATCTGGAGTATGAATTGCAGTTTTGGTATACTTTTACTCATGTGAATGCTTTAACTCAGACAACATTGAATCATAATCATTTTTGTTGCATAAGTGACGGTCTGGAACTCGGGAGTCGGGTTTATACACGACCCCCGATTTTCAGGGTGTTACACATAGGGACCATCCTATGGGCGTGGCCCCGCCAGATTGGCGTGGCCGCGCCGGACAGGCCAATAAGTGGTGCGGGGGGCCGCCAGGTTGGCGCGCCCACCCCAGATGGATCCTGTTACTACGGATTAGGGTATCAATGGCTACGGTTATTATCCGTAGCTATAGGTCTGACCGCAGCAAATGACATTGTCATTCTACTTTAAATGTCTACCGTTGAAACCCTTTCAGGGGTCATGGAAGTTTCGGATCATTACGAAATTTATTTTTCCTATTCATCCAGGTCTTTATGACCTTATGAATAGATTGAATGGAAAATAAATGTTATGGTGGGCCCTACAAAAGTTTCTACAGTAAAAATCAATTTTCTGCTGCTCTTTGTGGTGTGGTCCAGTTGATCTTTGGATATGTTTTTTTTTTTTTTAGATAATGCTCCAAAATGATCTCAAAATATGGATGAACGTTGTGGATATAATAAATACATAACTGATGGGCCATGTAATGTTGATCTCCTTTGAATCGTTCGTACAATTGGGAGTTCGAGGAGCGTCAATGCATGAAGGAAAAAGCGGGGGCATTTTTGACCTTTTGAAAGGTATCCATACACTCGGGGAGTATTATTGAAAAGTAAAATGGGGTAGGCTTCGTCTCAGGATTGGGCCATATAGTGGTCGTACAGTTGAAAATTTCTCCTTTATAAATGGTGATAAACTATCATTGTAGTGTATTCCGTCTTGGTCAACCTTGAATGCTCACCTGTCGCATCACTTCTCACGAACCTTTTCACAACTCATAACGATTGATGTGACTACAAAATCTGAACCGTTCAAGTGATTCACCACCCCATTAAATATCAGATATATGGCTTTGACTTTGATCCAAAACTTTGGTAGTCCATGATAAAAGAGAGACAAATCAAGAGAGGTAATAGTTTCCTTTTTCTATGGCCCACCAAAGTTTTTTATCAGACTGAAAGTATGTACTATACGGTTTCATACTGTTTTTCATCGTATGGACGGTTCAGATTTATGTCCCATATCACTTGTGATGAGTTTTAAAAAAGTTCTCACGACTTCTAGCGAGAACTGGTGAGCATTCCTCGTCGAGATATTACTTCCCAAATTGCAATGATTCATTGTACCATGCGCTGCCATATTATGGGACGTTATTGCACCATGCGGCTGCTGTATACTTTCATCGTACGCATATCTTAATTGTCCAAATGATGTATATCACTGGAAATCACATCGATTATATGATTATAGCAGTCCAATTAATGCATGCTTGATCACCTCAATTGAACCATTGATTGTTTCCATTTATCTGTCCATTCTATTACCACCCTGAAATTGGCCATTATCAGATCTTCCATGTATTCTTTTTGTTAGGTCGCTTAGGGCCCATTTGGCCTGAGCAGATTCGATGGTATTGGAAAAGATTGAAAGTTAAATTCCAGGAATGGCCGGATGTGCCAGATAGGCTGAGTGATTTGATCCAGATATAGTAATCCCATGGATCTTAAGATAATCCATTGACAACACCATCATTATCTTTAAATCCCATTCAATCCATCCTAATCTGTTAAAATTTACCGGGACATGTTTGGTTTGAGAAATTGGAAGGGATGAGAAGGTTTAATCCCAAGATCAGCAATACGTGCCAAACAGGCTCGATATAACAATCCTATGATATAGCAATCCTATGGATTTTAAGACAATCCACTGGTGACACCATTATTACCTTGAAATCCATACCATCCACCCTAATACCATTCAATCCCTTCCAATCCATCCAGCCAAACACGCCCTTACACATATCGGATTAAAATTTGGGCAGTTTGGATTTAGGTACATGCATGCGCACCGTTGATGTGTGCATGCATATGAAGTATCATACTATGCAGAGTATGATACGATTCCTGAATGATAAACAAAGAAGAGAAATTTCCAACTGTACGACCACTATATGGCCCATCCCTGAGACGAAGCCCACCCCATTTTACTTTCCAATGATACTCCCTAAGTGTACGGACGCATTTTACTTTTCAATAATACTCTCTGAGTGTACGGACGCCCTGCAAAAGGTTGAAAATGCCCCCTGCTTTTTCCTTTAAGCGTTGACGCTCGTGGAACTCCCAGTTGTACGAACGGTTCAAAGGAGATCAACGTTACATGGGCCCATCAGTTATGTATTTATTATATCCACAACGTTCATCCATATTTTGAGATCATTTTGGAGCATTATTAAAAAAAAAAAAAAACTTATCCAAAGATCAACTGGACCACACGACAAAGAGCAGTAGAAAATTGATTTTCACTGTTGAAATTTTTGTAGGTCCCACCATAACATTTATTTTCCATCCAATCTATTCATAAGGTCACAAAGACCTGGATGAATAGGAAAAATAAATTTAGTAATAATTCAAAACTTACGTGACTCCTGAAAGGATTTCAACGGTCGACGTTCAAAGCAGAATGGCGTTACCATTTGCTACGGTCCGACCTATGGCTACGGATTATAACCGTAGCCATAGATACCATAATTCGCAGCAATAAAGTCCGTCCGAAGTAGGCGTGCCGAACTATCAGCCCCCCGCGCCACTTGCTGGCCTATCCGGCGCGCTCATGCCGATTTGGCGAGGCCACGCCTATAGGGTGGGCTCTATGACTACGGATAATAACCGTAGCTAAAGTTCGTAGCAACAGGTTTTTTTTATATATATTTTTTTTAAGTTATTAATAGAGAACTTTATTCTACCTATAAATTTTTCTAACACATGTCTATATAAATATGTATATATAAGCATATAAAATTTTTTTCCTCCTTTTTTCCATTTCTTTCTGTATTCATTTAACAAGAATATCTTCTAAACTAAAATTAGTTACTTAATGTACCCTATATGATTTAAGGGTAGGAGAAGCTACTTTAACCAACCAACTTGGTTATTTTTCAAGATTTCATCAGCTCGATGATCGAAAATCCATTTCATTCACTTAGCGGTCAATTTCGATCATTTCATTTACATGCATTTCACGGCCATTTTACTTCAATTCATCATCACTTCCATGCATTTCACGGTCATCCAAAACATTTTCGTGTTGATTCACGGTCATTTCGAGGCATTTCACGGTCAAACTCCTTCACTTCACGGTCATTTGCATGCATTTCAAGGTCATTTCGCATCAATTCATCATCACTTCCATGCATTTCACGGTCGTCCGAAACAATTCCGTGTTGATTCACGGTCATTTCGAGGCATTTCACGGTCAAACTCATTTACTTCACGGTCATTTGCATGCATTTCACGGTCATTTTGCTTCAATTCATCATCACTTCCATGCATTTCACGGTCATCCGAAACAATTCTGTTTTGATTCACGGTCATTTCGAGGCATTTCACGGTCAAACTCCTTCACTTCACTGTCATTTGCATGCATTTCAGGGTCATTTCGCTTCAATTCATTATCACTTCTATGCATTTCACGGTCATCTGAAACAATTTCATGTTGATTCACGGCATTTCGAGGCATTTCACGGTCAAACTCCTTCACTTCACGGTCATTTGCATGCATTACACGGTCATTTCGCTTCAATTCATCATCACTTCCACGCATTTCACGGTCATCCGAAACAATTCCATGTTGATTCACGGTCATTTCGAGGCATTTCACGGTCAAACTCCTTCACTTCACGGTCATTTGCATGCATTTCACGGTCATCTTGCTTCAATTCATCATCACTTCCATGCATTTCACGGTCATCCGAAACAATTCCGTGTTGATTCACGGTCATTTTGAGGCATTTCATGGTCAAACTCCTTCACTTCACGGTCATTTACATGCATTTCAGGGTCATTTCGCTTCAATTCATTATCACTTCCATGCATTTCACGGTCATCTGAAACAATTCCGTGTTGATTTACGGTCATTTCGAGGCATTTCAAGGTCAAAATCCTTCACTTCACGGTCATTTGCATGCATTTCACGGTCATTTCGCTTCAATTCATCATCACTTCCATGCATTTCACGGTCATTCGAAACAATTCCATGTTGATTCACGGTCATTTCGAGGCATTTCACGGTCAAACTCCCTCACTTCACGGTCATTTGCATGCATTTCACGGTCATTTCGCTTCAATTCATCATCACTTCCATGCATTGCACGGTCATCCGAAACAGTTCTGTGTTGATTCACGGTCATTTCAAGGCATTTCACGGTCAAACTCCTTCACTTCACGGTCATTTGCATGCATTTCACGGTCATTTTGCTTCAATTCATCATCACTTCCATGCATTTTACTGTCATCCAAAATAGTTCCGTGTTGATTCACGGTCATTTCGAGGCATTTCATGGTCAAACTCCTTCACTTCACGGTCATTTGCATGCATTTCACGGTCATTTTGCTTCAATTCATCATCACTTCCATGTATTTCACGGTCCTCCGAAACAGTTCTGTGTTGATTCACGGTCATTTCGAGGCATTTCACGGTCAAACTCCTTCACTTCACGGTCATTTGCATGCATTTCACGGTCATTTCGCTTCAATTCATCATCACTTCCTTACATTTCACGGTCATCCGAAACAATTCCGTGTTGATTCACGGTCATTTTGAGGCATTTCACGGTCAAACTCCTTCACTTCACGGTCATTTGCATGCATTTCAGGGTCATTTCGCTTCAATTCATTATCACTTCCATGCATTTTACGATCATCTAAAACAATTCCGTGTTGATTCACGGTCATTTCGAGGCATTTCACGATAAAACTCCTTCACTTCATGGTCATTTGCATGCATTTCAGGGTCATTTCGCTTCAATTCATTATCACTTCCATGCATTTCACGGTCATCCGAAACAGTTCCGTGTTGATTCACGGTCATTTGCATGCATTTCATGGTCATTTCGCTTCAATTCATGATCACTTCCATGCATTCCACGGTCATCCGAAACAGTTCCGTGTTGATTCACGGTCATTTCGAGGCATTTCACGGTCAAACTCCTTCACTTCACGATCATTTGCATGCATTTCACGGTCATTTCGCTTCAATTCATCATCACTTCCATGCATTTCACGGTCATCCTAACACAATTCCGTGTTGATTCACGGTCATTTCGAGGCATTTCACGGTCAAACTCCTTCACTTCACGGTCATTTGCATGCATTTCAGGGTCATTTCGCTTCAATTCATTATCACTTCCATGCATTTCACGGTCATCGAAAACAATTCCGTGTTGATTCATGGTCATTTCGAGGCATTTCACAGTCAAACTCCTTCACGGTCATTTGCATGCATTTCACGGTCATTTCGCTTCAATTCATCATCACTTCCATGCATTTCGCGGTCATCCGAAACAATTCCATGTTGATTCACGGTCATTTCGAGTCATTTCACGGTCAAACTCCTTCACTTCACGGTCATTTGTATGCATTTCACGGTCATTTCGCTTCAATTCATCATCACTTCCATGCATTTCACGGTCATCCGAAACAGTTCCATGTTGATTCACGGTCATTTCGAGGCATTTCACGGTCAAACTCCTTCACTTCACGGTCATTTGCATGCATTTCACGGTCATTTTGCTTCAATTCATCATCACTTCCATGCATTTTACCATCATCCTGTCACGCCCCAAACTCGGAAACCAGGATCACAAAATTTTCGATCGCCGAATCCAGCGCCGACAGCCTCCGTAGAACCCCATTCTCAGCTCCTAGCGCCCATTCGCTAGGTTCTGATCCTGAGATGCTACGAGGAGGATTTTCAACGACAGTTTGATTCGTAATAAGCATGACCAAAGGCATAACCCACAAAGAACAACCAAGTACTCCATTACATTTCCACTATGATCAAAAACTTTACAAGTACAATGAGCATAAAGGAAAATACAATGGTAAAGAACAAAAACTCCAAAACGCTCTGCAATGTGCTCCTGCCTCAGCGTTGCTGCGATCCAACATCACCTACACGCAACGGTCGTGCATAAGCTTATAGAAAGCTTAGAGGGTGGTGAAAGTGTGTGCGCAAGGTAGTAATATGAACATGCAATGTCAGAATAATACGGAATATGCAGATGGAACCATAATATCATGAGCCGTACTAAGGCTTATGCGATGTAAGACATGAATGGTATCGGCCATCCCAAGGCCATGCGATGTACAATACAACTCAAACATACAGATCCTCATCTATGTCCACACATCAATATAGCTCAAATATGGAATATCACCGGGGTCTAGTACACTCTAAACCAGATTGCCGCCACATCGCGCGCAATAAGGTAAGTGAAAGAGACCACACTATCCGTCTGTCAATATCGAGCGCGACTCGTCGATAGCGGACCCATTCCTCGAGCTGGTCAGACTCAGCCTAACATTGCCCCCTACTCTCGGGTGGGTAAGGCCGCACCCCCTTTCAACCAACCATAACACAGTGGAGAGCGTAACCGTATGGTAATCGGCACTCAACGCTCATCTACCCACTCGGTATAGACGTTGGAGCAACTTCTTGGTACCATAAGGGTTTAGGAACTTTCACCTAGGGACATCTATAGTATCCCATATAGAACAAGATTTTCGGTATCCAATCCTACCAACCACGATATATCTGTGGAAGTTACAACCCCGATGTCGCTAGGGCATACAATATCCATGTCATACAAATGCGATATGCATGATTCACGCTCAACCTGCCCGAAGGCATATGCTATGATCAGTCAATCCTCATATCAAGCATGCATATGATGCATATGATCATGAGTCATGAAACTATACTAAACAGGTAAATGAGTGATGATTCAATCTTGCAATGCAGATGGGCCTGGACGGCCTATACACAATAAGTACGGCCCAGTAATGGGCCCTAAGGAGAGTCGTAATGTGGACATCCAACCAGCATCACACTCGCAATGTGGACGTCAAACCAACATTGCCCCCAAGGCACGATCGCCGTAAACATTGCTAGTTAGTCTGTATGGAAATTATACATTGCAATGGACCGTAGGTTCCTCCCATTGGGCCTTACATGTATATCAAATGGGTCATATCTTATGGGCCTTTTATTTATCAGATGGGCCACATAAATGGGTCACACCAATGGGTCTTATGTGCATTGCAATGGGTCAAAACCTGTGGGCCTTGGATTGCATCAAATGAGCTTATCTCATGGGTCGAATGGGTCACACCAATTGAATCCCATATGAACGTCAAATGGGCCTTAACCCTTAGGCATTATATGAGTTCAATGAGCCTAAACCCCTAGGCCTTATGGTACATCAAATGGGCCTAAACCCGTAGGCCTTGTATAAACCAGATGGGCCTAAACCCATAGGCCTTAAACAAATCAAATGGGCCTGATCCCATGGGCTCTAAATTACCTCAAATGGGCCTAATCCCATGAGCTTTGGAACACATCAAATGGGTCCAATCCCATGGGACTTGGGATATATCAAATGGGCCTAGTCCCATAGTCTTGAAACGTATCAAGTATGCCTAAACCCATAGGCCTTAGATATCAAGTGGGCCTAAGCCCATAGGCCTTGTATCCATCAAATGGGCCTAACCCATAGGCCTTTCATGAATCAAATAGGCCTAATCCTTACATGAGTGGCCCACCCAATCGGCAACTCATGCATTAAAATGATCATACCGAGTGGATGGACGGTCTAGATGCACCACATGCATCATGGTGGGTCCCACTGTCCAGTGGACAGTGCGGATGGAGCACATACATTACAAAGGGCCCCACACAATACATAAGGTGGGTGCCACCGTCCGCTGGACGGTGGACTTAAGACATATGCATCATTTGTGGGTCCCATGTGGGGCCCACAGTAATATTTATTTGGCATCCAACCCGTTGATATGGTCAAACAGACCCGGTTGAAGGAAAAACATAAATTTCAGCTTGATTCAAAACTTCAGTGGGCCCCATAGAAGATTTCAATGGCAGGCATTCAATTCCACTATTTCCTGTGGTGTGGGCCACCCAGGTCTTGGATTGAGCCGAAACTTGGAGGGGACCCACCTGAAAAGGGGGCCCACCTCATGAACAGATTGGATGATAAACAAACATTAAGGGGGGCCCACGGCTGGAGCCGTGGGTCCCTTGCTGGACGCCGCCCGCCCGTCTTCACGGCTGCACGCAGCAGTGTGCAGCGCTGCTCGCTGTCAAAAAATGCAGAGGCTCTGCCTCTTAGCATTTTTGGGAAAAATCTGTTTTCCCAAGGTTTTTCACATGTGGGGCCCGCTAAGATAAAATTCGCCCCGGCCATTGCGTTCAGTGGCCTGAAACAGTCGAAATGAGTCCGAAGTTTGAATTTTTTGGGTGCATAGAATCACCAGAAAATGTCTCAATGGTAGCCGCCAATGTTTCTCATGCTATGGCCCACAAGATATTCAGATCAGCCCCATTCTTTTACTTGACGGTTAAAACGTTGCGGGTGAGAGGATGGACGGCTTGGATCGAATATATACATCAAGGTGGGGCCTACACAAGGGGACCACCCAAAAGCTCCTCTTTTTCTTTCCCTTATCTTTTTTTTTTTTTTAAACGTCCAGCGTCCCAGACGCTGGACGGTTTTATTTTATTATTATTTTTTATATATATAGAGAGAGTGGTGGGCCCTGATGAAGTGGGCCACCACCGATGGGTGATATGGGTACTACATCTAAGGTGGGCCCCACTTGAATAAAAATTTGAACAAAACAAACCTCAAGGTGGGATCCATTCAAGTGGGCCACACAATCCTATTGCATAAAATAAAATAAAATAAAATAAAATAAAATAAATAAAAGAGAGAGAGAGAGACATGGAGAGTGGGACACGCCTTGTGATGGAGGGCTCCGCCACTATGAGCCCTCCCTTGAATGAAATCATACAACACGGATCCCTTTGAACATGGGACCATCAAAAATATAAATCAACGGTGGAAATCCATTCCTCACCGATATGGACGGTCTAGATGACCTTTCTAAATGAAATAAACATCATGATGGGGTCCATGGAGAATGGCCCCATCATGGAACTATCGTGATGATCCAAATGGGCCATCGGCCACATTTTAGGGTCCCAAGTGAGATCCACACCATTGATCGGTGGGCTTCACTTGACCCATCATAAAAATGAGAAAAACTACCCTATAGAGGCACCCACCGTCCGATCTTCTTGCTCCTAGGGGTTCCTTGGCACCTTAGCTTCAACTTCAATGGATGAGATGAAGAATGGAGGGTTGAGATGAGAGATCTTGGGATGAAGAGGTGGGCCACTTGGAGTTTAGGGATTCTTAGAAAATTTCATACGTATGGGCTCTTTTGCTTGGAGATTTTTGAAATGAGAAAGAGAGAAAGAGAGAGAGTGATGTAGAGAGAGATGGATGGATGGATGGATGATGGTTGTGTAAGAAAGTATTGACTTTTGAGGCTTTTGTGTAAGAAAGGTATGGGTGGTGAAGACTTTTGTGGCTTTTTGTATAAGAGAGGTATAGGTGGTGAAGACTTTTGTGGTTGCTTGGGAAAAGGGAATAAAGTGATGTGTACTTGACGTGTGATGGCTTGATGGATTGATTGATTGATGGGATTTATGTGATTGATGTGACACATCGTAGAGATTCTCTTGGTTTTCACAACGCGCGGCGTTTTCTTGCACCGAACGTCGGTCTACAACTCTTGACCAGGGTATCGCCTCGGCGCGCAAGTCGCGGCATCGGAACCGCAACGACGGCGCGGTCGCTATGGTATTGGTCTCGGGCTGAGTCGACTTGGGTTATCGGCATATGATTCAGGATCGCGCGTCGATTTTGGTTAAGGGTCGAAGGTTGCCGGAATTCGACCGGTAAGACCGCGGAAGTCTATGGAACGGTACAGTGTAAGATACGGGTCTTACACATCCAAAACAGTTTCGTGTTGATTCACGGTCATTTCGAGGCATTTCACGGTCATTTGCATACATTTCACGATCATTTTGCTTCAATTCATCATCACTTCCATGTATTTCACGGTCCTCCGAAACAGTTCTGTGTTGATTCACGGTCATTTCGAGGCATTTCACGGTCAAACTCCTTCACTTCACGGTCATTTGCATTCATTTCACGGTCATCTTGCTTCAATTCATCATCACTTCCATGCATTTCACGGTTATCCGAAACAGTTCCGTGTTGATTCACGGTCATTTCAAGGCATTTTACGGTCAAACTCCTTCACTTCACGGTCATTTGCATGCATTTCAGGGTCATTTCGCTTCAACTCATTATCACTTCCATGCATTTTACGATCATCTGAAAGAATTCCGTGTTGATTCACGGTCATTTCGAGGCATTTCACGGTTAAACTCCTTCACTTCACGGTCATTTGCATGCATTACACGGTCATTTCGTTTCAATTCATCATCACTTCCATGCATTTCACGGTCATCCGAAATAATTCCATGTTGATTCACGGTCATTTCGAGGCATTTCACGGTCAAACTCCTTCACTTCACGGTCATTTGCATGCATTTCAAGGTCATTTCGCATCAATTCATCATCACTTCCATGCATTTCACGGTCGTCCGAAACAATTCCGTGTTGATTCACGGTCATTTCGAGGCATTTCACGGTCAAACTCATTTACTTCACGGTCATTTGCATGCATTTCACGGTCATTTTGCTTCAATTCATCATCACTTCCATGTATTTCACGGTCCTCCGAAACAGTTCTGTGTTGATTCACGGTCATTTTGAGGCATTTCACGGTCAAACTCCTTCACTTCACGGTCATTTGCATGCATTTCACGATCATCTTGCTTCAATTCATCATCACTTCCATGCATTTCACGGTTATCCGAAACAGTTCCGTGTTGATTCACGGTCATTTCAAGGCATTTTACGGTCAAACTCCTTCACTTCACGGTCATTTGCATGCATTTTAGGGTCATTTCGCTTCAACTCATTATCACTTCCATGCATTTTACGATCATCTGAAAGAATTCCGTGTTGATTCACGGTCATTTCGAGGCATTTCACGGTTAAACTCCTTCACTTCACGGTCATTTGCATGCATTACACGGTCATTTCGTTTCAATTCATCATCACTTCCATGCATTTCACGGTCATCCGAAATAATTCCATGTTGATTCACGGTCATTTCGAGGCATTTCACGGTCAAACTCCTTCACTTCACGGTCATTTGCATGCATTTAACGGTCATCTCGCTTCAATTCATCCTCACTTTCATGCATTTCACGGTCATCCGAAACATTTTCGTGTTGATTCACGGTCATTTTGAGGCATTTCACGGTCAAACTCCTTCACTTCACAGTCATTTGCATGCATTTCACGGTCATTTTGCTTCAATTAATCATCACTTCCATGCATTTTACTGTCATCCAAAATAGTTCCGTGTTGATTCACAGTCATTTCGAGGCATTTCACGGTCAAACTCCTTCACTTCACGGTCATTTGCATACATTTCACGGTCATTTCGCTTCAATTCATCATCACTTCCATGCATTTCACGGTCATCCGAAACAATTCCATGTTGATTCACGGTCATTTCGAGGCATTTCACGGTCAAACTCCTTCACTTCACGGTCATTTGCATGCATTTCACGGTCATTTCGCTTCAATTCATCACCACTTCCATGCATTTCACGGTCATCCGAAACAGTTCCGTGTTGATTAACGTTCATTTCGAGGCATTTCACGGTCAAACTCCTTCACTTCACGGTCATTTGCATGCATTTCACGGTCATTTCGCTTCAATTCATCACCACTTCCATGCATTTCACGGTCATCCGAAACAGTTCCGTGTTGATTAACGGTCATTTCGAGGCATTTCACGGTCAAACTCCTTCACTTCACGGTCATTTTCATGCATTTTACGGTCATTTCGCTTCAATTCATCATCACTACCATGCATTTTACTGTCATCCAAAACAGTTCCGTGTTGATTCACGGTCATTTCGAGGCATTTCACGGTTAAACTCCTTCACTCCACGGTCATTTGCATGCATTTCACGGTCATTTTTCTTCAATTCATCATCACTTCCATGTATTTCACGGTCCTCCGAAACAGTTCCGTGTTGATTCACGGTCATTTCGAGGCATTTCACGGTCAAACTCCTTCACTTCACGGTCATTTGCATGCATTTCACGTTCATTTCGCATCAATTCATCATCACTTCCATGCATTTCACGGTCATCCGAAACAATTCCATGTTGATTCACCGTCATTTCGAGGCATTTCACAGTCAAACTCCTTCACTTCACGGTCATTTGCATGCATTTCAGGGTCATTTTGCTTCAATTCATTATCACTTCCATGCATTTTATGGTCATCTAAAATAATTCTGTATTGATTCACGGTCATTTCGAGGCATTTCACGGTAAAATTCCTTCACTTCATAGTCATTTACATGCATTTCAGGGTCATTTCGCTTCAATTCATTATCATTTCCATGCATTTCATGGTCATCCGAAACAGTTCCATGTTAATTCACGGTCATTTACATGCATTTCATGGTCATTTCGCTTCAATTCATCATCACTTCCATGCATTTCACGGTCATCCGAAACAGTTCCGTGTTGATTCACGGTCATTTCGAGGCATTTCACGGTTAAACTCCTTCACTTTACAGTCATTTGCATGCATTTCATGGTCATTTCGCTTCAATTCATCATCACTTCCATGCATTTCACGGTCATCCAAAACAATTCCGTGTTGATTCGCGGTCATTTTGAGGCATTTCACGGTCAAACTCCTTCACTTCACAGTCATTTGCATGCATTTCAGGGTCATTTCGCTTCAATTCATTATCACTTCCATGCATTTCATGGTCATCTGAAACAATTCCGTGTTGATTCACGGTCATTTCGAGACATTTCACGGTGAAACTCCTTCACTTCACGGTCATTTGCATGCATTTCACGGTCATTTAGCTTCAATTCATCATCACTTCTATGCATTTCATGGTCATCCGAAACAATTCCATGTTGATTCACGGTCATTTCGAGGCATTTCACGGTCAAACTCCTTCACTTCACGGTCATTTGCATGCATTTCACGGTCATATCGCTTCAATTCATCATCACTTCCATGCATTTCACGGTCATCCGAAACAGTTCCGTGTTGATTCATGGTCATTTCGAGGCATTTCACGGTCAAACTCCTTCACTTCACGGTCATTTGCGTGCATTTCACGATCATTTTACTTCAATTAATCATCACTTCCATGCATTTTACTGTCATCCAAAATAGTTCCGTGTTGATTCACGGTCATTTCGAGGCATTTCACGGTTAAACTCCTTCACTTCACGATCATTTGCATGCATTTCAGGGTCATTTCGCTTCAATTCATCATCACTTCCATGTATTTCACGGTCCTCCGAAACAATTCCGTGTTGATTCATGGTCATTTCGAGGCATTTGACGGACAAACTCCTTCACTTCACGGTCATTTGCATGCATTTCACGGTCATTTCGCTTCAATTCATCATCACTTCCATGCATTTCACGGTCATCCGAAACAATTCTGTGTTGATTCACGGTCATTTTGAGGCATTTCACGATCAAACTCCTTCACTTCACAGTCATTTGCATGCACTTCAGGGTCATTTCGCTTCAATTCATTATCACTTCCATGCATTTTACGGTCATCTGAAAGAATTTCGTGTTGAATCACGGTCATTTCGAGGCATTTCACGGTCAAACTCCTTCACTTCACGGTCATTTGCATGCATTTCACGGTCATTTCGCTTCAATTCATCATCACTTCCATGCATTTCACGGTCATCCGAAACAATTCCATGTTGATTCACGGTCATTTCGAGGCATTTCACGGTCAAATTCCTTCACTTCACGGTCATTTGCATGCATTTCACGGTCATTTCGCTTCAATTCATCATCACTTTCATGCATTTCACGGCCATCCGAAACAATTCCGTGTTGATTCACGGTCATTTCGAGGCATTTCACGGTCAAACTCCTTCACTTCGCGGTCATTTACATGCATTTCACGGTCATTTCGCTTCAATTCATCATCACTTCCATGTATTTTACGGTCATCCGAAACAGTTCCGTGTTGATTCACGGTCATTTCGAGGCATTTCACGGTTAAACTCCTTCACTTCACGGTCATTTGCATGCATTTCACGGTCATTTTGCTTCAATTCATCATCACTTCCATGTATTTCACGGTCCTCCAAAACAATTCCGTGTTGATTCACGGTCATTTCGAGGCATTTCACGGTCAAACTCCTTCACTTCACGGTCATTTGCATGCATTTCACGGTCATTTCGCTTCAATTCATCATCACTTCCATGCATTTCACGGTCATCCGAAACAATTCCGTGTTGATTCACGGTCATTTCGAGGCATTTCACGGTCACACTCCTTCACTTCACGGTCTTTTGCATGCATTTCAGGGTCATTTCGCTTCAATTCATTATCACTTTCATGCATTTCACGGTCATCCAAAACAGTTCCGTGTTGATTCACGGTCATTTTGAGGCATTTCACGGTCATACTCCTTCACTTCATGGTCATTTGCATGCATTTCACAGTCATTTCGCTTCAATTCATCATCACTTCCATGCATTTTACGGTCATCCGAAACAATTTCGTGTTGATTCATGGTCATTTTGAGACATTTCACATCAAACTCCTTCAATTCACAGTCATTTGCATGCATTTCACGGTCATTTCGCTTCAATTCATGATCACTTCCATGCATTTCATGGTCATCCGAAACAATTCCATGTTGATTCACGGTCATTTCGAGGCATTTCATGGTCAAACTCCTTCACTTCATGGTCATTTGCATGCATTTCACGGTCATTTCACTTCAATTCATCATCACTTCGATGCATTTCATAGTCATCCGAAACAATTCCGTGTTGATTCACGGTCATTTCGAGGCATTTCACGGTCAAACTCCTTCACTTCACGGTCATTTGCATGCATTTCACGGTCATTTCGCTTCAATTCATCATCACTTCCTTGCATTTCACGGTCATCCGAAACAATTCCATGTTGATTCACGGCCATTTCGAGGCATTTCACGGTCAAACTCCTTCACTTCACCGTCATTTCCATGCATTTCACGGTCATTCCTAGCGATTCCGTGTTCATTCACGGTCAATTCACTTCACTTCACTTCACGGCCATTTCCACGCACTTCGCGATCATTTCACCTCACTTCACCGTCATTTTCATGCATTTCACGGTCATTCCCGGCGATTCCGTATACATTCACGATCATTTTGACGCACTTCACGGTCAATTCACTTCACTTCACGGCCATTTTCAAGCACTTCACGGTCAATTCACTTAACTTCACCATCATTTTTATGCATTTCACGGTCATTCCCTGCGATTCCGTGTTCATTCATGGTCAATTTGACGCACTTCACGGTCAATTCACTTCACTTCACAGCCATTTCCATGCATTTCACGGTCATTCCCGGCGATTCCGTGTACATTCACAATCATTTTGACGCACTTCACGGTCAATTCACTTCACTTCACGGCCATTTTCAAGCACTTCACGGTCAATTCACTTAACTTCACCATCATTTTTATGCATTTCACGGTCATTCCCTGCAATTCCGTGTTCATTCATGGTCAATTTGACGCACTTCACGGTCAATTCACTTCACTTCACAACCATTTCCATACACTTCGTGGTCATTTCACTTCACTTTACCATCATTTCCATGCATTTCACGGTCATTCCTAGCAATTCTGTGTTCATTTCACGGTTTAGGTTTTGGGATTTGAGAATGAGTTCGGGTTTAGGTTATAGGTTTTAGTTTCGGTTTAGGTTATAGGTTAACGGTTTAGGTTTAGGCTATAGGTTTTTGGATTTGAGAATGGGTTCGGGTTTAGGTTATAGGTTTTGGTTTTGGTTTAGGTTATAGGTTTTGGGATTTGAGAATGGGTTCGGGTTTAGGTTATAGGTTTTGGTTTTGGTTTAGGTTATAAGTTATAGGTTTAGGTTAAGATTTAGGTTTAGGTTTTAGGATTTGAGAATGGGTTCGGGTTTAGGTTATAAGTTTTGGTTTCGATTTTGGTTATAGGTTAACGGTTTAGGTTTAGGTTATAGGTTTTTGGATTTGAGAATGGGTTCGGGTTTAGGCTATAGGTTTTGGTTTTAGTTTAGGTTATAGGTTTAGGTTTAGGTTATAGGTTTTGGGATTTGAGAATGGGTTCGGGTTAACGTTTAGGTTTAGGTTATAGGTTTTTGGATTTGAGAATGGGTTCCAGTTTAGGGTATAGGTTTTGGTTTTAGTTTAGGTTATAGGTTTTGATTTAGGTTATAGGTTTTGGGATTTGAGAATGGGTTTGGGTTTAGGTTATAGGTTTTGGTTTTGGTTTAGGTTATATGTTATAGGTTTAGGTTTAGGTTATAGGTTTAGGTTGTAGGTTTTGGGATTTGAGAATGGGTTCGGGTTTAGGTTATAGGTTTTGGTTTTGAAAATGGGTTCGGGTTTAGGCTATAGGTTTTGGTTTTAGTTTAGGTTATAGGTTTTGGGATTTGAGAATGAGTTCGGGTTTAGGTTATAGGTTATAGGTTTAGGTTTTGGTTTAGGTTTTGGATTTATAGGTTTTAGTCTTAAATCCCAAAACCTATAACTTAAACCTAAACCTAAATCAAAACCCGAACCCATTCTCAAATCCCAAAACCTATAACTTAAACCTAAACCAAAACCTATAACCTAAACCCGAACCCATTCTCAAATCCCAAAACCTCTAACCTAAACCTAAACCTTAACCTAAACCAAAACCAAAACTTATAACCTAAACCAAAACCAAAACCTATAGCCTAACCCGAACCCATTCTCAAATCCCAAAACCTATAACCTAAACCTAAACCAAAACCTTAACCTAAACCTATAACCTATAACCTAAACCTTTAACCTAAACCATAACCCATTCTTAAATACGAAAACCTATAACCAAAACCAAAACCTATAACCTAAACCCGAACCCATTATCAAATCTTAAAACCTATAACCTAAAGCAAAACCAAAACCTATAACCTAAACCCGAACCCATTCTCAAATCCCAAAACTTCTAACCTTAACCTAAACCAAAACCAAAACCTATAACCTAACCCGAACCCATTCTCAAATCTCAAAACCTATAACCTAAACCTAAACCAAAACCTTAACCTAAACATATAACCTATAACCTAAACCCGAACCCATTCTCAAATCCCAAAACCTCTAACCTTAACCTAAACCAAAACCAAAACCTATAACCTAACCCGAACCCATTCTCAAATCTCAAAACCTATAACCTAAACCAAAACCAAAACCTTAACCTAAACCTATAACCTATAACCGAAACCAAAAACCAAAACCTTTAACCTAAACCCGAACCCATTCTCAAATCCCAAAACCTAAACCTAAACCTTAACATAAACCTATAACCTATAACCTAAACCAAAATCAAAACCTATAACCTAAACCCGAACGCATTCCCAAATCCCAAAAGCGATAACCTAAACCAAAACCTATAACCTAAACCAAAACCAAAACCAAAACCTATGGCCTAAACCCGAACCCATTCTCAAATCCCAAAACCTATAACCTAAACCAAAACCTATAACCTAAACTAAAACCAAAACCTATAGCCTAAACCCGAACTCAGTTTCAAATCCAAAAACCTATAACCTAAACCTAAACCTTAACCTAAACAGTTAACCTATAACCTAAACCGAAACCAAAACTTATAACCTAAACCCGAACCCATTCTCAAATCCCAAAACCTAAACCTAAACCTTAACCTAAACCTATAACCTATAACCCTTGAGATTTGAGAATAGGTTTAGGTTATAGGTTATAGGTTAAGGTTAGGGTGTAGGTTAAGGTCATTTGCTATAGGTTATAGGTTTACGTTAAGGTTTAGGTTTAGGTTTAAGTTATAGGTTTTGGGATTTGAGAATAGGTTTAAGTTATAAGTATAGGTTTAAGTTAGGGTATACGTTAATGTTTAGGGAAATGACCATGAATCAACACAAAATTGCCGGGAATGATTGTGAAATGCATGAAAATGACCGTGAAGTGAAGCGATTGGACCGCGAAATGCGTTGAAATGACCATGAAATGCATGCAAATGACCGTGAAGTGAAGGAGTTTGACCGTGAATCAACATGGAATTGTTTCGGACGATCGTGAAATGCATGGAAGTGATCATGAATTGAAGCGAAATGACTATGAAATGCATGCAAATGACTGTAAATTGAAGGAGTTTGACCATGAAATGCCTCAAAATGACCGTGAATCAACATGGAATTGTTTCGGATGACCGTGAAATGCATGGAAGTGATGATGAATTGAAGCAAAATGACCATGAAATGCATGCAAATGACCGTGAAGTGAAGGAGTTTGACCATGAAATGCCTCGAAATGACCGTGAATCAACATGGAATTGTTTCGGACGACCGTGAAATGCATGGAAGTGATCATGAATTGAAGCGAAATGACCATGAAATGCATGCAAATGACTGTAAATTGAAGGAGTTTGACCGTGAAATGCCTCGAAATGACCGTGAATCAACACGGAATTGTTTCGGATGACCGTGAAATGCATGGAAGTGATGATGAATTGAAGCAAAATGACCATGAAATGCATGCAAATGATCGTGAAGTGAAGGATTTTGACTGTGAAATGCCTCGAATTGACCGCGAATCAACACGGAACTGTTTCGGATGACCGTGAAATGCATGGAAGTGATAATGAATTGAAGCGAAATGACTCCTGAAATGCATGCAAATGACCGTGAAGTGAAGGAGTTTGACCGTGAAATGCCTCGAAATGACCGTGAATCAACACGAAATTGTTTCGGATGACCGTGAAATGCATGAAAGTGATGATGAATTGAAGCAAAATGACCGTGAAATGATGCAAATGACCGTGAAGTGAAGGAGTTTGACCGTGAAATGCCTCGAAATGACCGTGAATCAACACGAAATTATTTCGGATGACCGTGAAATGCATGGAAGTGATAATGAATTGAAGCAAAATGACCATGAAATGCATGCAAATACCGTGAAGTGAAGGATTTTAACCGTGAAATGTCTCGAAATGACCGTGAATCAACACAGAACTGTTTCGGATGACCGTAAAATGCATGGAAGTGATGATGAATTGAAGCGAAATGACCGTGAAATGCATGCAAATGACCGTGAAGTGAAGGAGTTTGACCGTAAAATGCCTTGAAATGACCGTGAATCAACACGGAACTGTTTCGGATAACCGTGAAATGCATGGAAGTGATGATGAATTGAAGCGAAATGACCGTGAAATGCATGCAAATGACCGTGAAGTAAAGGAGTTTGACCATGAAATGCCTCGAAATGACCATGAATCAACACGGAATTGTTTCAGATGACCGTGAAATGCATGGAAGTGATGATGAATTGAATCGAAATGACCGTGAAATGCATGCAAATGACCGTGAAGTGAAGGAGTTTGACCGTGAAATGCCTCGAAATGACCGTGAATCAACACGGAACTATTTTGGATGACCGTGAAATGCATGGAAGTGATGATGAATTGAAGCAAAATGACCGTGAAATGCATGCAAATGACCGTAGAGTGAAGGAGTTTGACCGTGAAATGCCTCGAAATGACCGTTAATCAACACGGAATTGTTTCGGATGACCGTGAAATGCATGGAAGTGATGATGAATTGAAGCGAAATGACCGTGAAATGCATGCAAATGACCGTGAAGTGAAGGAGTTTGACTGTGAAATGCCTCGAAATGACACTGAATCAACACGGAATTATTTCGGATGACCGTGAAATGCATGGAAGTGCTAATGAATTGAAGCGAAATGACCGTGAAATGCATGCAAATGACCGTGAAGTGAAGGAGTTTGACCGTGAAATGCCTCGAAATGACCGTGAATCAACACGGAATTGTTTCAGATGACCGTGAAATGCATGGAAGTGATGATGAATTGAAGCGAAATGACCGTGAAATGCATGCAAATGACCGTGAATCAACACGGAACTGTTTCGGATGACCGTGAAATGCATGGAAGTGATGATGAATTGAAGCGAAATGACCGTGAAATGCATGCAAATGACCGTGAAGTGAAGGAGTTTGACCGTAAAATGCCTCGAAATGACTGTGAATCAACACGAAAATATTTTGGATGACCGTGAAATGCATGGAAGTGATGATGAATTGAAGTGAAATGACCGTGAAATGCATGTAAATGAAATGAACGAAATTGACCGCTAAGTGAATGAAATGGATTTTCGATCATCGAGCTGATGAAATCTTGGAAAATAACCAACTTTGTTGGTTAAAGTAGCTTCTCCTACCCAAAATCATATAGGGTACATTAAGTAACTAATTTTAGTTTAGAAGATATTCTTGTTAAATGAATAAAGAAAGAAATGGAAAAAAAGAGAAAAAAAATTTTGTATGCTTATATAGCGGAATGCTCACCTGCGAACTGGTTCGTACGTACTACGTACGAACTTTTTTGAAAACCCATCATACTTGATTTGGATCCATAATCTGAACCGTTCATGTGAAACAGCACCTCGTGAAACCCCCCAGGCTGAAGTTTTACTTTGATCTAAAACTTGATGGGCCATGAAAAATGAAAATAGTTTCCTCCCTTGATTTACATTTCTCTTTGCTCTGGCCCACTAGAATTTAGATTGGGGTGAAACTTTGTCACATGGGGTTTCATGGAATTCCGCATCACATGAACCGTTCAGATTAGACACCCATGGCACGTGTGCAAAGGTGCGCATGTGCGTAGGTGCACAGGGGAGCATGACTCTACTTATATATACATATTTATATAAATATGTGTTAGAATAAATTATAAGTAGAATAAAGTTCTCCATTGAAAAAAATAATAATAATAATAAAAATAATTTAAAAAAAAACATAAAAAAAAACCTGTTGCTACAGACTTTAGCTATGACTATTATCCGTAGCCATAGGGCCCACCCTATGGGTGTGGCCTCGCCGGACAGGCCAGCAAGTGGCGCGGGGGGCCGTTTGTTCGGCGCGCCCATCCCGGACGGACCCTATTACTATAAATTATGGTATCTATGGCTACGGTTAGGTCTGACCGTAGCAAATAGTAGCGACATTATGCTTTGAACGTCTACCGTTGAAACCCTTTCAGGGGTCATGAAAGTTTTGGATCATTACGATTTTTTTTTCCTATTCATCAGGGTCTTTGTGATCTCATGAATGGATTAGATGGAAGATAAATGTTATGGTGGGCCCTACAAAAGTTTCAACGGTGAAAATCAATTTTCTGCTGCTCTGTGGTGTTGTCCAGTTGATCTTGGGATATGATTTTTTTTTTGGGATAATGCTCCAAAATGATCTCGAAATTTGGATGAACATCGTAGATATAATAAATACATAACTGTGGGGCACGTGTAACGTTGATCTCTTTTGAACCGTTCATATGACTCGGAGTTCGACGAGCGTCAGTGCTCGTCTTGGCGCAGTGGCCGATCCGCTTGAAGGAAAAAGTAGGGGCATTTCCGACCTTTGGGAAGGTGTGCGTACACTCAGGGAGTATTCTTGGGATGTAAAATGGGGTGGGCTTCGTCTCGGGAGTGGCCCATATATTGGTCGTACAGTTGGAAATTTCTCAACAAAGAATGCACGCTGGCCGTGGATATGTGCGTGCAAACTCGGACACGTGGAACGCCTTGTGTTGAGATAGAGTAAGGCTCGGTTGTTTATTCAGTCAATTGTCACGCCGTTATTAATGGAAATAAGTAATTATGACTTACCCCACCTGTTTTAAATTAACCAGGAATTACGTTTTAAAATTCTATTTATAAAAATCATGTTATTATCAATTTAAATATGTGGGCCCTATAATGATATATGTGACCTAATCCACACCATTTTTCCTTTTTAACAACACATTTTAAGGCATGAACTAAAAATGACACAAATTCAAAGTTCAAGTGAATCACACTTGAGGAAACAATGATCATAAAAGCATCAATAATTGAAAGTTGTTCCCACTAGGGCTTATAATGATGTTTATTTGTCATCCAACATGTTCATAAGGTCACAGTCACAGAGAAAAAAATTATTCATCTTGATTCAAAACTTCTAAGGTCCTTAGGAAGCTTTCAATAGTACGAGTTCAATTCTCATTGTTTTATATGGTTTGATCCACCTGAGCTTTGCATCCGCCTCTTTGTTTTTTTACTCAATGTTACTTTGAAAATCTAATCGAAAATACAAAGGTAATTAATTATTATCCATTTATCTTAAACTACTATTGTAATTAAAAAATCAAACAATTCCCAAAGTCAGCTCAAGATATGAGTGTAGGTGAACCGATCCCTAAACTAAAGTCTTCGTACCGATCACACAAGAACAGATCAAAGGAAACTAAGTTTTAGATACTCAACGTTGCATTTGATTTGTAGTTGGATATTGAATTCAGAAATGACAAGATATCAACCATTTATTCATGTGGCTCCTTCGTGTGGGCTAACATGACTGGAATAGTTGCTTGGATTTTGAACTTAAGGATGACAAGATAACAACCATTTATTCATGTGGCTCCTTCTCGTGGGCTAACGTGGCTAGAATAGATGCTTGGTGATGAAACACTTAAAAAAAAAAACAAAAACTCATCTCCAAATCTTTAATGCATGCATATTAAATATTTTCTGTGCTACATGTGTAAATCTACATCATATATCTGCTCTTTATGAATTTTGGTACAAACATATATTTGCATCTTTACTGCACATATGCAACTGTACAAGACGATCAGAACTATTAATCCAGTGGGCCACCACACGCAAAGATTACCCAAAGATCACGGACTATTGAGCCATCTTAGACCCTGTATCAATCACATGAGAATGAACCGTAACTGTTTAAATTCAATTGGCCCATTACTTGGATCGAATGGCTAGCATAATCCAATCACCGTGATTATTAAGATGCTGGTCACATGCTGACCCCCCACTTCATAAATGAGTCAGATGGACTCGGCTTCTGTAGTGACCCCTCCAGTACCGAGCTTGGTATTATTCGGTATTGAAAAAGCTGTGTGGGCCTCATCATAATGTATGTTTTCTATCCATGCCATTCAGTCATTTTTCAAGCTCATTTCAGAGTAATTAAGGGACAAAAAATAAGGCAAATCTAAAACTCAAGTGGACCACGGCATAAGAAGAAATTGTGATAGTAACGGCTACCATCGAAACCTTTCTACAGCCAACTACGATGTTTATTTTGCATCCAACCTGTTCGTAAAGTCAAAGGGCTGCAGCCCCGACACATGTTGCAATTGTGTACCCTATATTTTAGACATTCTGAGAGCCACTTAAAGAAATACATGTGATGCTCGCGAAGTACATGACATGCGTAAGATTTACAAAATGACGACGGAGCGTAGCAGAGCACCGCGGAACATGGTCATGAGAAAAGCAATGCTGAACTACTTACAAGGATAGGTGTCAATGAAGAGTTTGAAACGTTAGAATGGTAATGAAGCGGTTACTGTGATAGTTGGACTTGAAAGGAAGCATCTGAATAGGTATTTCCAAAAACTCTATAAATACCAGAGTTCAATGAGATAAAATGTCTGATACCAACTCAATTAAAGAAATTAAATTTATTTTTCAATTATCTTATCATAATGTTTATGCTCTTTAGCATAATCTATCTTTTACTTTTCTTAGTGTAACCAGTAACCTAATCCTACATTAGGAGTAGTAGTAATCTAATAACCTTCGTTGTAATCAAAATCTACACTCATATGCTGGACGATTTCTACTGTAATACAAGTAGTTATTTTAGAAAAGTGTTTTGCAGTTACTCCCAGAGGTCGACTATAAGTGTTTCCTTTTTTCTGGTTTTCTATCTAAAAGCCTTTTTCTACATAAGACAAGGTGCAACCCATTTTCAAAGGATGAACTCTATCCTTTGATAATTATCTGATCATCTTAAAGAGCTTACGAGTGGCCGAATAGCTGGCCAATCTCCTTGAATGTTGGTCATATATAGTCAACGTATCTACCAATCTTAGCGGTTGGGGTTAAAGTTGTTCGGTTGGAATCGAGTCGTACATTCGGTTTTGATACGCCGATGCATATCACATGTGACCAAATTCGAAAACAAGAGTCAGTAGTTTTTAGCATGCCCAATGGGACACCTGATTTGGTATACATACCAGTGTAACTCTATTTCAATCAATTAATACAACTTGAGAAATATGAGCCAAAGGGTTACTTGAAACTCTTTTGGAGCTAATGAGCCCACAACACCCTATCCACTCGAGAAAATGCAAGTGCAACTAATACCTGAACTATTGAGTTCACCATCAAACCCAACGCTTAATCATCCAAAGCAGGATGGGACATCTTCATCTTGGAGCAATCCTCTTGAGTCGATGTCAATTGGGGTGCACGATATGTAGATGGAATCCATCATATCGTGTAATAAGGAAGGGCTGAAGGAGAGCTCAAGCAAAGTAATCGCGAATTTAGGTAGGCACCTTCAACAGGTGGATGGCTAGTCAGACTGAAAACTTGAATTGGATAGTGGCTTTCCTTACCGAGAGGGTGTCTAGTGCACCCCTGTAACACCTCGTACCTTTGATACTTGGGTGTTACCCGTAATGACCCCGGTTATTGAAAATAAAGATGATTAAACGAGATGACTTAAATTTTACACGTGTAGGTCCGAACTCCTGTTCGATGATGAATCCAACTACCATGATCCAAATGAACCAAGTCGAACCCGACACCACCCAGAAGGTAAAACTCATAAAATCCTTAGATTAAAACAGGTTATGAACAAAAATTTCTAAGCCACAATGACACCGTACATCCACTAACCACCTTAGAATCATAAATGAAGGTCAAATGGGTACTCGGAACCCCTCAAATGTCTATTCCACCGTTGAAACGAAACCTCATGCCCATCTGACCAGTGGAACGCATCATATGAACAAAAATAAGGCCCTGAATGGTATGAAATAGGCCACCTGGGCCTCACCCCATCCAAAACCGGGCCAGGACCTTTATAACTAGTTCTCAAGACAATTGAATGGTACAGATCAGTACCAGGGTCATTGTGGGCCCCCATAAATAGGTGTACGTACACTCCAACCACTAGTGCACGACGTGCACTTAACATACACTTGAGGTCAAACAGTAGTTGACCGACAAGTCCCTAGGAACGTTCCCGCCAACGCCCTGTTTAAAAGAATCAACCTTTGAGCTTCAAGGTCGCCTACCCTGGCCATTTTCCGGACGATCCACACTGTCAATTTCACTCGCATGGGTCCCCTGATAAAACTATATAAGAGTTTGAACTCGCTCATGAGAACGACTGAGATGAGGATGGACCGTCCGTTCCCTCATCATGTGGCTAGGATTAGAAGGAAGGGACCACCCGGATGCTTCTCTTACAAGGCAGCCTCCCCATGGACCAGCAGATCCAGACCTTCCTCAAGCACAGCTGGGAAGGTCCTTTCATGGCCTGAAATGGCTAGACAGAGCCAACTGAGGTTTCCTTTTCTAGGTTGGGGAGGGCGGCGATGCAGCCGCTGTCTCCTGAAGCTGCATTAAACACCTACCGTTAGCCTCTCTCTCCATAACTATATAAGGTGAGGCTCAGCTCCCTTAGACTCCACACAGAGAGAGAGATCAGGGAAAGTAGGAAACAAGGAGAGAAAAGAGAGAGAAAACTGAGTGAGGGAGAAAACAGTGGGTGTGTTTTGGTGAGCTTGGAGCACACTGCTCCAGCTCAGTCCGTGAAAACTGGACCGAGCCGAGTCAGTGCAGGACCACAGTAACACCGCTTGAGTAAAGAGAGAGAAAGGAAGGAAATGATAGAGAGAACAACCGTTCCTTCCTCCCTTCGAACCCACCAACCAACCTTCAAAGCCACATATCCACGTGCTTCATAGAGTCCATACGGACCGTCTGCAAGAGACGGATTGGAGAATGTAGCATCCAGACGATTTCCACCATTGGAGCCAAGCTCGGTAGGGTAAACAGCCCAAAAACTTCAGCCCTTTCTTTACTGGTTCTTTGTATCCATTTTCTTCTTCATTTTCATGTGGTTGTGAGGCCTGTTATAAGCCACGTTTGGGGCCAAAAATCCGACCGTACGAAAGCTTGAAAACGGCCTGAAGGCAGGCTCTGTTTTGAGGTTAGACATGGCCTGAATGCAGGCTCCGTCTGAGGCCGAGCATGGGTTGAGTGTAGGCTCTGTTTAAGGCCAAACCATGGCCTGTGAATGGGGCTGAATATAGCCCCTGTTTTATGGCTAAACGCACCTCTGTTTAAGGCCAAACAGGCTTGAGTATAGCCCTGCCTGGGGCTGAACGACGGCATGTAAATGGCCCCAGCTAGTGGCTGAAACTCAGTCCAGAATCACTTCACAAACGGACTCTGTTTCACAAACGGACTCTGTTTGAGCTGCAACGAGCCCCAGGTATCGGACTGATATCAGTCCTGAAACTCGGGTGAAAACGCCCCCGTTTCGGGCCATTCTGTGACGGAGAAGGTGGCAGCCACCGTGTCTCTGCTTGAGCACTGATTTGGGTCGAAAGACGACCGGAGAGGTGCTGTGTTTGAGCTCACAATCGGGGTAGAAAGTGGCCTCCAAAGCAGCCTGCAAACTGAGGCCGTTCTTACACATTGGCTGCTGGTGGGCTGCACCAGCCGTGGGCCTCACCAAATGCAGGTGGGCTGCACTAGCCGTGGGCCTCACCAAATGCAGGTGGGTTGCACAAGCGTGGGCCTCACCCTATAGAAGTTCGTGGACCACGTAAGTGGACCCCACCTCGATGACATGGGTTGCCAGGCCGCCCATCAAGGGACGTCAGTCCCTGGGCGTTTTTCCTTGTATACACATGCATGTGTAATACGTGCATGAAAAATTTAAATAACATTATGTTACTTTTGCATCTGTGCATGCATATGACCAGTGGGTCCCACACATGTGGACCCACCTCTGACAAATACGTTCCATACAATAAGATGCATGTGGATTACATCCAGGCTATCCGTCAGATGTTTCTATGGGCCTGATATGAGAATTTCATCCAAACCGTCATTCTCAGCCCCACCTGTTGAGGTTGTATGGAGTCCCCTCCATTTCATATAATAAAGTATTATATGTGGGCCCCACACCCATGTGAAATCCACATCGATATATATATATATATATATATATATATATATATATATATATATATATATATATATCAGATACATATATAGTATTTAAATGCACGTATCAAGATCTATCAAGATCTGACCGTCCATCCACTTCAACAGCCCTGGACGTGTTTTGTAAAGAAAAGAATAATATAACTAATAAAATGATATTTTATTGTAAAGTGTGTGTAGATATACGATATGTGGCCCACCATTATGAAATATGTCCAGGGGACGGTGGGCCCCTGCAGCTCGAGCTGCCTTGACGTCAGCAAACTGAGTTCCACCTTGAGGGACGTACTGCTCTCAACCGTCCAGATCAGGGACCCCATTTGACATGCACGTGTGATGCGTCCACACCACCTGAAGGTAGGCTCATATCCCTGGTGGGCCACACAGATCAGGCCGTCCATTTGTAGGCGTTACCCTGGGCCATCCATCAATGGACGACTGGCCCTGTTAGTTTCAAAAGTATATAAAACAATTGATATTATAGTATGATATACATGCGTAAGACCGGTGGGTCCCACACGTGTGGACCCACCTCTGAGATATGAATTCATCCCTGCCATCCACCGTCAGCACATGGATGGCAGGACCCACCTGATACGGGTGTAGAATCCAGACCGTTCGTCAGTGCAATAGATTCCACCATAAGCATAGGTGTTGTATCCACACCAATTGAGCAGTGCGTCCCAACCCAGTATAGGTAAATTGTTTACACCGACCATGTGACGATGGGCCACACCTTTGATGTATGTGTTCTTCATCCGTGCTGTCCAGCCCTCTGGACAGGTGGGGCCCATCCCATGGTGTGTTGCATATCCACACCATCCATGGGACTTCCGTGCGTTATACCTGAAAATCTAAGCTGTGGAAATAACTGACAGCATAAACTGTAATCTTTAGGAGATTCTTTGAGTGACCCGGGGCCACAAGGAGGCTCAGACCTAGTGCGTGAACATTATTATACAGGTGATGATTTCTTCACCTTGAGCTTTTTATCTTCTCATTAGATTAAGTTATAATTTTTATTTAAATTTATAATTGATATGTTAACTGTTGGAATTGAATCGCTATATTATTAATGTTTATCCTGCATATTTAGTTCATGCCTGTAAACTATTTATGAATTGCTTATGGAATTTAAACTGGTACATTAGTTGAAAACCCCCACCTATAGATGTCATCCCATACTTGGAATGTAACTCGATCAATGAGTTTCCATTAAACATCCTAAGATGGTAGTCTCATGGGCTAGGGATGGTAATCATGGGGTACTATACCCGAGCCGTCGGCCTACGCTAGGCCATGTGCTCCCCATAGTAACCGTGAGCTTATTTAAATTAACTAGTTGCAATTGGAGTAATAACGGGTTGACTAATCATGCATGCATAATACAGACCAGCATCTATTGCTGTCATACGTAACATACAGATTCGCCTGTTTGGATGTTTTGCCCGAGGCACCAACCATCATCTGTTGTTATCATACATTGCTATCATATGTAATATACAAATTTGTGTATCTGGATGTTTTGCCCGAGGCACCAACTATCATCTATTATTATCGTATATATTTGTCTGTTTGGATGTTTTACCCGAGGCACCAACCGTCTGGATGTTTTACCCAGGTTGTTGATATTGTTGTATGTGACATACAGATTCGCCTGGTTGAATGTTTTATCCGGGGCACAAATTATTATCCATTGTCATCATACGTATTTGCCTGTCTGGATATTTTTCCCGATGCACAGACCGTCTGGATGTTTTTTCCGGGTCGATGATTGCATGGGTGATGACCCCTATGTCCATCTAAATGTTTTACACGATACTAATTGCATTCACGCATCTATGCATCTAATAAGATTGCATTTACTCTGTTTTGGTTGTCTGAATGTTTTATACTATTTCTTACCTAATACGGCAGTGTGTAATATTGAGGGGAGTTCACACTGAGTTGGTCACTCATCCATCAAATATATAATTGTATAGGTAGCATAAGTGGCCCTGATGATGTTCATATTCATATTGGTGATGAGCGGGCTACGGTTGGCAATGGTGCATGATTATATTTGCTAAGGGCTACTACAGGATTTCACGGCTTAAGATTGTTGTAAATTTACCTTGTTTCACATGTAATGTTATTTCATTTTGTATTCGTAAGAATAGAGTCATTGGTTTGTATAAGTCATTATGAGCGACCACTTGTATATTTTAAAAGAAATTGGATATTTTCCTTAATGTTAATTTGTCCACCTTATGCTCATCTGCTTATTCTAATAAAAGGAAAATGTTATATTTGACCATCCTTTTAGGTTAACACTCGGGTTTTTGGGACACAAGTCATATACTCGGGTCCTGAAAAGTCGTGGCGTTACAACCCCAGCAAAATGTTGAGGTCAATCATGTTGGAAACTTAGCATCAATACAACCAGTTTCTCCCCTACAATGGAATACACATCTTGCTCCAACACAGGTTGTGTGGAATGCTCTCCCACTTACTAAATTCAAGTGACCTGAGTAGGAGATCAGAAACTTTATTTCTGAATTTAGAAATCAAGGAATGCCTAAAGGGCACCATTTCCCTAGGAATCTGCATTATAATAGGGGACAATACCTACTAGGTCTAGATCCACTAACAGTTGTTGAACCTCAACATTTGGACCGTGATCAAGTTATACAACTAGTACAAGACGTGGCAAGTCAAGTTATCGGCTTCACCACTACCTTTATATGTCACAAACCTTATCCTGAATGGATCGACCAACAATATTCGTTGTTGGGGGCAAAATAGAACGACTTATAAAAAGAGCCGACTCTACAATCAGCATGGACCCAATGGGTCAAACTGCTCGCAAGATACCTACTGGCAAATAAATGTTGACCACAAAGTAGGTTGGTATAGTCATAGGTCCACATGACTACCAGCCGATCATTGAGTAGGCTGGTTCAATTATAGGTCGGCTATACAATGGCTATAGGTCTACCATATCTCGGCACAATCTCCAACAAAGTCGGCAATCGATATCTACCATAAATGAATGCTGATATGTCAAGACCTTGAGTGAATGTTGATCTGTTGAGACCTTAGGTGAATGCTGATTTGTCAAACAGCTCGGTATTACCTACCTTTAAGGCATTATCCGCCTTTGTCGACCGATCTTGTCCCGAGCAACCAGCCCGAAGATCTCTCCCAAGATCTTCAGGAGATAAGATCAGATCTCGAGGACCTCGGATGCCTGTAACCATAAGATCAGATCCCGAATATCTTAGACGCCCATAATCTTGGGAGGATCCTCGACAAATCTGAGGATCTATACAAGAAAGTCTTAAAGGGGAAATGTTTCTCATGGTGTGATCTTCCCACTCATATAAATAAGGGAGCCTTTAATCAGTGAAAGGTACGCACATTCAATCATTCATATGACTAGTGACTCTTTTTCTAAAAGATCATCTCATATAAAAGACCCAAATTCATCGGAGGGTCTCCTTTGTTTCTTCATTTCCTGTGTGCAGGTTCTCGAGGGTCAACTAAGAAGGGTTTATATGAAAACTACATCAACATTCGTAATCTAAGAATTATCGACTAGACTTTGTGCTCTTCACGGGTGACACTGGTCAATGAACTATAAAACATATTGGTTGATTTACCATGCAATGAGGTGAACTGGATAACAATGATTATCATAAGTTACAACTGTTTAGTAATTTCTTAATCACAATAGCCTTTACTTGGTATTTTAATTTGTTGCCAAACTCCACCAAAATCAGGTAAGATATGGAAGAAAAGGCCTAATTCTTCTACAAGGATAGAGAAATTTCTCTGGCCGATCTTGCGCGTTTTCGTCAATTGCTTGGTGATTCGGTTGAAAACTATATTGTCTGGTTCAAGTGAGTGAAAGGCCAATGTAAGATAGTAATAACTGAGACCAAGTTCGTACAACTCGGCCGGGATGGTTTGTAATACGAACCCATCTTGTCACTCCCCGAAAATCAGTACCGGAGTACAGACACCATGGTCTCGAGTTCCTGGGTGTAAACCAAATAAAACGCACGTGTGACCTCATTTAGATTCACATTCATTTCACACATGAATGATCAAAGTAGCGCAATTCAACTTAACAGATTCAAAGCAATGTAAAAATAACAAAAATCCATAAATATATGGCTAAAAGTCAAAGAACAATCCCGATAGTGGTGTCTACCCAAATGGGAAATATACAGGCCACAATAAGCATTCTATAAATAACTAACGGAATCCACCTAACTCGATACTCCAAATATATAGATTTTCAAAATGTACAAAAATGAGAGAGGTGGGGCACTTCGCCCAAAGCTTGCTTATACGTCAACTAATATATACCGCAAATAAAATTTCAAGATCCCAATTTAGGTCAGGTGGACCCTGCCTGTGGGGCCCACCTTGATGTATGACTTGTATATCTTTGTCGTCTATCTGTTTTTGCAAATCATTTTATAACATGTGCCTAAAAGAGAAGATTCATATCTTAGTTGGACCACACTACAAGAAACATTGGTGAATGACCATTAAAAACTTTTTGTGGGCTAGAAAAGTTTTGGATCAAGCTGATATTTGTGTTTTCCATTCATCTAGATTTGTGTGACATTATTAACAGGTTGGATGGCAAAAAAAAATTGCAGTGGACCCTAAGAAGATGGTGGGCATTTAATAATAATTTTTTCCAATGGTGTGGTCCACCTAAGATTTGCATTTGATTCTATTTTACACTCATGCCCCATGAATTGACAAAACGGATGGCCGGCATAAATATGCAACACATACATTGAGGTGGGCCCCATGGCTAGGGTCTCACCCGATGGTCGCCTCCATAATTAAACTAGCCTCAGCTCTCGGCTCCTCTCTCACAACTTCAAAACCACTTTTCCCTCTTCACGAGCACATGAAAAAGGTGTTGGGGATTTTGACCAGTGGAATCACACAGATCCAGATCTAGGATAGCAATTCAATGACACCAAGCACACACAAGAGAACACAGATTTAACGTGGAAAACCCTTGCAGGAAAAAACCATGACACAAAGCGACAGATCTCCACTATGAAAATAGAAATTACAAAGAGAGAAGACTTATCCGATTCGAACAACCTTGAATCTCACCCTTGCTACACCCTTTAGAAACCCTTAGAACCCCTTTAGAAAGCCTTAGCATATCATCTTCCATCCCTAAAAAAGCCTTAGGAACACCTATTTATAGTTTAGACAACTTTCCTTCCGCATCCCAGTTGCGAAAGGACTTAAAAATCCATAAAATTTGCGTTTTCGTAATCGCATCTGCGGAAATCTTCGACGATATCGAAGGACTCTCGATAACAGCGTCGATATGATCTGAAGGTCTCTCGATCATATCGACAGAACCAAGAAAATTGTCCAGCGACCAATGGTGAAAATTCTGTGAATTATTGATGTTGTCGAGCCACTCTCGATAACAACCTCGATCCCATCTGAAACCCTGTCGATTGCATCGACAGACCACCAGACAGATTTAAGACATCCGTCCATAACAATCTCCACCATGTCTTCAATCTTCATCCGTGTAGCTTTTTGTCCTTTTCTCTTATTTCTATATCACATCATAGTTTCTCTTGCACACTCTGTCTTCCTTTTACGCCATCGCCAAGCCCAGAGAAGTTGCACAGAACTTGAACTTCCCTGTAGGAACGATCTAGGTGAGCATGTCTACCGGATCAAAATCCACATGCCCAACCACCTTTGCTCCTTTCTTCCCAAAAGAAAAGATGTAGTCTTTTTACCATCTCACCGCTGCCAAATATTACTTGCTGAGGTACTTGCTCACAATATTGATAGCCTGTGAAATAACCGGTCTAATCCAGACCATGACGTACACTGTCAACTACATTCGAATAAGGCTCATGAGATATCCTGCTTTTTCTCATCTGTTTTGAGACATGTCCTGAGGAAAACTTGAGGAGAGACACGTAAGAAACGCTCTCCAGCTTTACCTGGCCCATCATATCCTGTATCAATACCTACACACAAGGTATTCCTCCCGTGATTAACAAATCCTACTCCTCCTTCAGTCTCAATACCAAGAACCATCTTTGCAGCCCCCCGATCCTTCATCCTGAATGTCCCACTTAATCAAGTCTTCAGTACATTGATTTCAGACATGTTACAATTGACGATCCACACGTCATCAATATACAATACCTGACCCACCATGAAGGAATCAAACCACTACCTAGGCGACAGGCCGAACAACGACCTCCTGCAAAGTCTTTTCTTAGCCCCTTTCACTTCAAACCGCCCTGGTTGCTTCATGTAGATCCGCTCTTTACTTTCCCTTGCAAAAGTGCAAACTCCACATCCTTCATTCCAGCTCAAGATCACATGGTCAACCAGCGCCAATCACGGATCTAATAGACACCTGCTATACCGTCGGCGCGAATATCTCTGAGAAGTTGATCCTTTCTCTCTAAGCATAACCCTTCACTACCAACCTCGCCCTGTATCTATGTTGTATCCTCCTGAAGATCCACCTGCATCTAACTACTTTTCGGCCCACTGGAAGCTCCACCCGCTCCCATATGTCGGTCTGGTACAACGAATCCATCACATCGCCCATAGTCACCTTTCACTTCTCAGCGCTAGGCTCACCTAGAGCCATCTAAATAGAAGATGAATCCTCCTGCGATATTGGAGTCGTACATATACCTCGCCGATATCCTACGATCATGCCGTGTGATTTTTCTCACAGGTGGCTGCTCCACCTGCTCTGTATCCTTGTCCGCACGTCTCAGCCTTCTTGCCTTACTCGCTCATGTGGTCATGCCCAATATGCCACACACGTGCAGAGGTGGAATCCACTACATCCACCGTAGCTCCACCTTTTGAAGTGCTCCCGATCAACTTGTACAAGTTACCGAGTCGTTGCGCTTTCATGATTACCCGTGCCCCCTTGGATACTTTAAGAGCACCATCAATACCTGTGTACTTGTATCCTTTTGCCTCAAGTACACCAAGAAAAATTAGATTCCGCTTCAAATCAGGAACGTGCCTCACATCTGTCAAGGTACGCTCCACCCCATCAAATATCCTGATGCGCACAGAACCAATAGCCACAACATTACAGGTGATATCATTGCCCATAAATACCTGTCTATCATCGCACTCCCTGTAACTGGTGAATTAACTCCGATAAAGAGTAATGTGAAAAGATGCCCCTATGTCTAGCATTCACTCGTCCTTACGATCATCATATGACCGTTTGAGCGAAGACACAGATAAAACATCACCATCACATCCACTCGATCCATCTGACGTGGCAACATTGGTCTCCCTACATGAAGCCTCAAAATCTTCCCTCTTCGATTTAGAATTTTCACAATCCCTCTTCACATGTCTTTCCTTCTCACAATTTCAGCACTTTACCTTTCCTTTGCCCTTGCCCCTGGATTTGGATCTAGAACCAGAAGAACTTGTACCTTGTCCAGAATTCCTACCCACTATAAACAGTGCATCAGAAGACGTCCCTATGTCGTTGTTCAGTTGTCTAATAACCTTCTCTTGAAGGGTTGAGATAACTGTGTCGACACTTAAGGTTTTATTCATGCTGCACATAGTGTCCTTGAATGCCTCATAGGACACCAGGAGAGAATTCAGCAACATACATGCTTATTCTTCATCTTTCATCACTTCCTCCATATCCAGTAATTTACAAACCAATTTATTAAAGTTACTGATGTGATCCTCTAGATCTCCACCATCTGTCATCTTGTAGTTATACCACTGTCACTTCAAGTGTAGATGATTTTTCGAGGATTTCTTCACATAGACATCCTCTAACTTCGCCCATAAACCAGCCGCAGTTTTCTCCCTCATGATGTTGTAGAGAACCTCATTCGTCAGACATAAATGGATCGATGATAATACTTTCTTATCAAGAGTATTCCAATCAGCATCATTCATAGTAGACTTCCGCTCCTCAAGAGTACCATCTTCGCCTTGTTTAGTTAACAGGCTAATCACCTTAACCTTCCATAACTCAAAATTATTTTTCCCTGAGTACTTCTCAAACTCATACCTGACACTCGCCATTATTACTAATCCCTCAGATTCAAATCTGTGCCCCAACTATAGCTCTGATAACACTTGTTGGGGATTTTGACCTGTGGAATCACATATATCTAGATCTAGGATAGCAATTCAATGACACCAAGCACACATAAGAGAACACAGATTTAACGTGAAAAACTATTGCGGAAAAAAACCACGGCATAAAGCGACAAATTTTCATTATGAAAATAGAAATTACAAAGAGAGATGACTTACCCGATTCGAACAACCTCGAATCTCACCCTTGCTACACCCTTTAAAAACCCTTGGAACCCCTTTAGAAAGCCTTAGCATACCATCTTTTATCCTTAGAAAAGCCCTAGGAATACGTATTTATAGTTCAGGCAACTTTTCTTTCGCATCCCTGTTGCGAAAGGATTCAAAAATCCGCAAAATCTTCATTTTCGCAATCGCATCTGCAGAACTCTTCGATTATATTGAAAGACTCTCGATAAAAGCGTCGATATGATCTGAAGGTCTCTCGATCATATCGACAGAACCAAGAAAACTGTCCAGCAACCAATGGTGAAAATTTTGTGAATTATCGATGTCATCGAGCCACTCTCGATAACAAACCTCTATCACATTTGAAACCCTGTCGATTGCATCGACAGACCACTAGACAGATTTAACACATCCGGCCATAACAAAAAGGGCCATGCACATGACCTCCACATGACCTGGACCTCTCGGCGGCTAATATGCTACGGAAGAATGGTTACATCATTTGAGAGGATTATCTCAACTTGCAATTCTTCGTCTGGTATGAAGGAGAACATGGCGAGCGTGTGAAAGATGGAAAAAGACCCCACCACCATGTTCACGTGTGAGGGATATGGTACATTAATTCATTCGGTGGTACCGACAAAAAAGTTCCCTATCTCATCACTTGGGATGCATACCATCAATTTGAATCGAGTATGCCCCTGACGCTCTCAATGCTATTTCTAATAACATGTTTGGATGTATTGGGATTGTCTGGGAAACAATGTCAAGATTAGCTTGTCTATATAGTCTATTCCTTTAGTAGGTAATTCGGTAGAGAGGCAGGCAAGAACAGGCATGCACTAATAATTACAATCCATTCCACTTTCCACCTTTAAAAGATGGCCCACCTTGGATATCTCACTATCTCATCCACATATGGGCAAGAAATTTCAAATTTATGTAAACGGAGGGAAGTGTCACTTTTTTTTTAAAAAAACCTTCTAAAAAAGCCTATGGTGAGCAGAAAATAAATAAATAAATAAATCATGTCCTCCTGTAATAAAGGAAAAAATGCTAATCACACGTGTCAGGTGGGCCATACATGTGGTGTTGCCCAGTGTCAACCATCACCTTCCTTTGGTAGGTGATTGGTAGAGGCAGGCAAGAACGAGCATCCACTATTAATTGCAAGTCATTCTCCAACGGAAACGGTTGGCTACTCCGCCTGCCACCGGCCAATGGCTGGTTGCTGGTGCTCTGTGGCCCCACCATGATGTTGTGTTTCATCCATGCTGTCCATCTATTTTTCTAGATCATTTTATATTAATAGACCAAAATTTAGGTATATCCCAATCTCAATTGGACCACATTACAGGAAACAGTGTTGCATAAACCTCGACCGTTACAAACTTTTTGGGGGCCATAAAAGTTTTGGATCAAGCTTATCTTTGTTTTTTTCCCTTCATCTGGTTCTGTATGACCTAATCAACAGATTGGATGTCAAATAAACACTACAGTGGGCCTTAGGAGGAATTTAATGGTGGATATCCAACCACTATTTCCCTATGGAGTGGTCCACCTGAGATTTATATCCCTCTCATTTTTGGGATCTTTAAAAATGGATGAAACACATACACCATGGTGGGGCCCAGGGAGCACCGACCATCAGCCACCGGGCTGGTGGCAGGGAGAGTTGCGAATCCGTTTCCTTCTCCAACGTTGAAAGATGGTCCGTCTGAGAGTTCTCATCCATATATTCCTGATTAGTTCCGGGGGTTAAAGCCTTTGATGGGCCTCACATATCCCCTATATGTGCAAGATCAGGTCTTTCATATGGTGGGACCATTACAAGCTCAGTGTTCCAAAACTCAGCCAATCTGATCATCAGGTGGGCCACACATGTAGTCGTTGTCCAACGTCAACCACCACCTTGCTTTATAGTCTCTTCCTTTGGTAGGTAATTCGGTAGAGGCAGGCGGGAACAGGTATACACTCGCAACCATCCAGCTTTGAAAGATGGTCCACCTCAGAGACATCACCCTCGGTCGGATCTACGTATGGGTGGTTAGCTATGGGGGGAACGGATTGGCTACTCCCCCTGACACCAGCCCGGTGGCTGGTGGTTGGTGCTCTGTGGGACCCACCATAATGTATGTGCTTCATCCATTGGTCCATCCATTTTTACAGATCATCTGAGGGATTGATCCAAAAAATGAGAGGGATATAAATATCAGGTGGACCACACCACAGGAAAACAATAATCATTGGATATCCACCGTTAAAATCATCCTAAGGCCCACTGTGCTGTTTATTTGACATACAAAATGTTGAGTAGGTCATGCAAACCCTGATGAAAAGAAAAAAAAAAAAGAAGCTTGATCTAAAACTTTTATGGCCATCAAAAAGTTTTTAATGGTCAACGTTCATTTAATGCTATTTCGTATGATGTGGTTCACTTGAGATTGGTATATATCTCATTTTTGTGTCATGTCATAAAATTAGATGCTAAAATGTATGGATGACATGGATGAAATACATACATCATGGTGGAGGACATAGAGCACCGACCATCAGCCACTACCACTTCTATTCACGAACATTCGCTTGTAGCAGATTGTATAGACGTTCGCTTGTCAAGCTTGAATAATTAATCTAATTTGAAGTGGATTTGGGCCGTAGGTTGAATTTACTCAAAAGTGAAATGTTGGGTGTAAGAACTACTAAGGAGGAGGTTCAAGGGCTCGCAGAGGTATTTGGTTGCAAGGTGGGTCGTTCTCATCGTCTTACTTAAGGCTTTCCTTTTGCATCAGTAAGCTTGTGGAGTATTTTTGAGATAAGGTGATAGAGAAAATGAAAAGGAGTTATCTGCAGGAAGTGGCAACATCTGTTTGGAGAAAGTCTGACACTCATTAAGGCGGTGCTTGTGAATCTCCCATTATACTTTGTATTCCTTTCTGGTGTACTAAGGAAGTCTAAACAAGCTGAAGAGACTGAGACGTGACTTCTTTTGACTAGGGGCTAAGGAAATTAGCAAGTCTCACTTGATGAAGTGAGAGAGGTGTGCAAGCCAATGTTTTGAATAGTGCCCCTAGTGTAGGTAGTGTAGTTACAATGCTTCATAGCGTGTGCAAATAGTGTAAATCCCTAGAGCGTCCACTGTAGCTATGTTACATGCATCGTAAACTACCATGTACTTTTGAAAAAAAGAGATTTCTTTGAACCGTAAGTTTTTTTTCATGAAAAATGATGGTGGCCCATTGTTATTAAACGGTTCATAACTCAATTTTAAATAAACTCAAAAGTTTAACTTAAAAGCAAAAGCTTTTAAAAGGGAGGGTTTTCGAAAACCTCTCTTTCGAAACCCTCGGGGCCTGTTTGGCCAGGCAGACTAGATGGTATTGAAAGATTTGCCAGGCCTGCCAAACAGACATCCGGATTATGATCCGGGATATAATAATCCCATGAATGTTAATATAATCCACTGACATCATCATCATTACTTTTAAATCTCATCTAATCCATCCCAATCCGTTCAAATTTACCTGAGACGTGTTTGTTTGGTTTTGATGGATTGAAATGAATTGAAAGGTTTAATCCCACGATTGGTGCGGAGCAGACCCATATAGCAATCCGGTTTGCACATATCTTATAGGTCTTGCACCAATCCACCGACGCAACCATCATTATGTTGAAATCCGTGCCATCCACCCTAATACCATCCAATCCCATAAAATCTGCCCGGCCAAACAGGCCCTTAGTTATGATGCTATCACCATTCCACCCCAAATTATTCTCTTCAATTCTCTCAATCTACAAAGCCGTTGAAGGGGAGGTTTTGGGCAATGAATTGACCCTAAAAGAAGATCCATTTGCTGTGTTTTCAAGATCTTTAGAGCTCAAACGGGCGAGAAAATCAAATTTTTCCCTTTTCACTTCCGTGCGGCTACTAAGTTGATTATTTTTTTTTTGTTGATTGAATCTATTCTCAATTTTGATAGCGTTCTTGCTCCTTAATATTTGTTAACTGGTTCTTGAAGATTTATTGTTTTTGTTGGTTTTTTTTTTTTTTTGTCATTTTAGGATACCAGTTACTGTGCAATGTTGTCGGATGAGGGTTACCATCCATTTTTTTTTCACTTTTGTTTTACAGATTTGCTGTCGCGTGTGCATGGCTTGATACTATGCATGCCATAGGATAGGGGTTGCCATGTCATTTTTAGGTGTTTTTTATCCTATATTTCTATTTGATATTTATAATATTTATTTTAATTTTAAAATAAAAAATAGAAGTATCATGTAGCTTATGCTACACGCTATGCAACTTATGCTCGATATAGAGGGTTGAACGCTATGCGACACACTACGGCTATTTAAAACACTGCTGCAGACCTCATGAAGAAGGGGGTGCAAGAGGAAATTGGAAGTGATGTATAAAGCGCTCTTGGGTAGGTGTCACTGGAGATTTGGCATGGAAGAGTGCAGGTTGTGGAAGGAAGTGGTTGTAACGAAGTACGGAGCTTCGAAAAAGGGCTTGGTGGACTGAGGAGTCTTCCTTATATCTGGCATTGACGGTTTGGAAGGGGATCTCCACGCTTAGGAACATGTTTGTGGAAGGAATAGGGTTCTCTCTGGGACCCTGGGTAAGGAAGAAGAGTTAGATTCTAGGATGATGTGTGGCTGGGTGATAGAGCACTTCGTGAAGACCATCCGAGGCTAGCCAAGCTTTCCCCTATTGCAAACATTCCTATTGCCATGTGTTGCTTGATTGCGGGTAATGGATTGGCTCGGACCCCTCCGCGTCGAAGGAATCTTCTAGTAGAGGAAGAAGAGGAAATCATTGACCCGTCGTTGAGGCTATTGGGCATTTTCCCTTCTCCTTCATCTACGGATGCCATGGTTTGGATCAACAAGAAGTTTGGGCAGTTCTCAGTTTTTTCCTGTTACGATTTGCTCTGTCGGCCTATGCATGCAGTGGTATCGCGCACACTTCTCTCCTTTGGTCCTATGGGGCCCCTCCAAAGGTCGCAACTTTGGCTTGGCTGGTGGGAAGAAGGAAGGCCTTATAGTCGATACTTTGCGGAAAAAAAAGGGAGATGATAATTACTAATGTGTGCATCCTTTGCATGCAGAATGGGGGATCAATCGACCACATTCATTGCCCCTTTGTGTGTGAGTTTTGGGACAAGATGGTGGACTGCTTTGGTGTCTTGTGGGTGATGCCAAAGTTGATAGAAGGCCCTTTGCTTGCTTGGCACAGGGGTAGGGTGGGGAAAACAGGGAGGAAAGTCTGGAGATGGGCATTATTGGTTTGTCTATGGGCCTTATGGGGGGAAAGGAATAGTCGATGTTTTGTAACCGCAATAGGGTGGTTGCAGATGTTGTTAGGCAGGCTAAGCTAGATGTTGTGGATTGGGCCTCGGGGTCCCAAATTGTGGGAGATTGTTCTTCTTATTCAGCTTCTCGGGCTGTTTGTAATTCTTTTGGCCTCCTCGGCCTTTAATCAATAAAATTGTAACTTTTTTTTTTATTTTAAAAAAAAGCCCCCCCATGGAAAACTGTGGAAAAAACTCCACGGTCCACTGTTTTGCAACTAGGTTTCCATAAAAGTTGTTTTGCTTTTCATTTGCGTTTGTTTGGATAGAAGTTTGTTTTAGTGTGGAAACCAGAAGGATAACTCAGCGGTCCGTTGGTGCCCTTGAGAAAGAGAAGAAATGCACATGGATTAGTGTGCATTACTAGAAACTTCTTCAATGACCAGTTCAAAGTTCTGAATAATTTATGTAAATCAGGAAAACCATTTCATTCTCATTTAACATTCTCCACACATTTTCTTGGTAACCATTTTTACATACTCGAAGTTTTAGATATACATAGTGAATCTTGCTCGGGAATCAGCAGTAAATTCTTATGACATCCAGATACATGTATATGCTCAAGGTATCATGTTGGACACAACAAGGCACCAAATACCAATACAGGCACCAGTCACCCTAGGATACTTGTGGGTAATGCTTTATCTAAATGCTATTGTATTAGGTTCCTTGTTTTTGAAACTGAGGCTTTTTTCTTTCTTTCTTGCAATAACATGTGTGTGTTTGGCTGTTAAGTTTTAAACTTTAACAATTTCATTAAGTCTAGATGGCGGAATGATTAAATAACTTCTTTTTTTATTGTTATAAATAAAACTAAATAAAGTGAATGAATTTCAAGTAAAAATCATAACAATAAGTACAAATAGCATGTTTCAAATGGGATAGCCACATCCATATCATGTCTGCACCCTGAACTTTCAAGAAATGGAGGATTGTAACCCCATTCTCATATCCATAGCTGTACCGGTATGCATATCTAGGTAGCGTAGGTAAATAAATTTGTTGATCTGCTGACTCACTGCTTCATTGAGCCGATTCACATTAACTCGAATGATAGTTCTGTGTTGCCTTAATGTGGATGAAGTATGCTGTCCCTCAAAAGGAAGAACACGAAGCATTTGCCCTGATTGATGCGAATGAAAAGCCAGCCTGATTTGCGTTAACACAAATGACCATGCCATGCCGACCCACGTTCAGGCGAATGGTCCTTGTCCAGCTGCCAGCATCTTTTTAGATATTTTTACAGATAGATTATGACCTCTTTGACTTTTGTTTCCTGGATCAAAATCATATCTACTTTATTGGAATTGGATGTAATGCTAGTGGTAGAAGCTAGTCGCCGGAAGCGAAGCAATCTTCTAGGCTGGGAAGGAGGCCTTTTTTTTCTAGCGCGGAAGCTACCACTTATAAAATGTATGAATGAATAAGGCATTAGCATTAGAAAGACTACAGAGGCATTGCGGGCCAACTACAAGACTATGACTATACAATTCAAGTTATGAGTGATTTTTGTTGTTGCAGTTCTGTATGGTGGCCCTCATAGGGCGTCTCGTGTGTAATCTGTTTATGCTCCTGTACAGAACTGTTATGATGGATCCATATCCTTTTATGGAGCTTATATACTTCGTAACCCCACGTATTTAACATGTGTTTCGCCTTTTCTTTTTTTAGGAATTATGCAGTCTGGACCTCTAGTTTATTGAAAGATCTATTCTGCAAGAAACACAGGGGTTCTACAGGTCTTTGTAGTGTTTCTGTTCCTTGGGAAACATCATTGAAGACGTGTTTAGAGGAGTTTGCGATGAAGCAGCATAGATCGTCCTTACTGAATGGATCTGTTGAAGTACATCAATGGAACAGTCACACTGTTGGGTACTTTCTGTCACTCAAATCCATTTTCTTCTAGTATACATGCGTTTTTAATTAATTAATTTTTTTTTTGGTAACGTCTTTGTACTGATACCGTTAAAAAAATGTCTTTGTACTAATTATAGTGAGGAGAATGGATGTACAGAGAGATGTGTACACAGATGCATCAACACAATCAAGTTGGACGTATAAATGCTTATGTCATGAATTGAAACTATATGTGCCTCATAAAGAGCTAAAGATCATTTTTTGTCTTCTCTAATTTGGTTTCTGTTTAGGGTCAACCAGTGTCGTATGAAGATGGGCTCGATTGTTTCCGGTGTAGGAGATAAGGTAGTGGTTTTCTAAAATGAATATCATCTTCTTTGCTCTACTAGACTTGCATTTGACATCATTCCTTTTACCGTCCAATGGGGCAAAGGTTTGTCGCTGGTCGTCTTTTGCATAGATGATGTTCTGTTGTTCAAGTTTCATCCAAACTTCCAAAAAGAAGTGTAAGAGTTACTTTTGTTGTTCTGTTTTCTTATAGTTGCAATCTAAACCTAAGATAGCTCTATTCACCCTTAAAAAATATGATTTTTTTTTTTTCTTTTCACTACTAGAATTTGACAGGAAAGCAAAAGGAAACAAGTGATAAATAGAAACACAGACATCCCCATTACAACAGAAGGAGAGAGAATCCCCACTCACCAATTACAACAGTGTGTTAGCCATTCTTTGGGATGTGCACGTTAAATTTGGATGTGTCGTATCCATTCCTCTTGATTCATGATTTTCAAACATTCCATATATTCAAAAAATAAAAAATCTGAATTATATATAATTATTGTGTTCAACTTTAGAAATGTTTTTCATTACCTGAAGAGTGTTGTTGATTATTGCTCTCTTTCTTTCTGTTGCATTGGATTTCATGTAGTTTCTTTGGATTGCAATGATGCTAGGTACTACGTATGTGGTCTTCAGAAAGCTACAAATGTTTGGGAGAGTATTCTATTCCAAACATGGCTTCTTTAGTTGATTTTGACTTCGAAGAGAGCAAGGTAAAGTTGTCATTAGAAATGAATGGGTTCATGTTTAATTACATGCTTGTGTATGCTCATAAATTTATGACTTCCTTTTTTTTTTTTTGGATAAACGAGTGAAAATTTAGACTCATTCTGACTTGCGTGTACAAATATTTCACAAGTATAATCCATTACATATACAGATTTACCTCCATTTTCACATATACACGAACATTCGGATGCTGATATCCTTGCATGTTGTTAGTTCCCGGAAGAGTTGATTAGGTGAATGATTTTGATGACCCATTACAAAAATGATTGCCCATTCAGGCTTCTCTATATTTTAGGAGAATAATCTCATAATTCCTAAAATAGTCTCATCTAGATGGGTATATTACAAATAGCATAACATAAGAACGACATTCTATGGCACATAGTTAAAAGAGGGAGATGAAAACATGAAAATCTTCCACGGCATCACAAACACTAGGGCAAGGAGCAATCAGATTTGTAGTGTTATGGAGAATGGCAAAAGGGTGGATGACAAAAGTCAGGTTTGTGATACCATCCTACAGTTCTACAAAGAGCTTTTAGAAGATGAAGATGGAAGAGGCTTAGATCAGACGACTTGTCGTTCAATCAGATCTCTTTGGCGGAAGCGGAAGATCTTGAAAAGCCTTTTTCCATGAAGGAAATTAAAGAGGATGTGGACTTCTTGGGGGTGGACAAGGCATCGTGGCGGACTATTTTTTGATCGCTCTGTACCAAATCTTTTGGGAGGTTGTGAAAGTAGATGTGTTCAATTTTATTTTTGAGGTTAGTGACAGAGGCTGACTATCCTTGGAGTTGGGAGCTTCCTTTATCGCCATCTTCCTGGAGATTGAGGGTGCTGAGAGTCTTTGGGACCTTAGGCCTATCAGTATGATCTATCAATTTGATTGGCGGCCCCTAGAAGATTTTAGCTAAAATTTTGGCTTCAGGGTTTATGGGTGGCGCTTGACCAGGTTGTCTTAGAGATGTAGGGTGCCTTTGTAGTTGGAAAGGCAAATCTTGGATAGCGACATTGCATGCTCATTGTCCATGAGACGTAGGGTGGTGCTTGACTAGGCTGTCTCAGAGACATAGGGTGCCTTTGTAGCTGGAAAGGCAAATCTTAGATAGCATGCTCATTGTCCATGAGTGTCTCGACGCTCGCAATAGAGAAAAAGAAGGTCATTGTGTGTAAGTGAGACATAGAGAAGGCTTATGACCACATTTGTTGGGAATTTCTTGACTACATGTTGGAAAGACTGGGCTGCGGGTCCAAGTGGAGGAGGTGGATGCAAGAGTGTGTTAGGTCAGTGAAATTCTCTGTGCTAGTCAATGGCTCTCCAAAAGGTTGTTTTAAGGCGTCTGGAGGTCTAAGGTAGAGGGATCCACTTTCTCTTTGCCTATTTGTGGAGGCGGCAGAGGCATTGAGTAGGAAACTGAGTAGGGGTCAAGCAATTGGTTAAGTGGCTTTAGGGTGGGCAGAGGAGATCTTCAAATTTTGCATCTTTAGTTTACCAATGATACCATTCTTTTGCAACATAGAGGAAGAATATGTGGATAACTTAAGAAACTTAGTAATATGCTTTGAAGTGGTCTCCGTTCTTAAAGTGAACATGGCCAAGAGTGAAATGTTTGGAGCAGGCACATCCAAGGAGGAGGTGGATCGCTGGGCTATGGTTTTTGGGTGTCAGGTTGGTTCCTTCCCGACGACATATTTGGGGCTTCTGCTTTGCATTTGAAAGCCTGCGAAACACATGAGCCAACATCTTTCTTTGGGTGGGAGGCTCACATTGATTAAGCCTCTTTATCTAATAGTTCCCTCTATTATCTCTCTCTTCAAATGCATGGTGTCTATGTTGAGCAGGTTTGATAAGTGGAGGAGAGATTTTTATTTTTTATTTTTGGGTGGCAATGAGGGGAAGAGAAGTAGAAGTTTCATCTAGCATTGGTGAATTGAACACTTCTTGGAAAATGGGTTTGGAGATTTGGCATGGAGGAAGGAATATTGTAGAGGGAGGTTATAGCTAATAAATATGGAGTTTAGGATGGGGTTTGGTGGGCAAAGGAGTCGTCGATGTACATGGCATTGGGCTTTTGGAGAGGGGTTGCCAGAATGACCAACACTATCAAGTAAGGTGTGTGCTTTGCTTGTGGGGATGGCAAAGTATATATTTTTGGGAGGAATATGTGTTTGGGGAAAGACCTCCCAGGGAAGTACTCTTGAGGCTTTCCAATTTGGCCTTGGATGTGGGAGTAACTGTCAATACTTGTTTCACCTGTTTGGGCAATTGCGTGGTTTGTGCTCTTCCATGCTGAAGGAATTTGACAGATGACGAAACATATGAGTATGCACAGTTGTTGGCATGTCTTCATGGCTTTCAGCCTTCTTCGGGCGAGAGAGACTCGATGACATGGTCATTGGACAAGTTAGGCAGATTCTCTGTTCGATCTTTCTATTGCACACTCCGTAGACGTGTGATGGAAGCAAGTGGGGGCTACTTGCCGTTCATGTAGTTCTATGGGGCCCCTCCCAAGGTCGCAGCATTTGCGGGGTTGTTGGGGAGGAATACGATCTTAACAATAAATAATTTATAGAAAAGATTGATGGTGTTGCCCAATTGTTGTGTGATGTGCTTGAGGGATGCGGAGATGGTGGACCATTTGCTTATTGCTTGCTTTTTTTCTTGAAAGTGTGGGAAAAAGCCTTAGCTTCCTTTGGAATGATGTGGGTGATGCTAAGGACAGTTGCAAACCTTCTTCTTGCTTGGCATGGGGGAGGCTTCAGGAAGAAGAAGAGAGTGGTGTGGAGAATGGTCTTGCTAGCAATATTTTAGGCCATTTGGGGGGAAAGGAACAACTGGAGTTTCTGGAACAAAGTATGGTCGAAAGCAGAATGTATATAATAGAGCAAGGATGGATGTAATTAGTTGGGTTTCCTGTCTTAATTTTAGTCAAAATGATTGGCCTCTACTCCTTGGGCTTTAGTTCATTGTGATTCTTTGAGCTTTGACTTCTTTTTTGATAAAATTCTCTCTCTCTCTCTCTCTCTCTCTCAAAGAAAAAAAAAAAAAAAGAACAAAAGAATGACATTCTGTAAATGGTGTATAACATTGTTGCAGAGATATGTAGGTCTCCCTTCAAGCTGAAGCATAAATATCAAGGGTTCAGCGCTTACCCAATATCAATTGCTGCCGATCGCTTCCAAGAGCATTAGCTAGCTGCCAGCCAATTGATGAATTGACTTTACTAAGGGCCTGTTTGATAGCATATCTCCAAAGAAATTCGGATCGTTTTAAATGACGACAAGCTTTGACAACATGGGGCCCAAGATGCCATGACATTTTTGTCCTTTGATGGCAAAGCTCACTGATACATGATACATTACTGTTCGACCTGACAGCTATAGGAAACAGATTCCCATGTTAAGGCCTCTCTCCACTATAGGCGTAAGGAAATGAAATCGAGCCTTGGGCATTTGTCATAGTGTGTTGGAACCTAAAAGGATCCAAATCTCTTTGGATATTTGCAACTTGCAAACACAAATAGGCCCTAAAGTACGACTTACAAGCACCTTTCTTCCCCTCCAAGTTATTTGGATGTTTGGATGAAGGATCTCAAATATAGAGGCTTAAAAATTAACTGAACCAAGATGGAGTATTTTAATGTTACTCTATTAGCAATGGGCATGGAGGCAAAACTACTGTTAAAATCTATATCTTGGTTCTATTAGGGCTGTCAACAAGCTGGGCCAGGGTTTTCTTAGACCTGTTTTGTGAACTGTTTGGGCTGGGCTGGGGCGGCTGGGCCTATTCAAAATTTTGTGTTTGCTTGGCCTAAGCCTGGGCCATTGACAACCCTAGCTTTGTTATTCAGAAGGATGGAGAAATCGGTGAGGATGCTTCTCATAAAATAAGTACTAGGTGGAAGAAGTGCAGATGTTCCTTTGCTGTGTTGTGTGATTGCTTGTGCTAGTGAAATTTAAAGGATGTTTTTATAAGAGTACTATTGGACCGGCTATGCCATAAGGGGTAGTGTTGGGCAATTAGAAGGCAGCATGAGCAATGATTGAATGCTTGAAGAGATGGGGATGTTGAGATGAATGTGTGGGAATCAAGGTTTTCAATAATGGTAATGGTGGCTGTAATGGCCAGACTTTATGGTCGTTACAATATGGTCTGTAACGGCCGTATAACGGTAAATAAAAAAAATTTAAAAATACAAAAATACAAAATAAAAAAGTAAAGGAAGAAAATTTATTGGCCCCATATCGGAATGTTACAGGCCGTTACGGCTCCATATCGGCCTGTTACGGGCCCATAACAGCTGTTATAGGCCCTTTACGGGCCATTTTTCCAGAATGGCACTATGGCCTTGTATCGTGTAATGGCTCTCTCCGCTACCATTACGTAATGGCTGATATGTAACCTTTTTTGAATAACGCGGTAGGATGACTAGGAAGAATAGACTTAACAATGTGATGTGCAAGATGATAGTCAACAAAAATCTAAATTATACATGCCACTTGGAAGCTAAAAGACTTACAACAGATGGTAAATGTGGAGAAACATCAAGATAGGGGACATGGAACCCAAGGGCCTTTTTGGTTGTACGTGTGATATTGCTAGATATACGGCCTTGTATACATTCATGCAAATAGCTTTGTACATGTGATATTGCATCTCTTGTAGACAGTCATGTATGCGTGGTTGGGGCTGTCATGTACACGAATGTACTGTTCCAGAAGTGATTGCTATATCTATGAATTTCTTGACAAGATAATACCTGCCTAATAATAATTTTTGAGGTCTTCTATTGACATTGGAACTTATCAGGCTCAATCTTCATCAATGTTTGTAAGAACCCAAAGGAAAAATAAAATCTGTTGTCCTCATGCAGCAATTGAGATTGTTCTCCTTCTCACATTCATATGGGTTCTAATGCGTCCATTTTGCAACATATGATCCACATGTCAACTCTTTTTCGTCTTTTGTATTATGTACGTGGATGGTTAGTCAAGAAACAATTATATGTAAATAACTAATTGTTTTGTATGCTTGTTTTAGATGGTACTTTGTAGGCTTGGTAATGGGCTGGTCCTAATTGGGCTGACAAGGCCCTGGCCAGTATATGGATGGGCTGGGCCAGGGCTGTTCTTATAAAGAAAAGATTTAATGATTAAAGGTTTGAAATAGTTCGATCTAAGAATTTTCTTTGGGGAATCCTCCATATCATGGTTTTGAATGTTGGTATCGGTTGGCGTATTGTCCTAGAGGAAAAATGATACGATACGGCGTCGCGTATCGATGTCAGGCCTGTATCGGTCAGATTTTTTTAAAAAGCAAAATAATACGAAAAAGTATTAGAAAAATAAGAAAAAAATGAGGTATCCAAGAATTTATCATTTTTGTATTATTCAATAGTGTATTGGACCATTCTTTGATGACAATGTTGTCTGTCAATTTAACTTGTTGAAGGTCAACTAAATGGGCCCTAATTAAATACAAATCAAGCATGATTTGGTGAACAATGACCCATTAAATTGAAATACAACAAAAAGAAGATGAAAATATCAAAAAAAGAAAGTGAAAGTTTACTCTTCTTTCCGATTTTTCTCATAATGGTCCACTTCGCTTTGATTTGTCAAATCCCATTCAAATTATATGTTTTGATCTCAAAATAGGTCTAGATCTAGCCTAAAATAAGTTTTTAAGCTTCTTCCATGGTTTAAACAAAAAAAGAAAGAAGAGAAAACATGCAAAATTTTGATTTTGATTTTTTTTTCAAAATTGGGCTTTTATAGGCGTAACTTCCTATATCGACTGATATGGGTCGGTTTTTTCGTATCGGACCAATATGACCCCATATCATGTATCGGCTCGTGTTGATATGGATACGATACGGCTATATCGGCCGATACGATACCGATATTCATATCCATGCTCCAGCCTCCATCTACAATGTGTCTATCATAAAACCGGTTTGGATAATTGAAACATGACCCCATAGATGATGACCCCATACCCGATGAGTGTCTTTAAACTACACATGGACATTGAATTGGAAACACTCACAAGTTTCTTTAAACTGTTGATTCTTTTTGCATAATGGGGGTTCACTTGATTGGATTGGGGCAATAGGCAGGGCCCGACCATTCATCATTGGCCAGGGCCTGGCCCAAACACCAGGTCCTAGATTGCAAGCCTGGGCCTGGCCTAGACACCCAGTCTAGATTGCAAGACTGGGCCTGGCTGTCAGGCCAAGTTTAGGGACACAGGCCCTGACCCTACAGCGTCTGGCAGTCCGGATCATTGCCACCCTTAATACTTTGCTTCGCTTCATTAACAAAAGCGAGTTTTCATTAGTGCTGAGAAAAGAAGAACCGATAATGTTGTATGGTGCTCTAGTGCTAGGGTATTATCAAAAATTGGTGAAAAAATGCATGTTCTGTATGAGGTCTGAATTGCTGTTCAGTCTAAGCTTTGGCAATCCTATACTTTCAAAAGATTGGCATGAAGGTATAAAGAAATTAGAACTTCATATTTTCACTTGTTCTAAATACATTATATCATCATCAACAAATTTCTTCCTCGGGTTTTAAATTTACATGGTTTTAATATGAATTGATTTGTTAAACATTCTAAAAAAAGAAGGAAAAGAAAAGAAAAGAAAAAGGTCGATTTGTATGCTTTAAGCTAGATAATTTTCTATTTTCTCAAACCTTCTTCTGCTATACAGATTGTTGGTCTGGTAGGAACCCATATATGCATCTGGAGGTGTCATGGCAAAAGAAGTATGTTTCCTTCGAAAGAAGGTACATTTTCATGAGGCTTATGCATGCGGTGGGTGATTGGACGCTCAAACTGTTCTTGATGAAACTGCAATGTTTTAATAGCATATCTTACTATAATGTTTTAGCTGCTGATAAAGGAAAACACTTGGTGAGATATATATGATATACATAAACTCTTCTATTTTATTAGTGTTCATAGGACAAACGCATAAGTGATATGATAAACTCGCAGGTATGAATGGATGAACTGGATGATAGTATATATTTAAAATATGATTGACAGTCATAATCAACCAACTTCACCCTTAAACCATAGGACATGATTCATTTTTTTTACTGCAAAATTGATACCATAGGATCCCCTTCCCTGTCCTTCTTATGGGCTTGTTTCATGCTGCAGCTATATAGATCCTGAGGCTGTTATTGGATGCGAAGATGGGACAGCTCGTGTATTTGATATGTATAGTCAGCGTTGTTCTCGTATTATCAGGTATATGCAATAAAAAGTATATGCTGCTGTTTATATTTTGTAACTCTTGCTCTCTTGAAACCAGAGGTTGGCATTTGTTATCAAGATTGGTAGTGAAGATGCCAAATGGGGGAAGATGCACAATCTTCATTCTTAAGTTGAGTCATAATTCGTCTGGTAAGCTTTTGAGTTCCTTGACTGACTTCTGTTAGTGTATACAGTGGCAAGCCAGTTCTTCAAGAAACTGCTAGTGAAGTACTTTCATTCAGTAACTACAAACTTTTTTGAGATTGGTACAATTTGAAAATCAATTCCTAGTGTAAAGAAGTACTTGAGCTTGACTTTGACGAGTATTTAGTATATCCAATGTAATTTTTTAATATATTAATGATCATCTGATAGTATGACTGGTTACAATGTCAAAAGTGTTGGTCAAATGCTTATGGTGTAAATAGTATAATTTAAGATGACAGTATTGAGTGTGTGATACTAGATCATTGCCTCTCATCCATGCTTGCCCATTTGAGGCAAGTGCAATCAGTGAAGAAACTAAAATTTGGCTATTTCCTACTTGGTTATTAACGTATGCTTCTTGTGACTTGCATAAACTACCATTTGCCCCTATTTGTCATGGCTTGCTTTAATAAGCAGGTAAGGGTGAAGTTTCCCAACTGTTTTTGATTGACAGTCGCTTTGTATGAATAGCCTTGTCTTAGAGCGCAGGAGTACAGTTCATTCCCTATAAATCTTGAGCAATTATCATTGTGAAAGTACTAGAATCATATGCAGATTTGACCAAATTGTGTCACGTCTGTTAAGACTTGCCAAGATCTAGTGGAATTGCATCAATTTGGCAAGGCTAACGTAGAGCCATTCCTAACAATACCCAAATATCGTGCTGGTGTACGATTAATTAGATTTTCCTGTTTTCATGGAGTCAGTTTTAAAAGGAAAATTTATGATATTCACAGACTTCGGCACCCTGTTTACGAGCAACTGAACAAATTATGGTGAGTTCAACTGAACTAATTTTACAAATTCACTGACTGAACAACACTAATTATTTATTGTGGCGAGTTCGAGTGAGAAACTGAACAAATTATGCTTACCTGTAATGCTTGTTCAACTTGATGAGTAGCTGGTCTTAACATACAAAAAATTATACACATGTACGCACGAATCCATGTATCAGTTTTCATATGAAGGTTGTATCTTTCTATTTTGGTGCATCATGTTTTACATTGCCTGCATTATTTAACAAGAAAATCTTTGGTTGGGTCTATCATTATCATCATCTAAGCCTTATCCCAATTCCCAACTAATTGGGGACACGAATCATGTTCCGCCATTTTGCTCTATTAAGGGCCACTTAAGTTATACCACTGGTTATCATGTCTTTTTTTTTTTTTACTACCTCCACTCACGTCTATGGCTTCTTCTTTTTTTCTTCCCACTTTGATATGTGATGCAGATGAAGCTTATTTATATGCTGCTTAATGTTATTTGCACTTTCTATCAAATCTCTCATGTAATAATTCTTGCATTTGCTACTTTACAGGATGCATTCTGGGCCAATAACGTGCTTGGCTTAGACTGATGAGCTGATTCTCAGTGGCTCTTCCCTTGGCAGTATAACCGTCGCAGGTCTTTCATCTGATCAAAGGGTAGCTTGCCTGAAGTCGTCCACTGCTCCAACAGGTGTTTTTTATGTGCTTGCACTAAAGGGTTAATAAGTGATGAAACTCATTGAACTTGCATCCTGCTGATAGCCTTTAACTGCAGTGGAACCCTCAAAATTTTATTTACTATTTTTTGTAAAAGAAAAGAAAATCTCTATCTATATGGACAGCTATAGAGAGTGTAGATGTAAACTATGATTCATCAGTCATCACAAATTGAAGCCTTTGCGTGTCCATAATTAGGAGATGAAGATTAAAAATAAATAAATAAATTAACAATGTCTTAATACTTGATAACCAAAACTTATTTATCTGCTCAAGCGAAAGTCCCACACCCATATTTGCAGGTATCCAAGTTACCTTGTTGGTGATTCTTCTTTGATAATTGCACTTGGAGCTTGACATATTGTAAGTAGTGTGGCTTTGAGGTGTGGAGACTCTCTCCTAGCTGTGCTTTGGGGGCTATGGAAAGAGCGAAATAACAGATGCTTTCGTAATTTGTACGGCAGTCAAAGAGGTGTCTTTTTCTGTGCAAAATCTTGTGTTGGAATGGGCAAGGGCTTGTCATTCAATTGAATCCTCTTGTTTGAGTGCATTATCGTGTGGGTTGTTTGCTTTGGGTTTTCTTTTCCTTTCATTTCTTTTCTGTTTTCTTTGTATTCTTTTGGCTTTGCTGCCCAATTGATAAATTGTGATCTTTCAAAAAAAGACATATAGTAGATAGTTGCATTTTATTGTAGAGAAATAATCCAGTGCTCTTAGAACACAAAATGATGGTGCTCCTAGTTGCATTGGGACATTTGGACAGTCCAGTTGATTGATCTGAGCTATGCATTATGTCTATCACGATTTCATGGGCTACCATGCAAAGCTCACATTGATTGAACCATTCTAAACATCCCGATCAATTGACAATAAAATGAATGGTCGAGATCATTTATATAAAAGCTGGTCCATTCAACAAATTGAGCCATCTGTTTATCAGGGCACACCATGGATTGCTTATGATTCTAATAATTTTATCGGGAAACCTAACTATCCCATCTGTGGCTTGGAAAATGGATTGCTATAAAAGCAAGACCATCTTATGGAGATCATCTGATTGGCAAGATTTTTGCATAGTAGCCCAGGAAATGTATTTTCAACCTAATGGACTGCCCAGATAGGTTTGATTAGACTATCCAAGTGCCCTGAAGGAACTAGGAACAGTAAAACTTATAGTGCCATGAGAGCACTGGTTCATTTCTTGTATTTTAATGTTAATTGAAAAACTAATACATTGAAGGGTTTGATTAACCAATTTTTATATGCTTAAAATTTGTAGTTATTTTGTACAAATATATTTGCATATTTCAGTGTTTAAATAATATTCTTGCCTTTATAAAAATAAAATAAAAAACACAGAAGAAGAAGAAGAAGAAGAAAGATAGAAGATTTCTACATCAAGAGATTCTTTGAGTGGCTTCTTCTCCCTTCTATCAATTGCTTCCTAGTTGGGTTTCACTCCTTGATGTCAACCTTGATGGGTTTGAGCCGATCTTAAACTCGTGACCACTATCTTTTAATTTTTGTTATTTTTTTTTTTATCAGAACCTAAACAGGATTTGGTGCATATAAGAACTGTGTCTACTTTGTGGTGTGCTTTCAAGGCACATAAGTTGGATATTGTCCCAAAACTTGGACATGAGTCAATCTGTATTAGAGATGATATTCTATAAGTCTACCAACAGCCATCTTCAAGAATAAAAGTGGAACATTGTGAGCAGCATATAGCATTTTTCTTTTTTCATTCTTGATGGTTTAATATTTAACATAATGGAAAGAATGAACCACCCATAAATGATTTCTTGTTTGCCATTCATCACTTTTGATTGTCTTTAAATTTCCTTTTGTAGTGTTATGCCATGAGGCTCTTGTTTTCGTGGCTCAAATATTCTATGAAGTATGAAGACATTGTGTAGTCTTTGTATGTTGAAAAGCCTTCTTTATGAGCTATATGTATGTTGAAAAACTGCTAAAACTTGATTTGAACTTGACTTAATCAGGCATAAGGAGTTTATGCTTTAACCCACATTCTCATTTAGTTTTTTCTGGATCAACCGCCGGATATTCTCATTGTTGGGACCTTCGGTAAGCCTTTATATTACTCATGCTTGTTGTGAAAGTTCTATTCTTTTTCCAAGAAATGGTCTATTTCTCTGAGAGCACTAAAAGTTATGATGCTTCTAGTTGCATAAGACATGTAAATTCCAATCAATCAATCTGGTCTACCATGACAAATCACGTATAATTGGACCGATCAACAATTTGAGTCACCCATTTGGTGGGACTTGTCATGAATAGCCCTTCTGCATAGTTGGCAGGTTGATTCCGGTGGCTCCTTCGGAAAGAAAAAGTGGAGAATTGCCTTGATGGCGACTTTCTGGGCAATTTGGATGTAAAGGAATAACTGCCATTTTTGTAACACGAGGCGTTCTAGTGAATAGTGATGTTGTTTCAGGCAGGGTTGCTATGCATATCAGGGAGTGGACTCCCTGAGCTTCTTTTGTTTGCTGTTTTGCCCTTTGTTTCTGTTTCTCTTTATGGCCCCTGGCCTTAATAATATTTCATCTTTCAAAAAAAATGAAAAAAGAAGAAGCCTAGAGACATTCACGAGGGTGCACCCTCTAGCAGTGAAATCTGTAAATCATGAGCAAAAGATATGGGGCAATGCAATTTTTTCATGTTTGGCATTGCTTGTCGACTGTGGATCTATGAAAGGAAATGAATTGGTTTTTTTTCCCCATCTTTCTGGCAGGACAATGAGACCTCTACGGGAGAGGCAAATAAGTCCAAATGTCATTTACTCCATGCAACATATGCAGAAGGACAATTCGGCACTAGTTGTTGGGGGTATTGATGGTGTGCTGTGTATTTTGGATCAGAATACAGGCAAATTTCTTGCGGGTTATGTGATGGATAAAAGTACCACAGCAGTGAACCCCTCTTGTAGTAGACTGGGCATTGTTGAGAAGAAAAAGGTGAAGGCTCTGCCAGAAGATGCCGTCATTGATGGTTACCAAGACACCTACGGCCACCCATCACGTGTGTGGGTGTTGGAATGAAGAAGGTTGTCACGACACACAATGGCAAATACATCATGATGTGGAAATTCAAAAATTAGCTGGTAAAATGCAGTTTTGCCCCATTTATTTCTCCTTTAAATTATGATCTTCAACGCATCCTCAATTAAATTGTCGTCCACTTGATTATTAGTTTTGGGTTGTTTCAAGTGATACCAGAGGCAAACTAGTGCATTTGAATCAATGTTGTGAACAAGATGGTATTATTTAAGTTTTAACATCACCTCTTTCTGATATTAAGACATTGGTGGGGCCCACCTGGTAATGTAAACCATTGATCTGATTCGAATTGTAGGCTCAGGATCGATTTGGATGGGCCCACATATATTGTTTATTGGATTGAGTAAAAGCTCAATTGAGCATTACCTATTTTTGTATGAAGAAGCTATGAATGGATGTGCTTTTCTCTTGGGCATCGAGAATGGTGTGAAATGACTGTTCCAGGATTATCCCAATTGAAACTAGTCTCTGCTATGCATAATATCTGCTATATATACCAAGAGTAGCCAGGGGAAAAATTAGTAGTTAAAGAGTGGTGTGAACCTCGCATTATCGATAGGCACGGCAACTGGTGGGCCTTGGTTTGGTTCAGGCACAGATTTTTAACTGGTCAGACCAGGCCTACTCAATATTATATTATTGATTTTGGCTGGCCCAGGCCTGGCATTGCAATCGCCAGTCTTAAACTAGAAGAGAGTTTTAAGTAATTTACAAGAAAAAAACCAGTCTCCAACCATCCACTAGACGCTCCAGCCTGAAAAGTCTGATAGTGTGGTAGAGTATGGCGGTTGATATGCAGACGCTAAGAAATTGTAATGTAATAGCATGGAATGAACTCGAACGAAAACCATAAGAAATTCTAATGTAATGGCATGGAAATTGTAATGTAATAGCATGGAATGAACTCGAACGAAAACCATAAGAAATTGTAATGTAATGGCGTGGAATGAACTCAAACCAAAACCATACAAGGATAGACGAGTGAATTGGCTGACCGAGTCACTCCAACAACCCACCTGAGTAGTTGCGACTCGGGACCAAATGAATGGGCCGTGAGTTGCCAATTAAAAAAACCATAAGCCTAGAAGGCTTGAGAAAAAAAAAAAGAAGAAGATAATATCCCACAAGTACCAAAAGAAACAGAGCCACAATTAGGAAGATTTGTGGCTTCATCGGAACAATGGCCTGGATCACCAAATCAAGGGCCCCACGTGTACCAAGATCATGCTTTGAGTTGTTGGCAAAGGAGAAGACAATGATAGGTTGTTTGGCTCCCTGAAAAGTTACCTTCCAGAAACGCTTCTTTTGAGCAAAACTACAGTTCATGTTGTGTATTTGGATGTCACTCATCAGAATCTTCGCCATAGGATGCACACAAATACAGTTTCTGAGTTCCACAGAATTACATTACTCGTGCCCAAACATGACATAAAGAATCTCTTTCTGGGGGGGGGGGAATGTTGACCTGGATCTGAACCGATCTGGCCGAGCCCCAAAATGGATAAAAACCCAATTTCGTACTTGAATTTTCATAACCTATCAGTTGTCAGGCTACACATGCGCAAGGAAATAGACATTTTAGAGGAACGAAATCAACGGAGATAGATGGTTGCCTAAGATATAACACGTCCATACAAAGTTGGGTCAGGAGGGTCAGTGGGCTGCACTGAACTGACTTGAACCCAAATACCAGCCCCAAAGCTGATCTGGCCATGCATGCCGGGCCCAAGTGAAGCCCATGGTCCAAGCCCAACCCAGAACCTGGTCACAACTCACAAGCGATACCAGGCACGTTGTCACCCTCATCCTAATGAGCTCTAGAGCAACAAGTTTCAAATACAAATTGCAGAACCAATAATAATAATAATAATAATAATAATAATAATAATCTAATCTGCACACCATTGGTTTTATTTTCATCTTGGACAAATTCAAAGATACGTTTAAATAATAAATCTGAAAGTAAAAGGGCAAGCACCTCAAATACAAGAGGCAAACTATTTAGACTCTAGGCCATCCAATCAAAGCCAGAATTAGGCCTATGATATCACCATTGAGCAGGGCCCTCAGCAACCTTTGTTTCTTGGGTGTGTAAGGCGGATACCTGGCGGAAGCTTCTCCTCCAAAGCCGCGGTGCAAGACAGCCTTCTTGTGACTAAATGCATCGAACGAGAATTTACCGTGGTAAGATCCCATTCCACTTTCTCCAACTCCTCCAAAAGGCAATGTGTGTAATGCAAGCTGCAGCATAATATACAATGTTTCATACAAATCTAAATAGTCTTGCAAATGTATGCATGCATGGTATGCTTTATAGACCTAGGCAACTGCCCAGTCACATAGGCAACTGTCAACACCAGCCCTAGACATGTCATCGTCTAAGGTTTTATATATGATTTTATTTTATTGTGAATGTGCAAGCAATAATTACAGATGCAAACATATTTACTTGTATGGTTGAACCATAGTTCAAAAACCCGAAACTAGATTCAACTTGATGTCCAGCCAGGCCGGGTCAACTCGAAGACTCAACTCAATTTTTAATTAAGTAATAATGCCTATTTAGTAGGCTATAACTATAAAAATTGACATAGATTATCATAGATGAAGTGTATGGCTTGCTGGTAGAGTTGTCTTACCGTCTCAAAGGGTTCAGGTGTTCAAATTTCACACACTGCCATATGGTTTCTTTTTACTATTATGAAAAGCATTGACCCAGCAAGTGACTCAGTTCGAGTCATGCCTAGTCACGTCAAGGCAACCGAGTCAGCGAACTGACTTGACAAGCCTGGCCAAGTCTAGACCGAGTCGAGCAAGCCATCAAGTTACATGGTGACTCAGCCGAGTTTCATAGAGTCACCGAGCTTTAGAACTATGGATTGAAAGGGTACTAATGTGCGAAATTCCTGTTCTCATGGATGTAAATATTACATGTTTCACCAGGCATTGTTCTCCCACAGACTACCTAGGCAGAAAATCATCTATTCCGGGCATTTTGACCACCATGTATGAATGTATGCATGTTGTGCTTATGTATGCATGGGAAAATGAAAAGACGATCACATGTATGCAGGTGTCGTTGATGAGCATCCCCCCTGCAGAGACCGCATTCACAAAATCCTTCTCGAGCTGCTTGTTCTTGGTGAAGAGATATGCAGCAAGAGGCTTCGATTTCGAGTTTATAACATTGAAACTATCTTCCACCTTGTCAACCTTTCCAAGCCCAACAAAAGAGAAATCTCAGAACATGATGAGTAAAACCATTTCTCGTTTCTATGTTTCAGGGTATCAATGAGGAATTCTCACCGTAATGATAGGAAGTAAAGGGCCAAATATTTCTTCATTCATTATTAAGGAGTCTTGTGGAACATCCAGTAAGATGGTCGGGGCAATAGTTCTGTAACAACATGAAAATGCTCTTAGAGTCAGTGGACAGTTGTTTTATGAAGATACAAGAAATAATGTGCAGATTGACACTTACGGTCGCTTTTCATCCCGTTGGCCTCCATGGACAATCTTACCAGCAACCTTTTCATCATCCAAGAGCTTTGCTAAGCGCGAGAAATGGTTGGAATTTACAATGCGAGACAAGTCTTTTGATTCCAACGGATCCTTCCCATAGAATTTCTCCAATGTATGTTTGAAAGCATCTATCTGTTGGATAGAAATATCAAGGAAAGAACACAAAACAGAAACCTCAAAGATAACAACAAAACCTTGATAGAATTTTTACCAGTTTTGGAGCAAATGATTTCGGTGTTATGATGTAATCGGGGGCAATGCAAGCTTGTCCGTTATTGCATGCCCACTTACCTGCAATAATTCGCTTTACTGCAACCTTGTAACACAAAGACGCACCAACATTAGCTTCCCAGTTAAACTACTACTACTGCAACAATAATGGCAATGTCTTCTACTATGAGGAGAAAGATGATTACATCCAAATTGACGTTCGAATCAACAACAACAGGAGATTTCCCTCCGAGCTCCAAGACAACTGGTGTAAGGTGCTTTGCAGCTGCAGCCATCACAATGCGTCCCACTTTTCCATTACCTGCACAATTTAACACTCAGCCATCAGAATACAAAACCTCAAAAGTGGGGGAAGAACGATTAATGCATTTAAGATTTTCAAAAGGAGTTTTAAGAAGAACTGGAATACAGGCTTGGTTATGTGTCGATCAAAATAAGCCTCGTGCATGGAATCTCCAGAGTGGATAAATCCAAGTTGAAAAAGAAAGCTAAGAATCCTTAAGAACATCATATAATGGGTGAAAACCTGTATAGAATATTTTGTCCCAGCGCTGCTCCAGCAGCGCAGTTGTTTCAGCAACAGCCCCCTCTACGATTCGTACGACGGATCTGTCTAGATATTCTGGTAATAATCTTGCCATTAATGAGGATGTAGCTGGTGAAATTTCAGATGGTTTTAAGACCACAGCGTTGCCAGCTGCAATAGCTCCGATGACTGGATCAAGAGATAACACTGGAAGGAAACGAAAAACAAAAACAAATTGTTAATAGATTTGTAATATGAGCATGCTTCTGATCTGTGCATGGTAAATGCTTCACAGTACTATTTTAAAGGTAACAAAAGGAGAAGTGTAATAGTATGCAATATCTTTGCAGGTGATAAGAAGAACAAATGCAAGGGCTCATCGCTGTCAGAAAACAAATTCAGTGAGAAAATGGCTCCCACCTCTCTGATGTAAATTTCTAACGAGCTCTATGTTGTGTCAACAAGGGTTCATTTGGATCCACTATCAGACTGAATCGCGACCATTAATCTAATGTTGGACACAATACGAGTATGTTTGGTGACCAAATTGTAATCCACTTGGGATCAATAATAAGGGGATTGAGCTCAAAACTGCAAAGATGATACAAGTTGGGACTTGAAGGAACACAACTGCAATTTTGAGAGCTCTTCCCCATCATGACTGAGAAACGTTATTACCATTTGGTCATCTCCTTATGTTTAAGATGACTGTTCGCAATCCAAATCACTTTTGCATCCAAGAGCAGCATATAAGAACTGAACTGCCATTTGAAATGCATGATATGATACACTGATTAATATTTAAGATGCAGAGACATATCCCAGTCTAATTTCAATCCAATTGAAAATATTGGATGAATACAAGTAACAGCGAATCAATCAGCCAATGACTTGCCATGACTAAGGTGGACACATGCAACAGGAAACAATATATGGCCAAACAAATATTCAGCCAGTAACACGTGGTTGTGGGTGATTGCGTGTATCCACAGGGATTACTCTCACTTCAAAAGAGGTGGGTACACCCTATGTCTTCAAAAATAAAAATAAAAATTCAGCCAGCAACAAGGCTAGGACCCCTTTTTGAACACAATGCAGAGTTAGTGTGCTAACATGCATATGCACAACGGTGCATTTTGTGTTTGCACATGATCATTGGCGTGCTCCATCCCTCCCCCCCCCCCCCCCCCCCCAAATTTAACAGTCTCGATCAGTCTCCAATATCAACACTATATCAGCAGAGATGTTTTTGGACATGAAAATTTGGGAGAAGTTGGTCACATGATTATTTGTGGAAAGCATATGCAGTTATGCATATGGTTGGTGAAAATTACCACATTGCCTCTGTTTTACGCCAGTTATGATATTACAAATCTGTACAACTGTGACATCACATATCAAGCAATTTAGAAGTTAATGCACTTCCAAACACATCGACCAATATATTTGGCGTAGACAACGGTAATGAATTTGTATCAGTACCTTAAAGATCCAGAAGATATCAGATTTAGTGAAAAGGAATCAACCCTTTCTATCACAAATAACATGAGGCTGCTGAAATAAGCATTTTGTCATTTCATACAATCACATCATTCATGGACCGCTCAACAAAGACGATTTGGACATGAACCCTAAGATTGAGAGTAAAAAAGATAGGGAATATAACATTTCAAAAAGACAAATACAGGGAAACGCTTCTCTCATTAATCACATATGGGTTTGAAGGTTTCCTTGACTTTATCAAAATTCTACCTAAAAGCGCATAATTGAAAATAAGGCATTACCTTGCAAAATCTTAGGCCTTGCAAAAGTTATGAATCTTGTCCAAAATTGCCTAGATTAGGAAATCAAGGCATGGCCACTCTATGCCTATTGTGGGCCCACATGGGTGTCTTGGGACATGCTTGAATTGACCTTAAGAAGACCAGAGTCAATGTGTTTAGTTTCATCAGATGAAATCGATGAGGTATTCCTATGGAATGATGAGAAGTAACAAGCATTCCACTGGAGAAATGATGTGTACATTTTTCACATCATTTATATTAATGAAGTAACAGTAGTAAAGGGTGCGTCTGCAGTAGTATGTTAAGCAGGATATTTGTGGCAACACGCCAACGCCTCAACGCACAACTGCACACACTCGCACAAGTATGCATATTTATATTTTAACAAATGAATTGGTGATATCTGGCATAGACATGTCCAATATGACTATATGTCCCTGGTTGTGCATGTGCGCGTGTGTGAAAATCAGAAGGTGCTTTAGTTCAAGGCATAACTAAGCTTAACAAAAAGAGAATTGAGTCATCTGAGGAATCGGATTCGGTCATACAGAAGGGATAGTTCCAGGCCGAAATGACCAAGACAACACCTAGTGGTTCTGATACAATTTCTGCTGATGAAGGGAAACTTGTCAATGTAGTTTTAGCCTGCACAAATGTAAAGAGTTTGCATTATTGATTTTCATCTCTTGCTAATATCACCCACTTAAACAAATGAGTCATAAAAAAAGGTAAATATGAACAGCAAGCAATGGCTATAACTCTTTCCTTGCTTAGAGAATAGCACATACCCGTTCCGGTTTCATCCAATGTTTCAATTCCTTGAGTGACACCTTACATGAGTTCTTTGTCATGGATATCTGCACTATGAATGGCATGAGTCAAATATGAAGGATAGACCAGTAGATGATGCTTTTAATATGCAGATTGGAATGACATCTTATTGTAGCATCTCTCTCTCACAAAATTCATTACACAAAAAGAGCTATGATATGAAAGCCTTCAATAAGCTAAATAAATATATAACTTCCAGACATTGATGGTGTTCCTTAAACCATTTCAGTATTGATAACTAGGGGTATGGCATGTGTGACACATGTGCAGCGAGGAGGGGATGGAGAAAAAAAGGTGAGATTCTGAGGGGGGAGATGGAGAGGAAAAAACGGAGAGAGCAGGTGTGTGCTACACAGATAGAGAGAAAGAGAAGGGAATGGTGGACCCATCCTCACTGTTTTCCTTGTTATGGCTCACTCAAGTACCCAATCTGGGCCCCATAGAGACTTTATTGCACATTCTCCCTAATAAGATGCTTTGTGCAAACCACATGTAGAGAAGAGGAGAGACTGGTGCAGGCTATATGCATGAAAAGAAATGAAAGGAGGTGGGCTTGATCTAGGCCTTTCATGGCACATTGTGCAGTAAAATTTCGACCATCCCTTACAAAGTATATATATTTTTAACAATATCTTGCCATCTAATAACTAAAATTCCTAAGACTAATTGCGAGGGGAAAATGTATAAAATTACTGGCGTTATATACATTGATAATAAATCTTTGCTTCGCGAAACCGCCTTTCATAATAATTAGAAAATATGTTTTATATTAATTGGTATGTTCATCAGTGTGGCAGACCGTGCTTTTAACTACATGCGGAGACAAAGCACCTTAAATGTTGTATAAACTTCCTTTTTCTTTTTGCAAGCCAATTAATTGATGAATGGAACATTGGAAATTTTGGTAGGTGCTTTAGGTGAGGTTCAACCAAATAATTCTCCATAGAGAAGTATGAGAAGAACAGATTTAGTGTCACTAGGTACCTTTATCTCACGCACTATGCCATCCATACAGGAAAGCATGACCATCTGTGGTTGAAATCACTTTAGTGTTCATTTTAGCTGGTCTTTTTATTCATGGTATCTAATGCTTTGAAGTGAAACTTCTCAACAAAGAGGGTGGGGTCAGGGAATGGACTGGATGGCTCTTGGTTCACCGAGCAAGCTCCTTTGCTGCTTGGTAAGGTATGGTACTGTTTGATGAAGGAAACACAGACAAAATGACCCACAAAAGGTCCTCCCCAATTTGAATTACCAAGCATTTGGAAGTACCCTCAGATTTGGGTTTTGGTCAAATCTATCAGTGGGGCAGGCGGCAGGCATTTGAACCTGCCGAGCATCTGGGGTGGGAACTAAAAAACACAACCCAAATGGGCATGTTATCACATTCATCCTTCCACCCCCAAAACAACACTCTGTTCGAAATGCTAATTTGGCAGTTCCTAAGATTCCCACCTCCATTACCGATTCCTAAGATACTCCCCAACCCACCCTTAATCACATCAACTCCCAACCAAACAGAATCCAAACTCCTTGGAAGAATCATTCCCCATTCGACATGTTCAAGAACGCTGCAACCAATTCACCAGAGCACCCGGCGAATCCAAAACACCCTAAAAAACCCCTCCAGTGCTCAATTCACCGCAGCAGCACAAGAAATCCTGAAATTAGTTACTGCCACCAACAACCGACAACTCTATTTTACTACGCTGTAACTACAAATCAATAAATTTCCGCGTCCTTCCCAAAACTCAATCGGACAGAACCATTAATGAACTAAGAAACAAGAAGATCGAGAGCGAATTCTTCAACGAGACTATCAATCAGAATCCAATTAATAGAGAGAGAGAGAGAGAGAGAGAGAGAGAGAGACCTCAGAAATGAAAGATTCCATTTCAGGCTTGGAGAGGTCTGATCGAAGGGCCTCGACGATCTCCGACTCATGGTTGTCGATCAGCTTCACCATCATCTTCAGCTGTACGGCTCTCCATTCGTAGCCCCGCGTCCTACCTGAATTGAAGCTCCCGCGGAGCTCTGATACGAGAGAAGCAGCGCTCTCGTTGTCGAACTTCATCAGCGCCATTCGATCTCCTTCCTCTCCTTTATCTCCCATCGTATATACACATATATGATAAGGAAAGGACGAAAGAGATCAGATGAAGTAAATATATAAAGAGAGAGTGGTGGTATGATGGGGGTTTGGTCCTGAGGCGTGTGGGAATACCGATGCCGCGTAAAAAGGAAAACAAAAGGTTGCGCCGGAAAACGGGATAGGATTTGTGAGAGTGTTGTTTCTTTGAAGTCTTCTTGCAGGAAAAAAAACAAACAGCATAACGTAAGATGATGCGGGAAAGGATTGGCAACTGCCCCCGCCACCAACCCCGTGGCTGGTGGGCGGTGCTCTGTGGGCCCAAAATGATGTATGTGTTCCATCCATTCCACTCATCCAATTTTAAAGATTATTTTATGGTATCATACATAAATTTAGACGGTTATAAGTCTCAGGTCGACCACGCCACGGGAAAACAATAGTAATTGGATATCCACCATTAAATTATCCTAAGGCCCACAGTACTGTCTATTTGACATCCAATCCATTAATTAGGTCATGCAGGCACAGATTAAGGGAAAAAAAATATCAGCTTGATACAAAACTTTTATGGCCCCAAAAGGTTTTTAATGGTTGACGCTAATTCAACACTATTTCCTGTAATGTGGTCCAATTGAGATTGATATATACCTCATTTTAGTTCTTGTAAAATAAAATGATATGTAAAAAAAGATTAGCAGAATGGATAAAACACATAAATCATTTTTGTGGCCAACAAAGCACCGACCACCGGCCATTGGCCGGTGGCAGGGGGAGTAGCCAATCCGCGTCCGCTGCGGCTGCCGTTTACGGGGACGCGGATTTATGCGAAAGCCTTTCGCAGGAAGTTAGTGCGCAAGGATGCTGGGTGAGGGCTACTACCGTGTTTGTGAGAAATACACTCCGTTTATCCGTTTTGTGAACTCATTTTAGCACAAACGACAAAAAAAGAGGTGGATACAAGACTCAAGTCCGCCACACGAGAGGAAACAGTGGAGATTCAGTGAGAACCGTTGAGACATTCTTATGACTATAAAAGCTTTGTTTCGGGATTTTCTCTTCTTTCTTTTTTGCTTTTCCACTTCATCCTGTGGTAATAGCCTTATAAACAGTTTGGATGGCATATAAACATCAAGGTGGAGCCCACAATGTTTCAACGGTAAGTATTTCTTTCCCAATTTTCCCTCTGGTGTGGTCCCCGTTAGTTTTGGATCCAATTCGTTTTTGGTTATTTGTCCTAGAATGAGCTCTTCAAACGGATGAACGGAGTATATTTCCCACAAACATGGTGGTGGCCCCACCCAGCATCCTTCCGCAGAACTTCGTGCGAGGGCTTTCGCAAGATAATCCGCGTCCTGTTTACGGACGATTCCTCGGCTCTTTCACTGTGTACTTGGGTTTTGAATCGAGCCTCGTTGGCAATCCGAGATCCATTTTATTGGAATTTTTATGAGATCCACTCTGTTCATCAGATAAGGGAACTTATTTTAACCATTTAAACAAAATATCATGGTCATCGAAAACATATGTAGGCCACACTATAGGAAATAGTGATGTAACATGTACCGTCAGTTTTTTTGACCTGACGTGGTGTTTATATGTCATCCAATCCATTTACCTGATGTGCCTAATCAGAATGAAAGAAATAGAAAAAAAATCAAAATATTCTAAAATTCAAGTGGGCCATACCATGTGAATTTAGATGTTTTAGGCATAATTTCTTTGGGTGGCCCACCTGAGTATTGAATAATCGTTTTTTTTTAAGGCCCAAAAAGGTCGTGTACGTGATGGGACCGTGTGGATTTCATTCACGTTAGGCCGTTTCTCGCGCGTGGGGCATGTTTGGGTAATCCGAACCATTGGGTTATTGTGGATGGAAGCGATTGGAGGTGGCCCTTACAGTGGGGTCCACCTTGATACAGTTATTCTATATCCACTCCGTCCATGCATTTTTAAAGATCATTTTACGCATTAGCACAAAAATAAAAACAAAATTCCAAATCTCACGTGAACCATCCTATGCGAAACAGTGGTTACTGAATGCCCTACCATTAAAAACTTCCTAGGGCCGTCATTAATATTTCAGTAATGTTTATTTTCCATCCAACCTGTTTATATCAATATGGGCCCCACAAGACGGTGCGGCCACAGCCGCACCTAATCCGCCCCCATTCTTATGGACATGAGGACTTTTTTTTTTTTTTTTCTGTTGAATGTAGCAGTACACGTGTTGTTTTCTTCTTAACTGTTCAATTGTAGGACCTATCTCAGAAGCTTTTGATTGCGATTTCAAAGAAACTTCGGTAATTCATTCATCTACGATGAGATACATTAGACGAATGGTTTGGATTATCGAAAAATGAGGCCATTGATCATGGCTTAAAACATGAGTATGCTCAAAACATACAATCGAGCGTTCTATAATTCCTTTCTAAAAAAGGATAACGCCTGTTGTCTGGGAGGAGGCCGCCGGCTCTGGTCCATTCCAAGCCGTTGGTGGGATAGAGCAGAGTCGCAAACGACGCTTGTTATCCGCAGGGAATAAAACACCCAGGATTTACGGGTTCTCATATTGCATATTTAAAATCCATTTTGTCCATCAGGTGTGAATCGTTATTTTCACTGTACATGCACAAGATAGACCAGATGAAAACTCATATGGGCCATAACAGTGCGGGCCATAACAGTGCATGTCATAACAGTGCGAAGAATGTCAATTTGCTCACAAAACTACTAACTTAACGTGGCGTGGCTTGCTTGAGTTTTGTATCAGAATCTTTTCTGTGAAATTTTTTTAAAAATTCTTCATCCTTCTGATTTATATCTGATTAACGAGTTTGATGAAATATACACACCATGATAGACCCCAATCACAAACCTATGGTTAGCATTCCATCACCATTTTTCAGTGTGGTGTGGTCCACATGAGCTATGTGTCTTGCTGAATCTTTGGCCGTAATCTTAACATCTACCGTGGCACCTGATAGACGGAGTACATTTTACATATACAAAATGGTGGGCCCTACAAATTTAGTTGCTCTACGAGACGGGCTGTAGAGGATTCCCGTCCTGGTAGTATTCTACAATGGACCCATCATCTGTTACGTGTGTCCGTCATCGCCCTGGAATCAGGTCAATTCAAAACTCAGGCGGCCTACATCATGGAAAATCACGCCTAAAAGCTCTTAAAGCATGTGATGTGGCCCACTTGAATATTTCAATGGCCTGAATTTTGGGTCGTTTATCATTCCATCGGAGTTCATCTTCTGAATGGATTGGATGGCATATACAAATCCTTGTAGTCCCCACATACTATCTCAAAGGCTTCAATGGCAGGCGTCCCATCCTAACCGTTCCCTATGGTGTGACCCACCCGTGCTTTTTATCGAGTTGACTTTTAGTTACAAGGTGAACGTGAAGGTGCACAACTCATAGTTGGATTGGATGTGTACACTACATCACGGTGGGCCCCGCACGTGAATAAGCTTTTTATACTAAAATTGCAAAAGTGGATTGCAGGTTCTCCATGGCCCCACATGATGTATGTGTTTCATCCACGCCATCCATCCATTTTTCTGGATCATTTTAGGGTATAACCCCAAAAATGAGGCAGATCCAAATCTCAGGTGGACCACACCAAAGGAAAATAGTGGTGATTTAACGCCCATCATTAAAATCTTCGTAGGATCCACTGCAATGTTCCTTTACCATCCAACCTGTTGATTAGGTCACGTAGACATGCATCAGCTTGCTTCAAACTTTTCTGCCCCAAGAAGTTAATGGTGGGCGTTCAATCACTACTGTTTCCTGTGGTGTGGTTCACCTGAAACTTGGATCTGCCTCATTTTTTGTATCATGCCCTATAATGTTCTGGAAAAATGGATGGACAGCGTAGATAAAATACACACATCATGGTGGGTCCCACATAGCACCGACCAGTAGCAACGTGGCTGCTAGCAAGCCTACGGGGAGGGGCGATTGAGGAGTTTCTCTCCCGTGGAGGAGATAAATATGTGGGTAAAATCTGGCCATTGATCAGTCCAGGGCCCACCTTGAGCCTGATCTGACCCAACTATGGCCGGCCACCTGGATACAACGCACGAGAAAAATGGACGGCTAAGGATCTTTATTCCAGTTGCATGTGTAATCCACTTGATGACCGGACGAGCCGTCTTCTGTTCGGCAGCATTTTCTTACCGGATCTTTCGATGCCTCTCTCAAAACTTCTCATAGGGCACTCCGTCCTGTCAGCTCCACCGTCGAATCACGTCCCCATGTCATTCGGACGTGTCGCGGAAGGGTACAGATAAGAAGACAGCAATATAGTTTAAGTAGTTAACCTAACCACGATATCTAAAGTTGCAGTGTCACATCTACGGTATCCATAGCATACATGCATGCCAATCCATTCCGTCCAAACCGTAGGCCCCACTGCGGATGCAACAGAATCCTAAAGATTTTTATATTGATCGAAACTTACTAGCCATCCAATTGGCAACTTTCAAACTAACCGTTAACGTAAAGCGATCAAACAATTAAATCGATATTGGATAAATCGGATGACTAAGATTAGTCAGTCGTACAAAATTCATGATTTTCCTCATCTAGAATGGGCCATGTGGTTCGAATGGTCCGGATTACTGTACTTCTATGTCACATGCACGTTCGATGAAACACCATTACTTTATGAATGGTGATAAACTATCATTGTAGTGTACTTTGTCCTGGTCAACTTTCGGAGTGGAGATATAGGAATGCTCACCTGTCGCACCAGTTCTCACGAGAAATCGTGAGAACCTTTTCACAACTCATAACAATTGATGTGACTACAAAATCTGAACCGTTCATGTGATTCATCACCCTATTAAACCCGAGAGATATGGCTTTCACTTTGATCCAAAACTTTGGTGGTCCATGAAAAAAGAGAGACAAATCAAGAGAGGAAACAGTTTCCTTTTACATGGCCCAAAAAAGTTTTTTATCAGAATAAAAGTCTGGATTATAGGGTTTCATGCTGTTTTTCATCATATGGACGGTTCAGATTTATGTCCCACATCACCTGTGATGAGTTTTGAAAAAGTTCTCACGAGTTCTCGTGAGAACTGGTGAGCATTCCTCGTCGAGATATTGCTTCGCAAATTGCAATGAATTTTTGTACCATACGCCGCCATATGATGGAAAATTATTGCACCGTACGGATGCTGTACACTTTCATCGTACGCACATCCAAACTGTCCAAATGATGTATATCACTGGAAATCACATCGATTACATGATTATAGCAGTCCATTTAATGAATGTTTGATCACCTCAATTGAACCATTGATTGTTTCCATTTAACTGTCCATTTTATTGCCACCCTGAAATTGGCCATTATCAGATCTTCCATGTATTCTTTTCGTTAGGTCGCTTACACAGATCGGATCAAAATTTGGCCAGTTTGGATTTAGGTACATGCATGCACACCGTTGATGTGTGCATGCATATGAGGTATGATACTCTGCAAAGTATGATACGATTCCAGACGTTAAACAAAGAAGAATGCATGCTGACCGTGGATATCGTTGGTCACCAATTCGGACACGTGGTACGCCTTGTGCTGAGATAGAGTAAGGTGCGGTTGTTTGTTAAGTCAATTGTCATGTTCTTATTAATGGAAATAAATAGTTATGACTTACCCCACCGATTTTAAATTAACCAGGAATTACGTTTTGAAATTCGTTTATAAAAATCATGTTATTATCGATTTAAATACGCGGACCCTATAATGATATATGTGACCTAATCCACACCATTTATCCTTTTTAACAACACATTTTAAAGCATGAGCTAAAAATGAGGCAAATTCAAAACTCAAGTAGACTTAAGTGGACCATACCTGAGGAAACAATAATCATAAAAGCATCAATGGTTGAAAGTTATTTTCTCGCTAGGGCTGACATTGATGTTTATTTGTCATCCAACATGTTCATAAGGTTACGGCCATGAATAAAAGAGAAAAAAAATACCAGCTTGATCTAAAACTCTAAATGTCCTCAGGCAACTTCCAATGGTAAGAGTTCAATTCTCATTGTCCCATACCGTTGGGTCCACTTGAGCTTTGCAAATGCTTCGTTTCCTTATACTCAACGTTGCCTTGAAAGTCCAATCGAAAATACAAAGTAATTAATTATTATCCATTTACCTTGAGTTGCTATTATTGTAATTAAAAAGTCCAACAATTCTCAGAGTCAACTCAGGGTATGAGTGTAGGTGAACCAATTCTTAAACTAAGGTCTACCTTCATATCAGCTGTCACGCAAGAACAGTTAAAAGGAAACTGAGTTTTAGATACCCAACGTTGCATTAGATTTGTAGTTGGATTTTGAATTCAGAAATGAGAAGATAACAATCATTTATTCATTTGCCTCCTTGTCGTGGGCTAACGTGGCTAGAATAGTTGCTTGGTAATGAAAACACTTAAAAAAATAAACTCATCTCCAAATCTCTAATGCAGGCTTATTAAATATTTTCTATGCTACATGGCTAAATCTGCATCATTTATCTGCTCTTTACGAATTTTGGTACAAACCTATATTTGCATCTTTACTGCACATATGCAACCGTACAAGACGATCAGAACTATTAATCCAGTGGGCCACCACACGCAAAGATTACCCAAAGATCACGGACTATTGAGCCATCTTAGACCCTGTATCGATCACATGAGAATGAACAGTAACTGTTTAAATTCAATTGGTCCATTACTTGGATCGAATGGCTAGCATAATCCAATCACCGTGATTATATTAAGATGCTGGTCACATGCTAACCCACTTCATAAATGGGTCAGATGGACTCGGCTTCTGTAGTGACCCTCCAGTACCGAGCTTGGTATTAATCAGTACTGAAAAAGCTCCGTGGGCCTCACCATAATGTATGTTTTCTATCCACGCCAGTCATTCATTTTGCAAGCTCATTTGAGAGAAAGGGACCAAAAATAAGGCAAATTGAAAGCTCAAGTGGACCACATTATAAGAAGAAATTGTGATAGTGACGGCTACCATTGAAACCTTTCTAGAGTTAACTACGATGTTTATTTTCCATTCAACTTGTTCATAAAGTCAAAGGGCTGCAGCCGCGTGACACATGTTACGCTTGCTGTACCCTATATTTTAAACATTCCCCGTGAGAGCTAATTAAGGAAAGACGTGATGCTGGTGAAGTACATGGCATGCATAATATTTGCAAAATGATGATAGAGCATAGCGGAGCACCACGAAACGTGGCCATGAGAAAAGTGATGTTGAACTATTTATATGAACAGGTGTCAAAGAAGAGTTTGAAAGGATAGAGTGGTAATGAAGCAGTTATTGTGATAGTTGGACATGAAAAGAAGCATCTAAATAGGTATCTCCAAAAGCACTACAAATAGCAGAGATCAATGAGGTAAAATGTCCCATACCAACTTGATCAAAGAAATTAAATTTATTTTTCAATTATCTTATCATAATGTTTATGCTCCTTAGCATAATCTACCTTTTACTTTCCTTAGTGTAACCAGTCACCTAATCCTACATTAGGAGTAGCAGTAATCTAATAACTCTTGTTGTAATCAAAATCTATGCTCATATGCTGGACGCTTTCCATTGTAATACAAGTAGTTATTTTAGAAAGGTGTTTTGCAATTACTTCCAATGGTCAACTATAAGTGTTTCTTTTTTTCTAGTTTTCTATTTAAAAGTCCTTTCCTACATAAGGCAAAGTGCAACCCAGTTTCGAAGGACAAACCCTACCCTTTGATAATCATCTGATCATCTTAAAGAGCTTACGAGTGGCTGAATAGCTGGCCGATCTCCTTAAATCTTGGTCATATATAGTCAACGTATCTACCAATCTTAGCGCTTGAGGTTAAAGTTGTTCGGTTGGAATCGAGTCATACATTCGGTTTTGATATGCCGATGCATATCACATGTGACCGAATTCGAAACCGAGAGTCAGTAGTTTTTAGCATGCCCAATGGGACACCTGATTTGGTATACATACCAGTGTAAGTCTATTTCAATCAATTAATCCAACTTGAGAAATATGAGCCGAAGGGTTACTTGAAACTCTTCTAGAGCTAATGAGTCCACAACACCTTATCCGCTCGAGAAAATGCAAGTGCAACCAATACCTAAACTAGTGAGTTCACCATCAAACCCAACGTTTAATCATCCAAACCAGGATGGGACATCTTCATCTTGGGGCAATCCGCTTGAGTTGATATCAGTTGAGGTGCGCGATATGCAGATGGGAATCCATCATATCGTATAATAAGGAAGGGCTGAAGGAGATCAAGCGCAAGATCAAGCAGAGTAATCGCGAATTTAGACAGGCACCTTCAACGGGTGGATGGCTAGTCAGACCGAGAACTTGAATTGGATAGTGGCTATCCTTATCGAGAGGGCGTCTAGTGCACCCGAGCAAAATGTTGAGGTCAATCATGTTGGAAACTTGGCGTCAATACAACCAGTTCCTCCCCTACAATGGAATACGCATCTTGCTCCAACACAGACTGTGTGGAATGCTCCCCCACTTACCAAATTCAAGTGACCTGAGTAGGAGATCAGAAACTTTATTTTTGAATTTAGAAATCAAGGAATGCCTAGAGGGCACCATTTCCCTAAGAATTTTCATTACAACAGGGGACAATACCTACTAGGTCTAGATCCGCTACCAGTTGTTGAACCTCAACATTTGGACCGCGATCAAGTTATACAACTAGTACAGGAAGTGGCAAGTCAAGTTATCAGCTTCACCACTATCTCTATATGCCACAAACCTTATTCTGAATGGATCGACCAACAATATTCATTGTTGGAGGCGAAATAGAACGACATATAAAAAGAGTCGACTCTACAACCGGCATGGACCCAATGAGTTAAATTGCTCGCAAAATACCTACTGTCAAAGAAAGGCCGACTACAAATGTAACACCCTGAAAATTGAGGGTCGTGCACACGCTGGACTCCCAAGTTCCCGGGTATCACTTATATCCAATTTTTATTAATTTATATTTAATCAGGGTAATGCGCAATATAAAATTATTTGAAACATGAATCCCAATTCATAACTAGTCTACTGAAGTGGGAATGATTAAAGATATATAAGTCCAAAAAATATAACTATGGGTCGCATAAGGTGTTGCCTAACAAAATTAAAAAAAAATTAACATGTTCGAAAGAATGATGTGCTGAGTCCCCTACTCAGTGATCCACATCTGTCTACTAGGCCGATGGAGAACCGCTCATCAGTTGGAAGTAGAATAGCTTGTCCTCCTCATCAAGACTTGCACCACCAGGCTCCTTATACTTTGCGCCACTTACAACTACTAGAGAGTCTAGTTAGTATTTTAAAATACCGTCCCAGAGTGAGAGTGAGTGATCAACTTAGTGGGTGCTATTAGTCTTAAGTTTTAACAAATATCAATTATATTATGAATTTAATGAAAGACAAACATTCATAAATACATAATTAATCTTGTTAATACAGGCGCATGATAAATGATATGATGCATGCCCTCGCAACAACACTCTCTCGAGCAACTCCATCTAACAATTGTGTATGACCAACCACCCTCATTGTGACCTCAACTGCCGAGTCACCAACCTAACTAGTGCGATGCAGTCATGATTGTGTTAGCCGAGTTTTAATTAAGTCCATTCAAACAACAGATTGGAAAAACTAATATGCCCCGCGATGTCAATGCCCTAAACTGGTTGCGAGGCCAAGGCCCCTTAACGTGTGAGTCAAAGATCCCGTGATCATTGATCCCGTCGGGTTCCCCATCCCCAACTTCAAGCATATGGGGAGTGTTGAGCAGAGGGATAGCTCTCGGTCACTACGGGGAGGCTCATCACCCTAGCATAGGCCGACAGCTCGGACACAATGTCTCATTTCATCATGCTCGGCTCTCGAGTCAGTGGATCGATTTCAATTGATTATTAGTGGGCTTCAATGGTTGAAGGGTGTTCCAGGTTCCATACAGGCGTGAGCAGACAATTAACAAACAAGGTTGGTCAGTGAGTAGACTAGACCCCACGAGTCCAGGCAAACACATGATGGACGACATCAGATATAATCGACCCATGTAATCCAACTACTGTCGCCTATACGCACCCGCCTAATTCCACGAGTTTAGCCTCAGGCTAGTCCTACCAAGGGGACCACTGTCTCTCACTTCAGTTTCCTGACCAACCCAGGGGTTTGATGATATTCACTAACATGTCAACAATAAGGGTTTATCTACCAACACAAGCGATATCATGCATTTATATTTCCAAATATAAAAATTTAGATTTTTTTACAATGCAAATGTTAACAATATTATGAAATAAAGGTGCATGTGTGATATGTGGTTTAGTGAGGTAGCCAAGCATTTCATATATCTCATAGTACAAAAAATACATAAGGGTTAGTGTATCAACATGTTATGAGGGAATATCAAACAAGGATCGAGCAAGGAATGTACAAGCAATCATCAAATACATACCCAATTATGTTGAGAAACATCAAACCATCCATGACCATTCCATATTGATTTGGGGAGGACTTAAAGTATAAAGTCTTGTTTAGGTTTCTTTAGATTATCCAAATACATCACCCAACAAGCAAAATCATTAGATTCATACTAAAATTGGTACTGGGCCACCTAAGAATAATAGTCTACACCTATGAATCGTTGAGATCTTGGGAACGACCTAGGAGTACGGATTTTCGAAATCCCTGAAGCAAAGCATTTGCATGCTAGAATTCCATGCAAATCCCTTCTAAACACAAGGGTTTTAAAAGAAAAAGGGATAGAGATTACCTACAAAATTAGCGGGAGCGGTTCTTGTGGATGTGGTGGAGAGTTTTCTTGAAGAAAAGATAGGGAGTTGCAAGATTGAACTCCCTTGGGCCCCACTTAAACTATGTTCCACTTTCACTCTATCCTTCACCCTCTCTCTTCTCTCTTTACTCTCTTTGGTTGTTGAATTAATGGTAAGAGTTATGGGAGACGAAGGCTTAGGGCTTTATTTCCTAGGCTTGGGCCAACTGGCTTTAAGTTTCAACAATTGCCCTCAATGGCCCTCTAAGACTCCCTTTCAACTTTGAGGCGGCCCTATCACCCATCTGGCCACAAATTTGGTGTGTAGCTGTCTCATGGCCTACTGAAGGGCTGTGTAAATTTTGAGAGCGATCGGATGTGGGATTTGATCATACGATTCTGATCTATGAATGGCCTTGTGGGGTCCATTCTAGCCGTTGGGGCAGTTCTGATGGCCCCCTGGCTATAAAATTTATAAGAAATGTGCTACATGGCCTGATGAAGGGCCATGCAAAATTTGAAGGAAAACAGACACGTGGTTTTACCGTACAGGTCCGATTTGTGATCAACAGTCACCGTTTTACGATTGGATTATAGATTTTGTGGACGGGCATAGAAAAATACATTAGGCCTTCACCGTAAATGTAGAAGAGATCCGACGGCTGCACAGCTTGATATCTCGATTTTATTTACAAGTGCCAGATTTTAATTCTAGCCTTTGGATTAAAGCTGGGTAAGTTGCGTTTGGCAAGTGCCGTTGGGATGGCGTGGATAATTAATTTATATGTATCTACTGAGTGCGTTTGGCAAGTGTCGTTGGGATAGCGTGGATAATTAATTTATATGTGTCTACTGAGTTTGTGGTTCGTGATGGACCACAAGCCCAGCGAGATCTGATGTTTTCTCAAATTTTAAATTTTTCTAACCTCCTCAGCTGTTGTACGGCCCGTATAGGTTGTTGTCAAGCATAAACAGCTTATCTGGCTTGACGGCCCGCACGCGGTCTGATTATAACCAGACTAGTCCACCTTAATGAGCTAATCCTAAGTTAATTTATTTGTGGTACCCCACTTATGAGTGGTTTAAGCGAATGGTCCAGCGGTAAAACCTATGTGGACGACTCAGGACACTTTTTTGTTTGGTCAGGACATTATAACAAAGTAAGTTGGTATAGTTATAGGTCCACATGACTACCGGCCAATCTATTGAATAGGCCAGTTCAACTATAAGTCGGCTATACAACGGCTATATGTCGGCACGACTATAGAATGACTATAGGTTTACCACAGCTCGGCACAGTCTCCGACAAAGTCGGCAGTCGGTATCTACCAAAAGTGAATGCTGATATGTCGAGACCTTAAGTGAATGCTGATCTGTTGAGACCTCAGGTGAATGCTGATCTGTCGAATAACTCGGTATTACCTACCTTTAAGGCATCATCCGCCTTTGCCGACCGACCTTGTCCCGAGCAACCGACCAGAAGATTTCTCTCAAGATCTTCAGGAGATAAGATCAGATCTCAAGGATCTCGGATGCCCGTAACCATAAGATCATATCCCCGAAGATCTTAAATGCCCGTAGTCTTGAGAGGATCCTCAACAAATTTGAGGATCCATACAGGAATATTTCCGACGTATCAGGAGTCCTAAAGGGGGAATGTTTCTCACGGTGTGATCTTCTCACTCATATAAATAGGGAAGCCTTTAACCAGTGAAAGGTACACACATTCAATCATTCATACGACTGATGACTCTTTTCGTAAAAGATCATCTCATATAAAAGACCTAAATTTCTGACTTAGGCATCGGAGGGTCTCCTTTGTTTCTTCATTTCCTGTGTGCAGGTTCTCGAGGGTCAACTAAGGAGGGTCTATAGGAAAACTGCATCAACATTGGTAATCTAGGAATTATCAACCAGACTTTGTGCTCTTCACGGGTGACACTGGTCAATCAACTATAAAACATATTGGTTGATTTACCATGCAATGAGGTGAATTGGGTAACAATGATTATCATAAGTTATAACTGTTTAGTAATTTCTTAATCACAATAGCCTTTACTTGGTATTTTAATTTGTTGCCAAACTCTGCCCAAATCAGGTAAGATATGGAAGAAAATGTCCAATTCTTCTACAAGGATAGAGAAATTTCTATGGCCAATCTTGTGCGTTTTCGTCAATTACTTGGTGATTCAATTGAAAACTATATTGTCCGGTTCAAGAGAGTGAAAGGCCAATGTAAAATAGTAATGACTGAGACCGAGTTCGTACAACTCGGCCGGGATGGTTTGTAATACAAACCCATCTTATCACTCCCCGAAAATCGGTACCCGAGTACAGAACATACGGTCCCAAGTTCCTGGGTGTAAACCAAATGAAACGCACGTGTGACCTTGTTTAGGTTCACATTCATTTCACACATGAATGATCAAAGCAGTGCAATTCAGCTTAACAGATTCAAAGCAATGTAAAAATAACAAAAATCAATAAATATATGATTAAAAGTCAAAGTACAATTCCGATAGGTGTCTTTCCAAATGGGGAATATACAGGCCACAATAAGTATTCTACAAATTAACTAACGGAATCCACCTAGCTGGATACTCCAAATATACAGATTCTCAAAATGTTCAAAAATGAGAGAGGCAGGTCAATCCGCCCAAAGCTTGCTTATACGTCAACTGATATATACCACAAATAAAATTTCAAAATGCCAATTTAGGTCAGGTAGACTCCACCTGCCCGTGGGGCCCACTTGATGTATGAGTTATATATCTTTGTCATCTTTCTTTTTACAAATCATTTTATAACATGTGCCTAAAAGAGTAGATCCAAATCTTAGGTGGACCACACCACAAGAAACATTGGTGAATGACCATTAAAAACTTTTTGTGGGCCATAAAAGTTTTGGATCAAGCTGATATTTGTGTTTTCCATTGATCTAGATCTGTGTGACATTATTAACAGGTTGGATGGCAAAAAAAAATTGCTGTGGACCCTAGGAAGATGGTGGGCATTTAATAATAATTTTTTCCAATGGTGTGGTCCACTTGAGATTTGTATCTGATTCTTTTTTGCACTCATGCCCTTAAAATGAGTTGACAAAACGGATGGATGACATAGATACGTAACACATACATTGAGGTGGGCCCCATGGCCATGGTCCCACCCAATAGTCGCCTCCATAATTAAACTAGCCTCAATCCTCGGCTCCTCTCTCACAACTTCAAAACCACTTTCCTCTCTGCACGAGCACATGAAAAAAAGGCCATGCACATGACCTCCACGTGATCTGGACCTCTCGGCGGCTAATCTGCTATGGCAGAACGGTTACATCACTTGACAGGATCATCTCAACTTGCAACTCTTCGTCTGGTACGAAAGAGAACATGGCGAGCGTGTGAATGATGGAAAAAGACCCCACCACCATGTTCACGTGTGAGGGATCTGGTACATTCATTCGGTAGTACGGACAAAAAGTCCCCTATCTCTTCACTTGGGATGCATGCCATCAATTTGAATAGAGTCGTAAGTACCCCATTTCATCACTTGGATGCATACCATCAATTTGAATCGAGTGCAACTCAAATGCCTCCGATGGTATTTTTAATCACACACGTTTGTATAGATTGGGATGATCTGTGAAACCAATGTCAAGATTATAAAGTCTAGGCAGACAAGAACAGTCGTGGACTAATAACTGCAATCCATTCCACTTTCTACCTTTAAAAGGTAGCCGACCTTGGATATCTCACTCTCCATCTCAAATACGCGTGGGTAAGAAATTTCAAATTTCTGTAAATGGTGGCAGTGTCTCTTTTCCTTCTTTTTTTTTTCCCTTTCTTTAGAAGGCCTACGGTGAGCAGAAAATAAATAAATAAATCATGTCCTCCTGTAATAAAGGAAAAATGCTAATCACACGTGTCAGGTGGGCCGTACATGTGGTGTTGCCCAGTGTCAACCACCAGCTTCCTTTGATAGGTGATTGGTAGAGGCAGGCAAGAACATACATACACAATTAATTGCAAGTCATTCTCCAACGGAAACGGATTGGCTACTCCGCCTGCCACCAGCCAATAGCTGGTTGTTGGTCCTCTATGCCCCACCAAGATGTTGTGTTTCGTCCATACCGTCCATCTATTTTTTAGATCATTTTATGTTATTAGGCCAAAAATTAAGTATATCCCAATCTCAAGTGCACCACATTACAGGAAACAGTGTTCGGGGGCCATAAAAGTTTTGGATCAAGCTTATCTTTGTTTTTTCCTTTCATCTGGTACTGTATGACCTAATCAACAGATTGAATGTCAAAAAAACAGTACAGTGGGCCTTAGGAGGATTTTAATGGTGGAAATCCAATCACTATTTTCCTATGGTGTGGTCCACCTGAGATTTATATCCCTCTCATTTTTGGGATCTTTAAAAATGGATGGAACACATACACCATGGTGGGGCCCACAGAGCACCGACCATCAGCCACCGGGCTGGTGGCAGGGGTAGTAGCCAATACGTTTCCTTCTCCAACGTTGAAAGATGGTCCATCTGAGAGATCTCGTCCACATATTCGTGATTAGTTCCGGGCGTTAAAGCCTTTGATGGGCCTCACATATCCCCTGTATGTGCAAGATCAGGTCGTTCATATGGTCGGACCATTACAAGCTCAGTGTTCCAAAAATCAGCCAATCTGATCATTAGGTGGGCCACACATGTAGTCGTTGTCCAATGTCAACCACCACCTTGCTTTATAGTCTCTTCCTTTGGTAGGTAATTCGGTAGAGGCAGGCGGGAACAGGTATACACTACCAGCCATCCAGCTTTGAAAGATGGTCCACCTCGGAGATATCACCCTCGGTCTGATCTACGTATGGGTGGTTAGCTATGGGCATGAAATCTCGAATTTCTTGAGATGGACGGAACTGATAGACAGAAAGTCATCTCATTTTCTGGTAGACGTATAGATTGGAAAATGCTAATCCCACACGTGTGATGGCAAAAGGTCTACCGCACACCTTTGATTGGTCCTATCAGGGTGTCGATCCACCCATCGAACTGATAAAAGGGCAGTGAACCTTTGATTGGTCCCAATGTGTGCAAGATCAAGGTCGTTCATCTGGTGGACCATAGCACACTCGGTGTCCCAAAATCAGCCAATCTGGTCATCAGGTGGGCCCCATATGTATGAGAGAAACGGACGGTTCAAATTCAAAGATCGGATCCGATTCAGTGTTCATGTATGGACTTCTTGGACGATGGAGATGGTTTAAATTTGGGTCACTGCGCATACAAGGTGAGGCAACCTTATGAACTATGGTCAATCCAGCTTGATCTAAAATTTTAGTGGCTTCTTGGGAGCCACTTTTTCCTGTGATGTGGTCTGAATGATATGTCGATCTGCTTTATTTTTTGGAATGTGATTTAAAATTACCTGTTAAAACGTATGGACGGAGAGGATTTAAGGAAAATACATCCCGGTTGGCCCACAGTAAGGATCCACCCACGAGGTGGGAACCGATTAGGTGCGCGGATCCTTGACTGTGGGGCGCGGATTCGGTGGCTCCCCGGATCCATCAAGGTGGGTGGATCCTTGACTCTAGGGCCAAAAACAGGATTATTTTCCTTAAATCCACTCCGTCCATCCGTTTTTACAGATAATTTTAAGTCATTATCCAAAAAAATAAAGCAGATCCATATATCATGCATACCACATCAGAGGAAACAGTGGCTTCTCAAGGGCCACAAAAGTTTTAGATCAAGATGATATTTATTTGGTCCCTTCCTCCGGCCTTCGTGGCCTTATCAACAGGTTGGATGGTAAATAAAAAATCCGGTGGCTCCAACAAATTTTTAATGACGGACAATTAATCACGATGGGTCCCTGTGGCGTGATCCGGCTTAGATTTGGATCTGTCTCATTTATGGGAGTAGCTCTTAAAATGAGCTTTCAAAACGGATGGACAGCGTGGATGTAAGTAACACGCATCATGGTGGGCCCCGTAGTCAGGGATCCACCCACCTCGGCAGACGGTAGGTCACTTCCGGTAATCGAGTGCCACGTGGGTGGAATTTCAATGAGATCCACCTCATCCATCAGGCATGCCGCCTCATCCTGACCTTAGAATCCAAAAATCACTTATAGAATATAGGTAGGCCGACCCACCAGAAAAAGTTGGGATGTTACCTACACGGCTGTGTAGGGCCCAAAGTGGTCTTTATATATATCATCAAATCCATTCATTTCATGTGTCTCGTCAGGGTCAAATAATGACTTAAAAATCATAGTATACCAAAACACCGGTAGTTATATGAATTTTGATGTTTTATATTTAATTTCAGAAAAAAAAAAAAAAAAGTGCTTTACCGGATGGACATTATAGATTTACCTTTGCTAAATAGTCTGGCCACATTAAAGAGCACGGCCTGGGTGGATCCAAGTATCCACCGAGGTCAGTGGATCCTTGACTGCAGGGCCTAACATTATACATACGGGTGTACATCCAGTTGAATTGCGTTGAGCTGGCCTCAACTCCACTTAGCTCGGCCACTAGCTGACCTCATCTTGAACTTAGCTTGGCTCGGTCTTTGAACTTGACTGGCTAGCTCGACTTGGCTCGGTCGATAGCTCGGGCTACTTTGAGCTGAGTTTGAGCCAAAATCAAGCTAAGTTTGAGCCAAAATCAAGCTGAGTTTGCTATTACAACATTTTCACAAATACTTGAATTGCAACTTTAAAATTTCACTATATTTGATATAGCAATAATGGTTTTATAGGTATTTTATCAAATATTTTTTAAGCAACATAAAAATTAAAAAAATAAGGTAGTAGTTTCATATACATACTTTTTTTGCCACTTGCCATACTTGGTTGAGTCATTCCATCAAACACTTGCTGAGTAACATCATTATCAGAGTAACTGAGTCATCGAACTAGTTCGATTTGAATCCGATTCAAGCTAAGTTCGATCCAAGTCAAGCTGAGCTGGCCAGCTCGGACTCAACTCGAACTCATTTTTGATCTAAAAAAATCAGCTTGACTAGGCTCTAACCCAGCTTCAAGCTGAATCCAATCGAGCTTTTTTGAGTTGAGTTGAGCGAGCTAACCGAGCTAGTTCGGTTCGTGTACACCTCTAATTATACATGTACCTTACATCCACAACGTCCATCCATTTTGATAGATCTTTTAAGATATCCCCTTAAAAATGAACCTGATCCAATTCTTAGGTAAATCATACAACAGGAAGTAGTGGTTATTGAATACCCACCATTGAAAGATTTTTAAGGGCCAATGGAATGTTTATTTGCCATCTAACCTGTTGATAAGGTTACAAAGGTCTGGATGAAGGGACTACACAAATATTATCTTGATCCAAAACTTTTGAAGCCCACGAGAAGTTTCTAATAGTCATTCACCACTGTTTCCTGTGGTGTGGTCCACTTGATATTTGGATCTACTTCATTTCTGAGCTTACATCATACATTAGGGTGAACCCCACAGTCAGGGATCCACCGAAGCTGCGCCTCACATGAGAACGTGATCTGAGTAACTACCTAAGCCCGGTGTGCAAATTTGATCCGTTTGTGGGAGGTTGTTGACTGGAACGGAAACAGAAAGAGGGGGCGGCTGGTCTTTAAACCAAAGGGAATGGGGTTTCGGTCCTTATCCCTAATACCATCCTTCTGTGGGCCCTACGCGTCTACACCGGATTGATTGACTAACCGGGCCATCCAAAAAAGAGCGCTAAACATGGACGGTCCAGATTCGTATAGAGACGTGTAAGGAAACGATTGGCAGTGAACCGCCATATCTTAAATGAGGCCAACCGATGTCATTTTCCCAATTCATTGTCCTAATGTTATATTCCCAGAAGCCTAAAAAGCAAGCAGTTAATACAAACGCCAAAAAAATGCACGTCAGGGATATCCGCCTTATCTGTAAGGGATCTGGCTTAGATGGAACCGAATGGGAGCACCAATCTCACCGTCCACCTCTTCCGTAGTGAAATGATACGGTGGGATTTGATTGGCGGGACGTCTGCTGTCGTTGTAGTTAAGAGGCGGATTGGCTGGTGTGAGTGTACCTCACACCAGCCATGTTAGCAAGTTTTGGAAGTCTTATCATGAAGTGTGTGTTATATTCAATCTGTCCATCTACTTTTTTATTTTATCTTAAGACTTGGTATGAAAAATAAGATGAATCTAACTATCAAGTAGACCACACTGAAAGAGGTAGTGAGGAGTTGAACATCTACCATTGAAACTCCTTTTGGAGCCACAAAAGTTTTATATCAATATAAAATTAATTTTTACTCTTCGTTCTAGTCCTAGTGACTTTATAAACAAATTGAATGAAAAATAAACATCATATTAAGCCATTAAAAAATATTAAGCCCTATAAATTTTTTAATAATAACAATCATTACCTCTATTGCTATTTGTTGTATGGCTTATATGGTTTAGGGAAATGATTCATTTTTTTGAAAATGCTGTGAAATGATCTCTAAAAATATATAAACAATGCAGATATAATAAATACATCACTGTGAAGTCTACGTAACTTTAATCTCCTTTGAATCCACCGTATAAATGGCTAGAGGGAGGAGTGCCCGTGCCTATCTTCACACGCTATGTACCTACCTCAGCTATATAGTTAGTGTGTGGTACACCAGCCAACCGCTTCCTTGAGACAAGGAAGCGGATTGGCTGGTGTATCACATAACACCTATGTAGTTGGGGTGTTGACGACACCAAGTTATGTGGTTCTGATCTTAATGTATGAGTTATATTCAAACCGTCCACTTGGTGGGATCCTATAAGCCTTGAGTTCAAAAATAAAATAAATTTAAAAAACATGTAGACCACATTGTATAAGGCAACCTGCCATCGAAATCCACATGAGGTCACAATATTTTTGGATCATTATGATATTTATTTTTTCTCTTCCCACGTGACCTCATGAGTAGATATGTTGGAAAGTAAACGTTAGGGTTGGTTTTTGGTTTTAATGGTAAAAATCATTGTTCCTACTGTTATTTGTGGTCCACTTGAGTATAGTAAATTATTCATTTTTTAGGATCAAGATCTAAAATGATCTCACCAAATGGATGGACAATATAGATATAATAAATACATCGTTGCGAGGCCATGAAACTTTCATCTCCTTTGAACAGTTTAGTACAAATGTACAATTCAGAGCTCAGGAGCGTCATCGTTGGTCTTCGCACGACACGTACCCACATCAGCTAGGTTGCTGGTGTGTGGTACACCAGCCAATCCACTTCCGGCCGGAGCTCCTGCACACGGATGCGGATTCCCTACTACCCCGTATCTTGCCACGATCGGTTATTTAGGCAGGCCTACCGTGATGTATCTATTTATCTACACCGTTCATCCCTCCTCTGATATCATTTTAAGGTATGCACACAACAATAATAAGCTTAAGTTGTATTAAATGCATAAAGTATTAAACGCTAGCTACATTAAATGCAAGATTTGTTGTTTGGTGTAATCCAATTGCACGTTGGATTTACTTTATTTGGTTCTCTTACCTGAAAATGACCTGAGAGAAAGTATAGGCCACATGGATAAACATACATATCACGGTGGGCCTGCCCGTAGAGTTGCTCGATCGTGGCTAGAGGAGGGTAGTACATAATTTGCAACTATAATTTTAATAGTCCAAAATCACTTATTTTGATTTCAAACATGTGTGAATACATGTACAAATACACACAAAAATCAATAAATTAAAGATAATGTACAAGGACATTCAATTTCCTAAAAATTCGTAACGTTTGTGTATGAACAACTAATTTTTTTAACCAATTAAATTTGGAGCGTTACTTATTTTTATCTTAATCTCTACCTTGTGGATTAATTAGATGGTTAAAATCATCCTTCTAGATACATTGGCTCATGTCATATGTGCTACTTTGGATTAAATAGATACAGAAGAATACTACCTGGTTTTTAAATTTTAATAGTATTTTACAGGAGGGGTAAGGTGGTGGACCACATTACATGAAAATAATGTTGATTGGATGTACATCATAAAAAACCACCTAGAGTCTACTGTAATGCTTATTTGCCATCCAACTTGTTGATAAGGTCTCATGGACCTCTACAAAGGAAAAACATGAACATCAGCGTGATCCAACACTTCTATGACTAATCAGAAAGCTTTCAAGGATAAACATTAAATCCCCATTGTTTCCCATGGTGTGATCCTACTAATATTTAGATATCCCTCAATTTTTAATTCATGCTTTAAAATTAGTTGAAATAATGAATGGGCGGCTTGGATCATTGTAAGCCTCACCGAGCTTTGCCATGAAGTAGCTGGCTGGTGTTGGGGTCACTAGCGAAACCACCTCCTATACCAGTAGCCAGCCGGCGTTAGTAGGCAATCCGCCTCCGAAACCTGAGGGTGGAAATCAGCCACCCCATCCTAAAGTGGTGTAGTATATCAAAACTCATGCAAGCAGTTATTACCAAACATTAAAGACCTTTTTTTCATGTTAAAAAATAAAAATTAGAAAATTTCTATAGGTTGAAGCTACGTGGGGTTCACCGTAATGGGCACGGAAAATCTACCACGTTCATCCGTTTTGCCAGCTTATATTAGGATCTAAGCCCTGAAATGAGTCAGATCCCAAACTCAAGTGGGACACACGATAGGAAACAGCGGGGATTGAACACTCCCATTCAAACATTCTTCGTGCTACAAAAGTCTTATATCAGGCTAATATTTGTGTTCTCGATTCATCCTTGTGGAAATAAACTTATAAACGGTTTAGATGGAATTAAATATCAACGTGGTCCGTGGTAAGTTTTCCACTCACCATTTTCATTCCCACTGTTGGATCTGATCTAATGCATCATAATTTGGGAGGAATGCACGGTCTCGATTGCCGTACATGACACCACGTGTACGGTTGAAGAATCAGGTGGGATCTGATCAGATTATCCAAAATTTCCAGTTGGGCCAGTCGAGTTGGGGTTAAGTTGGACCCAAACTGCATCCTTAAATCCAAGCCGTTGATGGACTCACATTTGATGAGACGTGTGCCATACTAGAAGATTTCAGATGAAGAATATCTGGCCTTAGATGAATGCAAGCTATCGCTGTATTTTATTTCTCAACCGTCTATTTACTGGGCAGCCTATTAAAAGGCTTGGATATTTCCAATAAAGAGATTCGCGTCAAAATGACTGGTGAGCTCGCAGTTTTCTCAACTTTCATTTTCGTTATTTTATGTACTCTCTTGCATGATGCCTCCTCAACTGCTAACACGTGGGAATAAAGATTATTGATACGATGGGCCATCATGTGGGTAGTCCATGGTCCAAAAGCCCCATGATGTGACTTCACCGTATCTGTGTCTGAATAATGACACTCACGTTATATTTGCTTTCGTTTTTGAGTGGCGAGCCTTAAAACGGATCAGGAGACACATGTGAAGCGCAGCAACTGCTACGATGAACCTTATAATATGGTTAGATTCGTAATAAAATGGTGATATTTTAACTTTACTGATATACCATTTGAATAAATACTAATAAATATCTGATTAATCATGTATAGCATGATATTTGTGCTATCATGACAACAGGCATTGGAGTTATTGTAAGGAGGGAGTATTGGAATTATAAGGAGCGCATTTGCACATCATAACACCTGTCTGCTTAATAAATAAGATTAGAAAATTGTTTGTTTTATTATGATATTATTACTTGTGCTTAATTATGTTAATAACATGTATAACTTAGAAAATTGTGTCACTGAGTTAGTAATTCACTTCCACCTGAGATGGTATTTTAAAACATCGACTAGACTATACTACTAATACAAGTACCATCGAGATTTCATATGGGCAGTCTTAGACCAGTATGCACTATCGTCATAATGTTTTGGAGTGTCGCGTGAAAACATAATACTCTACAATTATATATATATATATATATATATATATATATATATATATATATATATATATATATATATATATATATATATAAATCTCCCTTTGTATGGGCACCAATTTTATAACTTTACGTATTAAATATTAACCATATATTTTTAGGCTAGTTATTTCTACATAACTTTTAATGTTACATATTTAAAGTTACTTTAATTATTGATGATGAGTGAGTGTTAACCGAGCTATGTGGCATATGAGAATTTGCTCGTATGCAATTTTACTAGCTTCACACTTAAAAAACTCGGGATTAGAGTCTCAATATTCGGATACCAAATTTCAAGGCATGACAACTACAATTTCATATAATGTAGTTCACCTAAGATTTGGATTTATTTCATTTTGTCTCATGACCTAAAATGATATGGGAAAATGAATAGACATTGTGGATATATTGCACATTCATTAAGGTGGGCCCCAGGCTGGGGATGCAGGGCTCCCTTCTTAAATGCAGCGGCTTGACAAGGTACATATGGTGCCACCTTAGCCACAACATGATACGTTGGCAGGTTTCTAATCCCCTATGCATCTAAAATGTTAATATGAATGGTTCATATTCTTAACCCAATGTTACTCGAGCCATCGTAAAAAAAAGAAAAAAAAAAGAAAAAAAAAACATTTGTTGAACGGATGATTGTAATCAACGTAGCATGTGTTGAAAATCAGTGGTTTTAAAAATAAAAAAATAAATAAAAATTTCAAACTTTTCAAAATTTCAGGATTTTTCCGCCAAAACTTTTTGAAAATTTTGAAATAAAAAAGTGCGGTGTATGCTTTGTCCCACATCGAAAATGATTGAAATCTTTTTATGGTTTATATGGGATGTTGAGAAGAGTATTCTTACTTGGAGCTTTTTGGAGGAGATGAAACTCCATTGCGTGTTCCAGTGTGAAGCACTGGAACACACGCACGCTTAGGCTCGAGCACGAGCACGGGCATGGGCGAGGGTGTGGGCAACGAGGCAGTGTGGCTGTAGTAGTGCTAGATGACGCACTTTGCACTTCGCACGTGTTGCAGAGTAGTCATTCCTTTGCGACCTTACGCGAATCGGTGTGATCGCGGTGCGATGGGTCTGGTCAGTGCCTTAGGGCAGTGTGGATCTGAAATGAGCTTGGGTTTTATAGGTGACTGAGAACGATCGGATCTTAAATCCGAAACGTTCAGCAGTTTCAGAAAACGGCTCTATGCCTTGAAAGCCTAACGGTCTGAAAACGGACGGGCCATGATGATCCAAAGGTCAGATCCTTTGATCTGACGACCAGAAACGTTTATGATTAATGGACAACGGCCAGAAACATTTTTCAAATGTTCTGGACCATTGATAGCATATCACAACGGACCACTACAAGATGCCTATATAAACTGGAGAATTCCAGTCCGATTTCATCATCTCAACACAACCATCTTTCCTATTATCAGATACAATCCATAGCTCCATTATAAAAATACTTAGAACATCTCCACCGTCTGAGTCTGTCAGAAGAAATCCACTGCGTTAAACTTTTTCCCAGTGGATCTATCGTAACTATTGCACGCTGGATCCAGAAGGCTTGTCTTATCCTGGAAGCAATTCGCCTGTAATCCATTAGCAGTAGATAAGGGGAAAAATCACGCTTTAAGGACAATGTATTTTATACGTGATTCAGCCTAGTGAAATATTTGATTTTCGAATTAATTTCTTTTTATTTTCGATGTATCCAAATTCATATAAACAACAATCTTAAAGCGTGATTAAATGGACACCGAAAGTGTTGCATTAATCAAGTTGATGAATCAGGATCTGATCCGATTGGACCGATTCGATGGTTCAAATTTCACTAAGTGGCAAGACAAGCTAAAATTTTTACTGATTGCTCTAAAGATCTTCTACATACTGGACCCGACTCTCTAGCCTTTACCTGAAGCAAAGGACACTGATACTCCTGAACAAGTTGCTGCTAGGATCAAGCGACAAGAAGATGAATTGTTGTGTCGTGCCACATCCTCAATACTCTCTCTGATCGGTTGTACGATTTGTACACGAGGACCACATCAGTAAAAGAAATTTGGAGCGCACTGGAATACAAATACAAAGCTGAAGAGGAAGGTGCACAAAAATTTCTAATTGCCAGGTATTTCGACTTCACGATGGTAGACAGTCTACCGCTGCTTGTCCAAATCCAAGAACTGCAGCTTATTGTAAATAAAATAAAAGCCATAAAAATTGATCTTCCTGAATCCTTTCAAGTCGGACCTATAATCGCAAAATTGCATCCGAGCTGGAAAGATTATAAAAAGAAACTACTGCATAAATCTGAAGAGTTCACCCCAGAATAAATCCAGAAACATCTTCGTATTGAAGAAGAATCTCGTAACTGAGACAAAAAGGATGATACTAATGGTGCATCCTCATCAAAGGTGAACGCAGTAGAATGACTATCCCAAAATAATACCTATAAGAAAGCTGATTCCCTTAAACCTAACAAAGATCAAGAAAAATTCAAGAAAACCCAAAAGAAGAAAAACGGCAAACCTAAGGGAGCTTGCTATGTTTGCGGCAAGACTGGGCATTTCGCTCGAATCTGTAGGGACCGAAAAAAGTCTAAGAAAGAGGCTAATGCAGTAGACGATGAAATCGTAGCCATGGTCACAGAAGTGAACCTAGTTCAAGAGAAAATTTCTGGTTGGTGGTATGATGCAGGTGCCACAGTTCATATATGCAATGATCGATCTGCCTTCAAAACTTATGAAGACGAGACCAATGGTCAGGAGGTTCAAATGGGAAATGAAGGACGATCGAAAACTGTAGGCAGAGGAACCGTGAAATTACTCTTTACCTCTAGAAAGAAGGTAATTCTGACCAACGTACTGCATGTCCCAGACATAAGGAGGAATCTTGTCTCAGGGGATCTCTTAAGCAAACTTGGGATTAAGGTTGTGTTTAAATCAGGCAAGCTGATCTTGTCTAAGAATGGAAACTTTGTGGGTAAGGGATATGCTTGTAATGGGATAATCAAATTATCATTGAATGAAAAGAATTCTTCTGCTTATATGATTGAGTTTGTAACGCTACGACATGGTAGACTAGCCCTTATTGGCTACAGTACCATAAAACTCATGGCTAAAAATGACCTAATATCATACAATGATAGTGACAAAGATAAATGTGAAGTATGAATACGGTTTAAAATAATCAAAAAACCATTCCCTAGTTTTGAGAGATCATCTCAAATATTATACCTAGTGCATACTAACATATGTGAACTTAATGACGTTCTTACCCGTGGAGGTAAAAGGTACTTTATAACGTTTATAAATGATTGTTCAAGATATGTGTATATATATATATCTATTAAAATCGAAAGATGAAGCATATAATGCATTCAAGATCTATAAATCTGAAGTAGAAAATTAATTAGACAAAAATATTAAAATCCTTCGTAGTGACAGAGGAGGAGAATATTTCTCTAATGACTTTTCTAACTATTGTGAAGAACACGACATAATTCATCAGTGCATAACACCTTATACACCACAACAAAATGGTGTAGCAGAGAGAAAAAATAGGGCTTTAGTAGAAATGGTTAACTCAATGCTAATACAAGCACAATTGCCATTAAACCTATAGGGAGCAGCTCTGTTAGGTGCATGTCATGTTTTAAACCGAATTCCATCTAAGAAAATCAAGACCTCTCCATACAAAATATACAAAAGGAAGAAAACTAAATATAGGGTATCTTAGAGTGTGGGGGTGTCTTGCATACTGCAGAACACTAGATATTAAAAAAACTAAATTAGGACAAAGAGCTATCAAGTGCGTTCTTGTAGGATATGCACAACATAGTAAGGCCTATAGACTTTTAGACTTAGAAGCTAATGTAATAATAGAGTCTAGAGATGTAGAGTTTTTTGAGAATTCTGTATGCACGGAGAAAAAGAATGCTGAGATTTAATCTCCTAATGAAACTATAAAAGAAATACATATAGAAGAGAATACACCAAGTGAACTTCGTAGGAGTCAAAGATCAAGAGTAGAAAAGAGTCTTGATCCTGATCAAATAGACTCTCAGCGACTCTCTTTTCATCTAATTGAAGGTGATAGAGAGAAGGTGAATAGAAAAATACCTATGGTTTTAACTATAGAAGATGAACCTAAAATCTTTAGTGAAGCTATGACTTCAAGAGACTCTGCTTTTTGGAAAGAAACCATTAATGATGAAATGGATTCCATAATGTCTAACCAAATATGAAAATTGGTAGATCTACCTCCAGGTTCTAAACCAATAGGATGTAAGTGGGTATTTAAGAAAAAATATCATACAGATGGTACAATTCAAACTTTTAAGGCAAGATTAGTTGCTAAGGGTTTCCGACAGAAGGAAGGAATCGATTATTTTGACACTTATTCACCAGTAGCTCGAATAACATCGATTAGGATCTTATTCGCTTTGGCATCCATACATCATCTTCATATCCATCAAATGGACGTGAAGACAGCATTCTTGAATGGTGATCTCGATGAGGAGGTCTACATGGAACAACCAGAAGGGTTTGTTCTACCAGGAAATGAAAGAAAAGTATTGTCACGCCCCAAACTCGAAAACCGGGCTCACAAAATTCTCGATTGCCGAATCCGACGCCGACAGCCTCCGTAGAACCCCATTCTCGGCTCCTAGCTCCCATTCCCCAGGTTTCGATCCTGGGATGCTACGAGGAGGATTTTCAATGTCAGTTTGATTCGTAATAAGCATAACCAAAGGCATAACCCACAAACAACAACCAAGAACTCCATTACATTTTCACTATGATCAAAAACTTTACAAGTACAATGAGCATAAATGGAAATACAATGGTAAGGAACAAAAACTCCAAAATGCTCTGCAACGTGCTCCTACCTCAGCGTTACTGCGATCCAACATCACCTGCACACAACGGTCGTGTATAAGCTTATAAAAAGCTTAGAGGGTGGTGAAAGTGTGTGCGCAAGGTAGTAATATGATCATGCAATGTTAGAGTAATGCGGAATATGCAGATGAACCATAACATCATGAGCTGTACCAAGGCTATACAATGCAAGATATGAATGGTATCGACCATCCCAAGGCCATGCGATGTGCAATGCAACTCAAGTATATAGATCCTCATCAATGTCCACACATCAATACAGCTCAAAATATGGAATATCACCGGGGTCTAGTACACTCTAAGCCAGATTACCGCCACACGCGCAATAAGGAAAGTGGAAGAGACCTTACTATCCGTCTGCCAATATCGGGCGCGACTCGTCGATAGCGGACCTATTCCTCGAGCTGGTCAAACTCAGCCTAGGATTGCCCCCTACACTGGGGCGAGTAAGGCTGCACCCCCTTCCAACCGATCAAGACACAGTGGAGAACGTAACCGTCTGGTAATCGGCACTCAACGCTCATCTACCCACTCAGTCTAGACGTTGGAGCAACCTCTTGGTACCATAAGGATTTAGGGACTTTCACCCAGGGATATCTATAGTACCCCATGTAGAACAAGATTTTCGGTATCCAACCACGATACATTTGTGGAGGCTACGACCCTGATGTCGCTAGAGCGTATAATAACCATGTCACACAAATGCGAAATGCATGATTCACGCTTATCCAATCATGCAACAAATCCTACGCATGTCGTGCGCTCATGTAGGGCAACACCGCCTAACCGGGAGCTCATAAAGAACCTGCCCGAAGGCAAATGCTATGATCAGACAATTCTCACGTCAAGCATACATATGATGCGTATGATCATGAGTCATGAAACTGTACTAAACATGTTATAATAAAATGAACTATCTTACAATGCAGATGGACCTGGACGGCCTATACACAATAAGTGCAGCCCAGTAATGGGCCCTAAGGAGAGTCGTAATGTGGACATCCAACCAACATCACACTCGCAATGTGGACGTCAAACCAACATTGCTCTCAAGGCACGATCTTCTTAAACATCGCTACGTAATCGGTATTGGGATTACATATTGCAATGGACCTTAGGTTCATCCCATTGGGCTTTTCATATATATGTCAAATGGGCCATATCCTATGGGCCTTTTAATCATCAGATGGGCCACATAAATGGGCCACACTAATGGGTCTTATGTGCATTGCAATGGGTCAAAACCCGTGGGCCTTGGATTGCATCAATTGGACCTAGTCACATGAGTCTAATATGTACCAAATGGGCCACACCAATTAGGCCCCACATGTAGGTCAAGTGGGCCTCAACCCATAGAACTAACATGAGTCAAATGGGCCTAAACCCTTAGGCCTTAATCAAATAAAATGGGCCTAACTCATGGGTCTCAAATAAGTCCAATGGGCCTAATCCCATGGACCCTTTTTTTTTTTATAATCAATGGGTTTAGTCCCATGGGCCTTACAATATATCAACTGGGTCCACTTCCATGGGCTTTAAGAATGCAACAATGGGTCCAATTTTATGGGCCTTGGAATACATCAAAAGGGCCTATTCCTATGAAATTGGAACATATCAAGTGGGCCCAAGTTCTTAGGCCTTAAATGAATCAAATGGCCTAGCCCATAAGCATTTCATAAATCAAATGGGCCTAGCCCATAGGCCTTTTGTAAGGTAAATGGGCCTAACCCATAGGCCCTTTTACAGTCCAAATGGGCTTAACCCATAGGCCTTTTACAGTCCAAAGGGGTCTAACCCATAGGCCTTATGTGTTTCAAGTGGATGGACGGTTCGGATGCATCACATGCATCATAGTGGGTCCCACTGTCCAGTGGACAGTGCGGATAGGGCACATACATCACGAGGGGGTCCAACCGTCCGTTGGATGGTGGAGTATAACACATATATCATGGTGGGAGTCCACCGTCCACGGCTGTGGACGGTGTATTAAAACACATACATTAATGGTGGGATCCACGGATGTGGTCCGCCCTGATGCCCAAATGCCATCTGAGCCATTCATAAGGCCCCTCGGACCTAGATGGAGGGAAAATAAAAATTTCAGCTTGATCCAACGCTTCTGTGGGCCCCAAACAAGATTTCAATGGTAGGCTCTTAATCCCACTGTTTCAAGTGGTGTGGGCCACCTGAGTTTTGAATCGGTCCAAGATTTGAAGGGGGCCCACCTGATGATGGGACCCGCCTCATGAACGGATTGGACGACAAGTAAGCATTACGGTGGGGCCCACACGCAGGGCCGTGGGCCCCTGCGTACGTCCGCCCGGCTGGCCGTGCAGGCACTGCCAGCGCCTGACGCAAGCAGCAAGGCTGCCTCACTCATCCTCTCTCTCTCCTTATTTTCATTCTTTTGCCAAAAATCCCACGTAGGGCCCGCTACCTGAAAATCCACTCCAGCCATTGCGATCAGCGACTCGAGGCTGTCCAAATGAGTCCAGAGTTCAAATTTTAACATGCTACGGAAGTGAAATAAAATACGAAAATGATGTTTGAATGGCGAGGGTGCGATCTTTGACGCTATGGCCCACCAGGTGATTGGATCAGTTCCAAAATTCCACCCAACGGCTAAAATACCGTGGGTAAGAGGATGGACGGCTTGGATCGAACATAAACATCAAGGTGGGGCCTATGCAAGGGGACCACCCAAGTCCCTTTCCTTTTTCTTTCTTCCTTTTTCTCCTTTCTGTTGAAACGTCCAGCGTCCCAGACGCTGGACGGTCTTTTATTATTATTATTATTTTTTGAGTGTGGGCCCTGATGGAGTGGGCCACCACTGATGGGGGCCATGGGTTCAACGTCCAAGGTGGGCCCCACTTGAATAAAAATTACATCAAGGTGGGATCCATTCAAGTGGGCCACACAATCCTAAGAAAATAAAATAAAATAAAATAAAATAGAATAAAAGAAATAAAAGAGAGAGAGACATGGAGAGTGGGACACGGCTTGTGATGGAGGGACCCCGACATTATGGGCCCTCCCTTACATGAAATCATACATCAAGTGGGCCTTAAAGCATGTGGGACCACCGAAATTTAAAATCAACGGTGGGGATCCTTTCCCCACCAACATGGACGGTCTAGATGACCTTTAAAGAGAAAATAAACATCATGATGGGGTCCATGGAGAATGGCCCCATCATGGAATGATCATGATGATCCAAATGGTCCATCGGCCACATTTTAGGGTCCCAAGTGAGATCCACACCATTGATCGGTGGGCCTCACTTGGTCCACCATAAAAATAAGAAAATCTACCCTATAGAGGCACCCACCGTTTGATCTTCTTGCTCCTAGAGGTTCCTTGGCACCTTGGCTTCAACTTCAATGGATGAGATGAAGAATGGAGGGTTGAGATGAGAGATCTTGGGATGAAGAGGTGGGCCACTTGGAGCTTAGGAAGAGAGGGAGAATTTCATACGTATGGACCCTTGTTGCTTGAAATTTTTGAAATGAGAAAGAGAGAAAGAGAGAGTGATGTAAAGGAGAGAGAGAGTGATGGATGGATGTGGTGAGTGATGGTTATGTAAGAAATCTTTGACTTTTGTGGCTTTTGTGTAAGAGAGGTATGGGTGGTGAAGACTTTTGTGGCTTTTTGTGTAAGAGAGGTATGAGTTTGAGAGACTTTTGTGGTTGCTTGGGAAAATGGATGGAAGTGATGTATACTTGACATGTGATGGATTGATGGGTGATTGATTGATGGGATTGATGTGATTGATGTGACACATCGTAGAGATTCCCTTGATTTTCGCAACGCGCGGCGTTTTCTCGCACCGAACGTTGGCCCATAACTCTTGACCAGGGTATCGCCTTGGCGCGCGAGTCGCGGCAGTAGAACCGCAACGACGGCGCGGTTGCTATGGTATTGGTCTTGGACTGAGTCGACTCGGGTTGTCGGCACATGAATCAGGGTCGCGCGTCGATATCGATCAAGAGTCGAAGGTCACCAGAATTCGACTGGTAAGACCGCGGAAGTCTACGGAAAGGTACAGACCAAGATACGGGTCTTACAAGTATATAGACTTGTTAAGTGTTTGTATGGATTAAAACAAGCACCAAAACAGTGACATGATAAATTTGATTTTAAAGTTCTGTTGTATGGTTTTGAACATAATATTGCTGATAAATGCATATATTCAAAAGTATGTAATGATTATATTGTAATCGTATGCTTGTATGTAGATGATATGTTAATAATCAGTAACAAAATGGAAGGTGTAACTGAAACTAAAAAGTTTCTCTTTTCAGTTTTCAAAATGAAGGATTTTGGACAAGTGGATACCATATTAGGTATTAAAGTTAAAAAATATAGTGGGAGTTTTGCATTATGCCAGTCTCATTATATTGAGAAAATAATAAATAAGTTTAATCACTTAAAAGTTAAAGAGGCAAAAACCTCGTTTGATCCAAGTATCAAGTTAAAAGAAAACAGTGGAAGAGCAGTTGCACAACTAGAGTATGTTAGTGCTATGCACAAGACCGGATATAGCATACGCTGTGAGTAAACTAAGAAGGTTTACGAGTAATCCAAGTGTTGAACACTGAAAAATAATAAGTAGAGTTCTAGGTTATCTTAAAGAAACCAAAGAACTAAGGCTATTTTACTCAAAAATTTCAGCAGTGTTGGAAGGATACACCGATGCAAGTTGGATATCGAGTGCAGGGGACAACAAGTCTACTACAGGGTAGATATTCACCCTAGGAGGTGCAGCTGTATTTTAGGGATCTAAGAAACAAACTTACATAACGCATTCAACTATGGAATCTGAGTTCATAGCTCTAGCTGCTACAAGCAAAGAGGCTGAGTAGTTAAGGTATCTTTTATTAGAAATCTCATTCTATGCGAAACGTATACCGACTATTTCACTTCATTATGATAGTGAAGCCACTCTAGCGAGAGCCTATAGCGGTACCTATAATGGAAAGTCCAGACACATAAGTTTGAGACATGACTATGTAAGGCAATTGATTCAAGATGGAATCATTACGATCTCATATGTAAAGTCGAGTAATAACTTAGCTGATCTTTTTACTAAATCTCTGACGAGAGACGTAGTAAAGACAACATCTAAAGGGATGAGGTTGAAACTTTTTACTTAAAGTTTCACCAGTGAAAGAAACCTAACCCAAAATAGAAAATCTCTAAATATTGGGTTTAATGGGTAATAACAATTCACTGATATGTGAAAAGTTTTAGCACTAAATAAATTAATAACCTCATCTAGGATAATAGTGTTGGCCGTTATAAAGAAGGGATGAGTATTAAACTCTTAATGAAATTCAGTCAAACAGAACAAGTGTTTTAAATGGAAATACTGGAAGGATTTCACCTATGTGAACGTAGAAGTGGTGCCGCTTCTCATGAGAGTTAGAGTTATATCGGGATTGTTTATGAAACAAGATAAGTACATGGCCATTAAAAGTGCTAAGCAAGATTATGAAGGAACACTTAACGCATGAGCTATTATGTGTGTGGTATTTTCGGTTATATCATATAAGAATAATTGGTTCAATGCTGTAGCAACCAGAAATTTTGAAATAACTTTAAAATACTTACACTAAGGAAAGATTCAAATCGCTAGATATCTTTCTGTATGTATAATAACTGTTATTATTCTGGCAGAGTTTTTCATTGTTTTAAAAATCAGTGGGGGATTGTTGAAAATCAGTGGTTTTAAAAATAAAAAAAATGAAAATTTTAAACTTTTCAAAATTTCAGGATTTTCCTGCCAAAACTTTTTAAAAATTTTAAAATAAAAAAGTACGGTGTGTGCTTTTTCCCACATCAGAAATGGTTGAAATCTTTTTATGGTTTATATGAGATGTTGAGAAGATTATTCTTACTTGGAGTTTTTTGAAGGAGATGAAACTCGGTTGCGTGTTCTAGTGTGCACGCGTGCGCGCTCGGGCTCGGGCACAGGCACGGGCGTGGGCGAGGGCATGGGTAGTGAGGCAGTGTGGCTGTAGTGGCGTTAAATGGCGCACTTTGGACTTCGCATTTGCACATCGTTTCGTATAGTGGTCGCTCCTTCACGACCTTACGCGAACCGGTGCGAGACGGTGCGATGGGTCTAGTTAGTGCCTTAGGGCGGTGTGGATCTGAAATGAGCCTGAGTTTTATAGGTGACTGAGAATGGTCAGATCTTAAATTCGAAACATTCAGCAGTTTCAGAAAACGGATCTATGCCTTGAAAGCCTAACGGTCCGAAAACAGACGGGTCATGATGATCTAACGGTCAGATCCTTTGATCTGACGACCAGAAACATTTATGATTAATGGAAAACGGCCAGAAAAGTTTTTCAAACGTTCTGGACCATTGATAGCATCTCACAACGGACCACTACAAGATGCCTATATAAACCGGAGAATTCCAGTCCGATTTCATCATCTCAATATAACCATCTCTCCTATCATCAGATACGATCCATAGCTCCATTCTAAAAATACTTAGAACATCTCCACCGTCTGAGTCTTCCAGAAGAAATCCACTGCGTTAAACTTGTTCCCAATGGATCTATCGTGATTGTTGCACGCTGGATCCAGAAGGCTTGTCTTATCTTAGAAGCAATTCGCCTGTAATCCATTAGCAGTAGATAAGGGGGCGAATCACGCTTTAAGGACAGCGTATTTTATACGTGATTCAGCCTAGTGAAATATTTAATTTTTGAATTAATTTCTTTTTATTTTTGGTGTATCTAAATTCATATAAACAACAGCATGACCGTAAGATTATAGCTTCTATGTGTTAGCAATGAGAAAATGTGCAGTTCAAATTATTCTCGAGATGAAATTTGAGGACACAAATTGGGTGTGAGTGATGAGTGGTTATTAGTCAGAGCTTTATGGACCCACCATGAAGTATGGGTTTTATTCATGCCTTCCATCCATTTTTGCAAGTATTTTATAGCATGAGACCAAACAAGTGGCAGATTTAAATCTAAGTGGATGACAACACAAAAAATAGCGGTGATAAACACCCACCATTATTGATTAGATCACACCTAGATGGATGAAGGGAAAACACAAACATAAACTTGAACCAAAACTTTCATACCCCTCGGGGTGTTTTTAATTGTGGCCATTCATCATTGCTATTTTCCTACGGCGTGGTTCACCTTGGAATTGGATCTGCCTCATTTTTGGGTTACTAACGAATTAAGGGTTAGGTGTTATCAAGGTAATTACCCATATCGAGTGGGTTCTACCTTGATGAATTTGTTGTATATCTACACAGCCATTTATTTTTTCGGTTCATTTTAGGGCGTCCCAAGATCCAAATCTCCGGTGGTTCATAACTGAAAAAGGGGGTGAATGATCGTTAAAAAGTTTTTATAGGCAATAAAAGATTTGGATCAAGCTGATCTTTGTGTTATCCCTTCATCAGTTTGTTTGACCTTATCAATGGGTTGGATTGTAAATAAACATTATGAATCTGCTTATATTAGGTATAGGCAGCTTTTAATGGTGGGAGTTCATTATTCAAAACTGTTTTCGTGGTGTGCTCCACCTGAGGTTTGGATATGCTAAAATTTTGGCACCAAGTCCTAAAATGGGTTGAAAAATGAATGGACGATATGAATATATAACACATCATCCGGGTAGGCCCATGGTAATGGCAACAGCAGCTGTTACCTGCATACCACTTAAAAACCCACTCCCCACTTTTGGGCTCATGCCCGAAAATGATATGCAAACATGGACGGACTATGTGGATAACTACATATGTTATAGTGGGGCTCACATGCTATCGAACAATCCGCTTACCAAACCTGAGGGTGGAAGTCAGGCGCTGATGGATGGTGCTCTATGGGCCCCACCTTGATGTATGTGTTTCATCCACACCGTCCATCTATTTCTTTAGATCATTTTATGGCTTGATGCAGAAAAATGAGGTAGATCGAAATCTCATGTGGACAACATCACATGAAACAATAGTGATTGAAGCCCACCATTAAAAGCTTCTTGGGAGCCACAAAAGTTCCGGATCATGCTATTATTCATTTTTTTCCCTTCCTGGTCTTAATGATAAACATTACAGTGGACCCTAAAAGTTTTTTTAACAGTGGACATTCAATTCCTACTCTTTTTTATGGTGTGGTTGACCTGAGATTTAGATCTATCTTCTTTTTTTTTTTTAAATAGTGCCCCCGATGGTCGAAAAAGTAGATGCAGGGTAGGGATAAAATACATATATACATAGCACCAACTATTAGTCACTTGGATAGCTGCAAGGTGACCAACCAAACTGTGTTCGGGTAAGTTAGCCACCCCAACCGTAATGTGGTACGGCCAGTCACTCTGCCACTAGCTAGGTGGCTATTGGTTAGTGGTTGGTTCTAAGTGAACCCCACTATGATGTATGTGTTTTATCCCTACTGTCCCTCCATTTTTTTCAGATCATTTTAAGGCTTGAGCCTAAAAATGAGGCATATATAAATCTCAGGTGAACCTTTTAAGGCTTGATCCAAAAAATGGGGTAGATATAAATCTCAGGTGGACTACACCACAGGAAAATAGTAGGAATTGAAGAAAAAATTAGCACTAGACGTATAACGCCTTGAAATTTGGGGGTCGCACATAGACTCGACTCCTAAGTTCCTGGTTATCACTTATTATCAATTTTATGGTTTTATGATTAATCAGGTTTAAATGTGCAACTTGAAATTACTTGGATCATGAAATACAGCTACAACTAGTTTGCTGAAATGAAAGAGATTAATATATATATAGGTTCAAAAGAATATAAATCGGTCGCATAAGGCGTTGTCTAACAAAATCACAAAAAGAATATCATGTCAAAAAATAGAACTGAGTCCACTACTCAGCGATCAAAATCCCATCTATGAGGCTAACGGGGAGCCGTCCATCAGCTGAAAATAGGACAACTCGTCCTCCTCCTCAATACTCGTGCCGCCAAACTGCTCTCGTACTCCTTGTCACCTGCAACTATGGGAGAGTCTGATTAGTATTTTAAAACACCGTTCCAGAGTGGGAGTGAGTGATCAACTCAGTGGGTGTTATTAGTCTTAAGTTATAATAGACATCAATTATATTATAAACTTAATGAAAGGTAATCATTCATAAACACCTGACTAATCTTATTAATACATATGCATGATAGATGATATGATGTATACCCTCGCCATAACACTCCCTTGAGCGACTCCGTCTAACGATCGCATATGAACAACACTCCCTCATTGCGACCTTGACTGTCGAGTCGCAACCTAGATAGTGTGATGCGATGAAAATGTTAGCTGAATTCTTTGTTAGATCCATTCATCTAACAAGTTGAGGAAAATGATACACTCCATGTATCAATACCCTGAACTGGTTGCGAGGCCAAGTCCCTCCAACGTGTGAGGCCAAGGCCCTGCGATCCTTGATCCTGTAGGGTTTTCCATCCTAGACTTCAAACACATGGGGAGTGCTAAAAAAAGGGATCACTCGCAGTCACTACGGGGAGGTTCGTCACCTCAGCGTAGGCTGATAGCTCGGCCACAGTGTCCCATTCCACCATGTCCTGTTGGGGGCCTTGCACAAAATCTTAGGATCTGGCCTCCTGAAATAAACCAGAATTATGGATAATAAATCAATGAAATAAATCAAAGCAACAATCACACACCACATAAGAAATTTTTACGTGAAAAATCCTCAAAGAGGTAAAAACCACGAGACCTCGTCCAGATCAACAATCTACTATGAAGCAGAACGTTATAATCGATCACAAACACACCTTGATATAATTAAATCTTCATCACTCACGCAGGAGTAGATAAAAAGTAAGAGAAACAAAGAAAACGGAGAGATCTCGATTGTGAGGACGTAAAAGCGCTGAGATATAGCAGATCACCTCTACGAGCATAGCTTCCCTTCTAGAAGCTTCCTCTCTCTCTCTCTCTCTTTCTCTCTCTCTCTCACACCTTTGATATCCCTCTTATATTTTTCTTGTACATCATCATACTCTAGAAAAACCCTAGAGACCCCTTTTTATAGTTTTAGAAAACTCTTTTCTACATCCTAGTTGCAAAAGGACTTGCGAAACGAAATTTGCACAAAAATCGCGGAACAAATCTGCGTAGCCACAACCGGTTGAGCACTACCTATGACCGTTCGTGAACCACATAAGCACCTCGGAAAAAAATAATCAGCACTCGCTGGACTTTGAGTTGTGTTAGGGCACAACTCCATGACCGGTCGAACATCAGCCCACAACCGGCCATGCAACCAGTCGTTCAGGGCTCACGACCGGTCGAGCACGGGTCAAAAAACTCATCAAATCTCTCCCTTTTTGACCTAGGAGGGATTCACCTTCTTCAAACCAGTTTGGTTTCTACAAACCTCATACTTGCCCTCGAGCAAAGCCTTAGTCATCATGTCTGACCCTTTATCGTCCGTGTGGAGCTTCTCGAGCTGTAACACCTTCTGTTCTAAAGTATCCTTAATCCAGTGATACCGAATCTCTATATGCTTCGACTTGGAATGCTGACTTGGATTCTTGCTCAAGTGTTTAACACTCTATCTATCGCAATAGACCACGTGCTGCCCCTACTTCAGGCTAAGTTTGTGTAGGAACCTCTTCATCTAAAGCATTTCTTTACATGCCTCTGTGACTGCAATGTACTCGGCCTCTGTCATCGACAATGTCACGACCTTCTGTAGCTTGCTCTGCTAAGACACCACTCCCCTGCAAACGTGAATATGAACCCCGATGTGGACTTCCTGGAGTCTATATCACCGGTCATATCTGCATCTGTGTAGCCTTCTAACACAGGTTTTTTGTCACCATAGCATATGCTTAACCTGGATGAGCCTCTTAGATACCGTATCCATTTCACCGCTGACTATTGCTCTTTGCCAGGATTGACAAGATACCGACTGACAACACCAACCGCATATGCTATGTCTGGAAGTGTACACACCATAACATACATCAAACTTCCTACAGCTGACGCGTAAGGTATCTTCTATATCTCTTCCACCTCTACCTTCATCTTGGGACACTACTTGTTACTCAATTTAAAGTGACCATCTAGTGGAGTACTGACTAGCTTCGCTGCATTCATATTGAATCGCTCTAAAACTTTCTCAATATACCGCTCTTGTGACAGCCAAAGCTTGCTGCTGCTTCTGTCACGAGTTATCTCCATTCTTGGGATCTGTTTAGCTCGACCCAAGTCTTTCATCGCAAAAGACTTGCTTAACTCCTGTTTCAGCCTGTCGATCTTCTTGATGTCTTTTCCCATGACGAGCATGTCATCAACGTATAACAGTAGAACTAAGAAATCACCATCTGAGAACTTGCGTGTGAACACACAGTGGTCTGACTCCGTTCTGTCATAACTATGCTATAACATAAACGAGTCGAACTTCTTGTACCATTGCCGTGGAGCTCGTTTCAACCCATACAAGCTCTTCCTCACATACACATCATGTGCTCTTTTTTCTTGACTTCGAACCCCTCTGGTTGATGCATGTAGATCTCTTCTTTCAGGTCACCATGGAGGAAAGTAGTTTTAATGTCCAACTGCTCTATCTCCAGATCCATGCTAGCCGCCAACCCAAGTAACACCTGTATGGATGTCATCTTCACTACTGGTGAGAATATCTCCTCGAATTCTATGCCTTTCCTCTGACAGAACCCTTTTACTACAAGTTTGACCTTGAACCTTGTCTGTGAATTCTTCTGGTCAACCTTCTTTCTAAACATCCACTTGTTGCTCAAAGCTTTCTTGCCCTTAGGCAGTTTCACTATGTCATAGGTGTGATTCTTATGCAAGAATTCTATCTCCTCTTGCATAGCTTTCAACCACTCTCCCTTATGCTCGTCGGTTACGGCCTTAGAATAGTCTTCTGGCTCTCCCCCATCAGTCAGCATAATATACTCATGCGGCGAGTACCTCTTGGACGGCTGTCTATCCCTAGATGACCTCCTCACCTGTGGCTTGACAGGTGGATCAAGTGGGGGCTGCTCCCCTGGTCCATCTTCTGGAGGAACTCCCTCATCCTCTACACCTTACTGTACTCCCTCGTCATCAGGCACTATAGGAGGAATAATCGGATCCATGTCCTCTAGCTCACCTGAACTAGGCTGGTTCTTCTCTGGCTTACTAATATTTTTTATATACTAATCTTCAAAGAAAATCACATCTTTGCTCCTGACGAGCTTATTCTCGGTCGGATCGTATAACCTGTAACCGAACGTTTCATCACCATACCCTAAGAACACAAACTGCTTGATCTTCATATCGAGATTGTACCTTTTGTCCTTTGGTACGTGAATAGATGCCCTGCATCCAAACACCCTAAGATGATTGTACGATGGATCCTGTCTAGTCTACACCTTCTCAGGTACTTCTCCATTCAACAGGGCTAATGAAGACCTGTTTATCAGATACACTGCCATGTGTATTGCCTCCCCAGAACATCTTGGGAAACTTCGCATGGGATAAATGCATCTGATTCTTTCAACAATGGTGCGATTCATTCGCTCAGCTACACCATTCTGCTAGGGGGTCTTGGGAACTGTCTGTTCATGCCGTATACCTAGGGACTTACAGTACTCATGAAAGTCGCCAATCAATTCACCACCATTGTCAGTGCGGATGCACTTCAATGATCTACCTGTCTCTCTCTCGACCATAACATGAAACAATTTAAACACACTAAAGACCTCGTCCTTGGATTTCAAAGCATAAACCCAAACCCTTCTAGATGCATCATCTATAAAAGTAACAAAATACAATGCCCCACCCAAGGTTTTTATCCTCATAGGACTACAAACATTAGAATAAACCAAATCTAATGCATGGACTTTATTAACGTGAGAACCAGTTTTAACAAATGAAATTTTATGTTATTTTCCTGATAAACAAGCAAGACAGGTTTTGAGAGGCATACCTGTCACGTCTGAAAGGAGCCGCTTCCTCGCTAGTAGCTGAAGCCCTTTTTCACTCATGTGACATAGACACCTGTACCACATGTCAATAGCTGAATCTTTCGTTGCGTTCAACCCATCTTTACATACAATGACACTTGTCTTGTACAGGGTGCAACACTTTTTTCCTTTGACTGCGATCAACGAACCCTTGATGAGCTTCCAACGCCTATCATCAAAACGGCTTTCATAGCCATCATCATCCAACCTTCCCGTTGACATCAAGTTGAGGCGAAGGTCTGAGATATGCCTCACATCCTTGAGAACCAATGTGTAGCCCACATCGGTCTTCACACAAATATCACTGACCCCTACGATCTTCGATATGCTAGAATTTTCCATCTTCACGGTCCCATAGTCACCTGACTTGTAGCTTGTGAAGAAGTCCCTACGTGGAGTCGCATGAAAAGAAGCTCCTGAGTCAATCACCCAGTCGGTGTCCTGACTCGTAGGCATGAGACATACATCATAATCTGTAGAAAGAATAACTACAATGTCGCCATCTGAAGCGACCGTAGTGGAATTTGATTCATCGTCCTTCTCATTTCCTTTTCCTTTCTTGTCGTTCTTAACCTTACGATATTCATGCTTATAGTAGCCCTTCTTACCACAATTCAAGCATTCAACATATTTTCTGTTACTTGACTTGCCTCTTGATTTATCTTGGACTTTCCCACCCTTCCTGTTATTTCCTCTCCTCGTTCCTGTGTCACAAGGGCCTCTTGCTGAGTAGACCCCTGTGACTTCTTCATTGCTCATCATTGAAGAGACAGCTAGTAACCTGTTCCATGAATATCTTTCCGTCTGGCGCAGAGTTACTTACAGACACCACCAATGTCTTCCAACTATCAGTCAACGAACTAAGCAAAAGCAAAGCCTGCAATTCATCAACCAGAACCATCTTCATAGAGGAGAGTTGGTTCACTATATTGCTGACTTCATTCATGTACTCGGTCACAGAACTACCATCCTTGAACTTGAGATTCACAAGTCATCTTATCAGAAAATTTTCATTACCGGCTGTTTTCCTCTCATACAGCCCTTCTAATTTCAACCATAGGCTATCGACTGAGGTTTCCGTAGACATATGGTGGAACACAGAATCATCCAGCCATTGTATAATAAACCCCACCGCCTTCCAGTCCATCTTCTTTCAATCATCATCAGACATATCCTTGGATTTTGCTAATATGCCTAAAATTGGAGAATACAGGTCCTTGCAATAAAGCAAGTCCTCCATCTTAGCCTTTCATATGGTCCAGTTAGAACCATTGAGGCTGATCGTCCTTGATGAGCCACCTTCCATAATTTCAAACCGATCCTACCCGTTTAATGAACTTGAGCTTTGATACCACTTTGTTAGGGGCCTTGCACAAAACCTTAGGATCTAGCCTCCTGAAACAAACTAGAATTATGAATAATAAAGTAATGAAATAAATCTAAACAACAGTCATACACCATACAAGAGATTTTTACATGGAAAACTCTCAAAAAGGTAAAAACCACAGGACCTCATCCAGATTAACAATCCACTATAAAACAGAACGTTACAACCGATCACAAGCACACCTTGCTATGATCAAACCTTCATCACTCACGCAGGAGTGGATAAACAGTAAGAGAAACAAATAAAACGGAGAGATCTCGCCGATTACGAGGACGTAGAAGCGCTGAGATATGGTAGATCACCTTTACGAGCATAGCCTTCCTTCCATAAGCTTCCTCTCTCTCTTTCTCTCTCTCTCATACCTTTGATATCCTTCTTGTATTTTTTTTTATACACCATCATACCCTAGAAAAATCATAGAGATTCCTTTTTATAGTTTTAGGAAATTCCCTTCCGCATCCAAGTTGGGAAAGGACTTGCGAAGAGAAATCAGCATAAAAATCACAGAATAAATCTGCATAATCACGACCGGTCGAGACGAGTTCACGACCGGTCGAGCACCACCTACGACCGGTCATGAACCACTTATGACCGGTCGAACACCCCGGAGAAAAATAGTTCACACTTGCTAGACTTTAAGTCGTATTAGGGCACGACTCCACGATTGGTCGAACACCAGCCCACGACCGGTCGTGCAGGGCTCATGACCGGTCAAGCATGGGTCAAAAAACCCCATCATGTCCGGCTCATGAGTTGATGGATCGAATTCAATTGGTTATCAATGAGCTACAACAGTTGTAAGGTGTTTCAGGTTCAATACATATGTGAGCAAACAAAATTAATAAAAAAAGTTGGTCAGTAAATAGGCTAGACCACACAAGTCAGGCAAGCACATGACAGACGATATCACATTTACTCTCTTCATTTTCCTGACCAACCCAAAGGTTGATAGTAATTCATAACATGCCGCCAACATGATTATCATCTAACTTCTAACATAGAATATCAATTTCTCTACCAAGCAAAGCTAATCATGAGGTGAACTAAAAATGTAAGTATATTTTGTGGGTTAGTGAGGAAGATAAGCATTTCATACATCCTAGGAACACAAGCATAAGTGTTAATGAGTCATACATGCTATATGAGACATCATATATGAATCAACAAGTCATGAGCATGTGACCATTAGATTTCTACCCAATCATATGAGAGACAACAAACATGCTATAAGGAACATCACACACGAATCACATGACATGAGCATGCAATATTAAATTCCTACCCAAACATGAGAGCAATAACAACATTCCACAACTACTCTATGTTAAATATAAAGAATCAAGGGTAAGGTGCTTTCTAGGTTTCTCTCTAGATCCTCCAAACACATCATCCAAGCATTCAAAATCATAAAACTCATAATGAAATTGGTGCTAGGCCACCTAAGGATAATAGTCCGCACCTTGTGACGTTTTGCCCAACTCATGGCGCTCCTTGGGTTAGAAAATTGGAGAAAATGATTTTTATATCAATTTAGAAGTAATTATGTAAGATTTATGCAATTTATTTTAGAAAAACCTAGGTTGAGGAGTATGTTTTATTTCTTACCTTCTAATCGCGAATGAGGCAAATTCGGCGGAGGAAAATGATCGACGCTAGGGCTTGATTGGAGGAGGCCGATGAAGGGGAGTACTAAAGCCTCCCCCACCCTACTCTCTCTCTCTCTCTCTCTCTCTCTCTCTCTCTCTCTCTCTTTCTCTTTCTTTTTTTAGGGTAAAATCGTATGGGGACAGGGGATGCCCAAATGAGGCGCTTTTATAATGCCAGATTTGGTGTAAATGGCCTCAAGGGCTAGATTTTTACTATACTAGACCTATGAGAGGGTCTTTCTAAGCTCTAGGGCCCACTATGAGGTGTACATATTGATATACAATGTAGGATAATTAGCCCTAATGATGATCTATGTATGTATATGATCGGCCCGGCATTTGGATACGCCGATTGACAGATATGATTAGAGGTTTGTTCAACGGTAACCGATAATTGATCGGGGCCGCGGCTATATGGATATGAGTAGAGAAATATCCTTACTCCACGGGTAAAGTTTGGTCGTAAACCGACGGTCCGAAATCCTCAACTTTGCATAAGAGTGGACGACCCAATTCACTTAAGTTTCAGTTTATTTTTTTGGGTATTTACACATCTCATGCACTCGTCCTTTAGCTCAAGTTAAGCGGTTCTGGTCAGCACACAGGTCCGGCTCCCGCGATGGACGTCAAGCTCAGTAAGACGAACATAATTCTATAGTTTTGGAACTAGTGGCCCACCAACGAGTGGTCCAGAGCTTGTTCGGGAAATCAGGGCATTTCTGAAATGAATTTGGTAGTGAGACTTCTTGTGGACAATGATTAGGGTTTAGATTATCTATGTTCATAGTATGACCTATTTATAACTAGTGAAAGTGGAGATTTGGTCATGATTACTCTAAACTGTCGATTTTAAGCTAAAAGAGTAACGGGGTTGATTTCATATATTAGTTAAGATCCGGGCCTTATTTGACTCAGCTTCGGTTAGATCTTTAATTTAGTTATGCTTGTCTTGATTAGTTAGTAAAGGGTCAGTTAGATTTGGGCTCTATGTGAGTAAATCATGGGGCTAAACTTGATGTTCAAATGATTGGACAAATTCATCGGCTTCATACAATTGATTAAACGGACTTGTGCGGTACTTTACTGATATACCCCTGTATAAACTAATATTGAGTTCTAATGGTCATTAAGTGATATTATAAGTTAATTAATAAATTTTTTTAAATGATTTTTGAAAATTCAAAACAACGAAAATTTAGGATGTTAAATCTACCCTCCTTAAAATAATTTCTTCCCCGAAATTGTCTAAGGGCGATAAGTAAAGATTTTATTATTTCATTTGCATAAGTTTTATTGATTTCAAGTTTATGTGCATGATAGGGTGTATACTATCTATACTAGTTCAGTTCATTTTAGTCTACCTCCTTTAAAACTTTTTCACTCTGACGGTTTATTACATTTTATTTAATTATCTATATATTTTTAAAGATTTGGATTCATGACGACGATTTTCCTATATATAGAGTAAAAATATTTATTTTCATTGTTAGACCAATACGGAAAGACGGTTGTAGTGGGCTTTAACCCGATACGTCGATTATCTACCTGACTAAGGTAGAAGAATCATCTTATCCCTTCTTCGTCCTAGTGGATCCTAGTCTTCTGTTCAGTCAAAGCAATGAGTCCATTGGTAGTCGCCCAAAATTGAGAATTGGGTCAAGCCGTGAATGCCTCGCAGGCATATACTTCCGTAATTCTGTAGTCCGATCAATCTAAATGTTTAGGAAATGACCATCGCTGGTAAATCTCATATTTATAAGATTGTCCTTTGGGTCTTGGTCTATGAGAGTCCTCGTTTTAATTTATATCTAATTTGGAGTTTAATAAATCTCTCAACATGCCTATGGGCAACGATCATCCTAAAAAGTTTTTAAAGGCACAAAATTTTATATGAATCACCATTTCAATCTTACGTCTAGTGGGTTAATCGCAGATTACACTTTGGTTTTATAAATTTTAAGAATGAAGGAATAGTTGAGGTTCTAAGGTATTTGAGAGGTTTGGAGTGTTAATAATGCTAGTAAGGGCACAAGAAGGTAAAAATGAAGGATATCATCTTCTCGCTGTTATTTGGACCTTAAGTCCATAAGAGAATAGGAAAATTCAATATATTTTACTGTAGTCCGCCTCTAACATGATCTTACAGAGTATTAAGTTATGAAACTCAATCCTACTTAAGGATCCTAACTTAATTGCACCAAAATAACTTTTATATATATATATATATATATATATATATATATATATATATATATATATATATATATATATATATATATATATATATATTGCGGGATGATACCTAACATGATTATAAATAATTTTTAAATAGACTCCCAATGTTAAACTTAATATGAAAAGACATGACTAGCCTATTGGCAACAATACATGTAAGTATTTACAAAGTGATAAGAGAATTTCAATCCATACATTCACGTCGAATTCTAAAATGCCATTGGCATGGCCTGTTACATCTTATAATATGGATTTACATATATCACTAAATACCACAAACTTAAGGGAATACAACATAATGAAAGTAGGAAAGGTTACAACTATCCTTCAACACATAAAAGCAATTCTAACTGACTCGAACAAACTGCTAATTGTCCGTTAGGTTAAGCTACTATTCTTCTGGGTCGGACATAAACGGGGGTTTTTCTTTCTCTTGAGGGAAAGAATCACCGGAATGGAGAAGAAAGATGCAACGGTTGCTAAGAACGCTATATCCCTTGGCTAGGATGGATTGACTATGAGAAATGTAGGTGGGTCGTTGAAGGGAAGATTTTATGGGTGGTTTTGACAAGACTTGAGAATGAGTTTAGGAACGTATTTGTCTCGACGCTTCATGCTTGTGGAAAGAAGCTCACGGACGATTTGGATTAAAAATAAACATCATGGTGGTATGGGAAGATTTCAACAGTGTACATTTTCATTCCCACTTTTTCTTATATTCTGGCACACTTGAGTATCAGATCTCTTTATTTTTTTTTTCTTAGTATCTAACATGAGCTAACGATTCGGCTGAATGGGGTGGATTTCTGAAAAAAAATGAGGGTGGGTCTGTATGGAACCCCTGTTGGCGGGCCAGTCTGGACGTTTGATAACTAATGATATCCGAATGTATTTAATAGACGCGAGATACGTCTGACCCCTGCCGTATCTGGCCACCAACGAGCAGTTTCGTGGGCAAGCCCTACGTTATGTATCTGTTTATCCATGCCGTCCATCTCTTCTATCAGAATATTTTAAGTTACGAGCACAAAAATAAAGTAGATCCAACGCTCAATTGGACCGCACCAAATAATAAGCTTGGATTACATTAAATGCAGCAACATTAAATGCAAGAGTCATCTATGGTGTGGTCCAATTGAACGGTGGATCTGCCTCATTTTTATGATTATATCTTAAAATGATCCGAGAATTGGATGGATGACATGGATAAACTGATACATCACGGTGGACCCGCCCACTGAACTGACCGTTCGTGGCTAGAGATGGGCAGGGTAAGACGCAACGCAATCCGCATCCGTGATTCGGTGCGCAGCCTCTCATGTGAGGGGGTGGTATAACTGTCATTCATCCGTGCGTACAGAAAACGTATCAGAGATCCAGGCTATTCATCATGTAGGTACACAGTACATATGCGATAGACCCAAAGGAATTTTGGTCCAATAATAAACTATAGTCAAAATTATACGCCAAAAAATGGACAGCTAGAAGAAAATTCCAGCAGTCTAAACTCAACATACATCTGTGGCTAACTTGATGAGCGTAGTACCCTAATTTTTGTTTGGTAAACAGTATGTTCACATTTCACCCTACATGATGAACGGTTCGGATCTCTGTCACATGTTCCGCACGCTCACTGAACCGACGGTCTGCATTCATTGTCACAAAAAAAGGCCTATTCGTGGTAGCTTAAAATCTTATAAATTGACTCATTTTTAATGACATGGGAATTCACATCCATCCATGGCTAAGTCGGATACCACACGCTTGGCTATTGTGGCCCTTGTCCTTTTTTCTCTCTTTGCTCTTCACGGATGTACGTTTCTGATTTCATCACTTTTATATTTTTATTTATTTATTTATTGAAGGTTAACTCATATTTTATTTATTTCTATTTGTTATTTATTGGCATGAATTCTCAATTCTGTAATAGATCACCACCATTTGAAAATAGTGGTGAGTGATCTTACACACATGAGGCACTTGTGTATGGTTAATCCAGGCCATCAAAATTGTTGGAAAATAGTGGATGGTGTCTATCTCTAAAATTAGAAAGGATCTAACAATGCTAGCCATTCGATTCATGGCTATCAAATGGATGGTCCAAATTGGAAAAAAAAAATAAAATGTGATGGGTATTATCTTATCCCTGTGTAACTTTTGGCTCATGTTCCGCTACTGAGCAGTTTGGGTGGTCTGGATTTAAGTATTACTACATGTAGGGCTTGCAATAGACTAGGTGGCCCATCCCTTTCCGTCCGGTGAATTTTGTACTGGGCTTGGGCGTTGAACCCTGGCCAACGGATCACATTGGGTCTATCGTGTCAGGGTTTGATCAGGGTCACTGATCTGTTGGGTCAGTTCAGGCCGGCCCGTATTCCTCAAATCCAAACCGCCCAAATCGGACTCAATGTAGATGGATCACAATCCAAAGATTATATTGAGATAAGATCTAATCCGTCGATTGGTGGAAATCTCATGGACAGATAAAACCAAAAAGGAGTAAATGGTTTACATTCGACAAACAAATACCGGTCGATCAGAGGAAGGATCTGATCAATTTGATTGAGTACATAACCAAACTACAATGATCTCACTATTTGGACGGTTTGGATTTCAAGTACATTGGGAGCCACGTGAAGAAGGATAGTTTCAACTATCTACAAGATCCGAAGATCCTAACCCTTGTGGGAAATTTTGTGGCATTCTCATCCACGGTAAATCTTATAAACCAACGGTTTGGATCACTAAATCACCGGCCCCACACGCATCTACCAAAACAAAAAGAAGGGCCTCAAATGGGCCATACATGGGCCCAGCAAATGCACTACATCAGGCCAAGTAATATAAAACCTGGGCCTAAGACAATAGCTAGGCCCATCCAATCAACGGTCATAATCCATCAAAAGTAAAGAGTACAAACATCAGGCCCATCCCGCAAACATGCAAACACGCCACTTGTGTAAGATATCAGTACCACTCGAGCAGTGGGCCCCACCCTGATTCTCACACCAGATAATCTGCCGAGTGGGGCCAACCAACGTGCAAAAATGGGCGGGAAACGTTGGTTTTTAATTATCTTCCTGTTCTGATTGATCTTGATATAGGTGTGGACGAAATTTCGGAACTGGAACGGACGGTGGATCTGAGTGGAGAAGGAGAAAAAAAGCTTCCGGTATGTTGGTGCCAGAAGGGGAAATGTGTGGCCAGAATGGATGATAATCACATTCAGGATGATAACATATGTTGGTGTTGCTGGGTCTTTGAGGGGGTCCGTTGTTACCCCACCAAAGAGGATTGCTGCCAGAAGTCAGTATGCATGACTGCAAAATCATGATCTTGTTGATGTAAGTACGTGATCCAATATCACAGTGGACCGTTAATAATAATAATCCAGTAAATCAATAAAGAATATATATATTTTTTCTTTTATTCAAGGAGTCCAAAGTTTTATGGAGGGTGGCTTAAAGATCGAGGTACTTTTTTTGTGTGTGGGCCTCTCCAATGGGCCGAGCTAGACCCATTAGCTTGGCCTGTGGGCTGGGTCTGGGCCTTATATGCATGAATGGCCCAAATGTGGCCCATTGCCTGTAGATGGCTTAAAGTTAGGGCCGTTTATGGGTCAGTGGACCCGATTGGGTACCAGACTCAACCCATTTAGACTTGACCCATGTGTTAAATGGTATGTGTCTGGGTTGAAAAGAGACCTAGTTACTAAACGGGTCCGAATCTAGTTTCCTTTATATTAGGCTCGACTGAACCTATTTAGTAAATGGGCAGGTCTGGTCTACGTTACAAGGGACCCATTCAGACTTGATTTTAAACTTGACAAAAATGTTTATATACCTTGACAAGTAATATAAGAAAATGAGAAATTCAGCACGTCTGATTGAGAATATGGGGCACCACAGAATCTGAATTGATGCCCGAATATGGTGAGATTAGTGAAATAGGATATACACAAATTGCATGTGAAAAGCTTTTGTAGGAAGTTCCTGCTTTGAGATACTAAGTAGGCCTCACCATAATGTTTGTGAGAAATTCGCATCATTCGTCCATTTTGTCAGCTCAACCCCGAGCCGTTAAGCCTAAACATACCCGTTTATAAGTGGGTTTGATTCAGGGTCTGAATATTCCGTTAGACCTCGCCTATTTATAAATGGGTCTAGGTGGATCTCCCTCTACAGACCCATACTCATATATAAGTGGATATGATGGGATTGACTCAAACCCATCACAGACTTGCCCATTTAGTAAAATGGTGTATGTCTAAAATTTGGATCCAGATTCATTTAGTAAATTGGCGGATCTAATTTTGGCTAAACCCACCCCAAATTCAAACATTTACAACCCTATCTAAGGTGGGCAAATGTGTGCGATTAGGTCATCCTGGACATCCAATCTGTGGTAGCTTTTTAGCAAATGCTTACAAAATAGAAGGCTAGCCAAGTGTTCAAAAGTCTAATAAGTACAGTTCTTTTGGAACATGGTCTCTATATCATTGGGGCCCACCTGATGTATGGTCTAGATTCGATCATCTCATGCCACTTTCCGAAGTCTCTTCAAAGGAATCAACGGCCTACCATTTTAGAGCCTTAGGAACCATTTTATAATTCATAAATGAAAAGGAAACCAAATTGGTAGTAGAGTGTATGTAGGTTCTAATTAAATCCAAACCGTTGGCTAGTGGTGTCCTAGTTGGGATGGACCATCCTCTAAAAAAAAAAAAAAAAAAAAATCTCTTGGACAATCGTAACCTTTTAATTTGTAGCCCACAAATGAACCATTGAGATGAGTACAATTATTTTTTATAAAATTGAACAGGCTCCATCCAAAGTCAAGCTAGTCAATATAAGTGAGATTCAAGCTACTCGAGTTATTAGAGGGCAATACTTTAACACTGCAAACTTTTTAGTATCCGAGTATTAAAAGCCTTTGAGTGTTACTGTTACCTTAAAATTTTTTGTGTTTGAGGGTGATATTATAACGCAATGAACTTTTTAATACTTAAGTATTAAAGTCTTTGGACGTCATCTAATATGTTTTTTTGACAATGTAGGAAATATAGTAAATTAGGGTCAATAAATCTTACGACCAAAATTTTCGGATTGTATTATTTTGAAACTTAAAACTTCTTAAAAAACAACAATAATAATAATAATATTTAAACACATGCACACACACCCCCGCACACTCATGTCTTAGTGGGATTTCACCACCTATGGATACTCGAACCCTTGACCGGGTGTTAAAACTCTTAAGAGTCTACTACCCGAGCAAGGGTAAAGATCAAATTCCCGAGTTTGCTTGATTTTGAACATAACAACTTGTGTCTTAAGATCGCATGATTTAGTTGGTAGAAACATTGGTTCACCCATATCCATGTTAAGACCACTTAAGTGAGTGTGTTGGAGCAAGAGAATTAGAGCCATAAGCCTTGGAAAATCAAGATTCCCATAGAATATAACCAAGCATCAAGGGTCGACCCTCAGAATTGAGGGTCGGCCTCCGATTGAATAGAAGTTGAGGGCGGACCCTTAAAATCGAGGGTCAACCATCATTTGCTGGAAAAAAAAGAATTTAGAGGTCGAGGGTTGATGCCTAAAACCAAAGGTTGACCCCCGATTGAAGAGATGTTGAGAGTCGACCTCTGTTTGGACAACTTAAATATGTTGACTTCAAAAATTTGTATATTCTTCAATACAACTCCAATTTGTATGATTCAATAGTTAGATCAAAGCTTGATGATTCTAATATTATATATATATATATATATATATATATATATATATATATATATATATATATATATATATATATATATATATATATATATAAAATTTTAAGACTTTTGAAAATTGCATAGAAATCATTAATTTCAAACAGCTGCTACTTATAAAATTTTAATAAATTTTCTAGAGCTCTAAATGGAATGAAATTTTAATGGATAAGAGTAACTTAATGGTGAATTATCATAAAAATTAAAAATATAATTTAGTAACTAAAAGTATAAAATTTGTTACAAGTAATAGTAACAATTTTGAATTATATAGAAAATCGTTGATTTCAGATAGCTGATATTTTTGTAAATTTTATAATTTTTTTGGAACTTGTTTATTGGTGGGTATTAGTCACCACTGATTCCTTTGGTGTGGTCCACCTAGATTTGGATCTACTTCAGTTTTGGAATCGTCCTTAAAATGAGTTGTCAAAATGGATGAACGGTGTGAATGTAATTCACATACATCATAGTGGCCCCATAGTTAGGGATCCATTGATAGAGCTGTATATGAGCTAAACTGAGTCAAGCCTGGCCTAACTCGACTACCTAGCTTGAACTCAGCTCAGCTCGGTCCCTGAACCCGATTGGCTAGTTTGGCTTGGCTCAGTCAACAACTCAGGCCAACTCAAATTGAGCTTGAACTTGATCTTTCGAGCCAAGTTTGAGTTTGAGCTTACTAGCATAGTTCGAGTTTAAGTTCTAGAGTTTTTAATATATATAAAATATAATTTATAATTTATTTAAATATATGCATATTTACAAAATAGTTATATTAAGTTAACTTGATCTGATTTGAGTTGAGTCAAGTTTTGAAACGAGCCAAATTGAGTTGAGCTTGGTCTAGCCTAAACTTGGCTCAAAAATTTTCCAAGCTCCAAAAATCAACTTGACTAAGCTTGAACTTGAGTTCGAGTCGAGTGGAGCAAGTTAACCAAGCTAACTTGATTTGTGTACAACTCTATCCAACAAAGCCGTGCTCATTCTTAAATGGAAGTGGATTAGGTGTGCCCAGCCTCACCTGACATGATGCGGCCTTGATCGTAGGGTGCACCTTGATGTACGTATAGTTTATCCGTGTCATCCATCCATTTTCCTAGATCATATTAAGGCATGAGACAAATAATTAAAGCAGATCGAAATCTCCTGTGGACCACACCACAGGAAACTTGTGAATGAACATTCATAATTAAAAGCTTAATGGGCCACCGTAATGTTTATTTACCATCCAACCTGTTGATAAGGTCACATAGATGTGGACGAAGGGAAAAAATAAATATCCACCTCCTACAAAACTTTTGTGGCCCATAATAAGTTTCTAATGTTCAATCAAAACTGTTTCCCATACTATGGTTAACCTTAGAGTTGGATCTATTCCATTTTTGTCTCATAACCTAAAATGGATTCAGGAAAGTGGATGTACGACATTTGTGGGCCCATGCTTTAAGATGATCCGGAAAAAAATGAATGGATAGCGTGGATAAAACGCATACATCATGGGGGGACTTATGTAAAACCGACGAGTGACCTTGTTATTGGCTGCTTTTGCTGGCAATACCCGCGAAACCTGAGGGTGGAAATCAGCCATCCCACCGTTATTGTGGTACGGTGTATCAAAACTCACATTCAAGGCCATGAATGGTGTACATCGAGTTGAACCGAGTTGAGCTGGCCTCAGCTCGACTGGCTGACCTCGGCTGGAACACGGCTTGGCTCAGTCCTTGAGCCTGACTGGCCAGCTTAGCTCGGTTTGGTCAGCAGCTTGGGCCAGCTCGGGCCGAGTTCACCATCGAGGCATTTCCACATACACTTGAACTGCAATGGATTACATGGCAAATCAGGGAATCTCATTGAACAACCAAAAACCCATCCATGACAAGAACAGCAGTGAAAACAACATGAACATGATGAATACAAGGAGAAGGCCGAAAACTGAAGTTCAGGCCTTGATTCGGGTCAGAAGCAGCTTGGAATCGAAATTCCAAGAACCAGGATTGATATGGCCTCTTTGGGAAGAAGTTAGTTCTTCAATGGCTTCCTTGGAATATCAAAGGAATGCAAAGAGATGCAAGGAGAAATGGGAGAACATCAACAAATACTTCAGAGAAACCAAACACTTTGCAAAGAAAGGATACCAACATTCCAAAACCTGCCCCTATTTCCACCAACTCCATCAGCTCTATTCAAAATCTTCCAACCTTCCTACCACGGTCAAACAACAACAGTGGATAGATAGTTCAGAACTCTTAGATACGATCATCGTTGCTCCTCAAACAGATCAAGAGAACGCGCAAAACAACCACATTTCATTGAGTCATTTTATCAAACAGTTGGTGAGCAACATCAATGGCAAAGTAACCGAGTCACTGAATTGGTTCGATTGGAGCTGGATTCGATCCGAGTCGAGCTCGTTCCTGCTCGAATTCGGTTCGGACTCATTTTCGAACTCAAAATAATCGGCTCGAACCCAGCTTCGAATCGAGAGCTTTTTAGAGTCGAGTCGAGCCAGCTTGGTTCGTGTACACCCATCATTTATTTATTTATTATTATTTTTTCGGGTAATAAAGAGAAATCAGGAAGTTTGTGTAGTGGGAAGCTAGGTGGGGCCGACATGATGGTCCTGAGAAATCCACCACGTTCACCCGTTTCGCTGGTTCATGTTAGGACCTGAGGCCCTAAATGAGGCAGATCAAAAACTCAAAGTTGGACACAAGACAGGAAACAGCGGGGATTGAACGCCCACCGTTGAATCCTTCATCACCACAGAAATCTTCTATAATGATAATAATTGTGTTATCGCTTTATCCTTGTTAAATTAACCTTATAAACGGTTTGGATGGAATATAAACATCACGGTGGTCCCGGGAAGGTTTAAACGGTACACATTTCCAACCCTATTGATTACTGTAGTGTGGCCCACTTGAGCGTTGGATCTACTTTACTTTTGAGCTCACGTAATAAAATGAGCTAAAGAAACGTATGGACGGGGTGGATTTCCCATGAAGATGGCGGTGGACCTGTGTATATTCTGCCTGCATAGACCTCCGGATTTGGATGTTTAATAACTACTTATTCAAAATCCTTCTGAAAATATCTATTTTATTGAAAGGGGTCGTGATTCGGTGCGCAGCCTCTCATGTAAGGGAGTGGGTTACCTGTAAGTGACCCGTGCGTACAGAAAACATGTCAGAGATCTGGGCCATTCATCATGTAGGGTAAACAGTAGATATTCCATAGACCAAAATTAATATTGGTCGAAGGACCATCTGATCAACTTTATATGGAAAAAAAATGGACGGCTATAAGAAAATGTCAATAGCCTAAACTAAACGTACACGTGTGGCTAACATGGTGAGTAAACCACCCGTAATTTTTGGTCGCCCTACATGATGAACAGATCAGATCTCTGTCACGTGTTCCACACGCACGGATCTCTAACAAGGGATGTCGAACACACGTATCACCCCCACATGAGGTACCGGTCACCGAATCACGACACGCCATTTTGCAAATCTAATATAATGAAGTTTTTAAAGTCATCAATTAAATGGACGGTCCACATTTATTCTCACAAGAAGGCCTACTTGTGGCTGCTTAAAATCTTATAAATTGCCCCATTTTTCTTCGCATCATCATAATTCACTTCCATCACTTTCATCTATGGCTAAGTCGAATTCCATCAGCTTGGCTATTATGGCCTTTGTCCTCTTCTCACTTTTAGCTCTGCACGGATGTACGTCTCAGATTTCTTCACTTTATATATATATATATATATATATATATATATATATATATATATATATATATATATATTGAAAGGTTAATACAAATTTTCGAAAGGCTAACTCATATTTTATTTATTTATTGTTATTTTATTGTGAATGAATTTCGTAAAAGTTCACCATCTTTTGAAAATAGTGGTGAGTGTTCTTACATACATGTGGCACGGTTATCCATACCATCCAAATTGTTGGGAAATAGTGGACAGTGCGTATCTCTAAAAGCAGCAAGGATCAAACAATTCTAACCATTCGATTGATGGCTATCATATTTCTTTGCAATTTTTGGCTCATGCTCCACTTATGAGCGGTTTGGATTTATGCATTACATGTAGGGCTGGTAATAAGCCAGGAGGGTCAATGCCTTTATATCCGGCTCATTTCGTACTGGGCTTTGGACCTAGAACCCTTGGCCAACGGGCACATTGGGTCTACTGTGTCAGGGTTTGATCAGGGTCACTGATCTGTTGGGTCAGTTTATGCCGGCCTGTGTTCATCAAATCCAAACCGCCCAAATAGAACTCACTGTAGATTGATCACAATCCAAAGATTACATTGAGATTAGTTCAAACTTGTCCATTGGTGGAAATCTCATGGACCGTAAAACTGAAATGAAGTAGATGGTCTGGTCCACATTCGACCCAGAAAAAAAAAAAAAACCCATAGAGCAGAGAAGGGTCTGATCAATCTGATCGAGTACATAACCAAACTATAATGGTCTCACTATTTGGACGGCCGTGTTCAACTATCTAACTAGATCTGAAGATCCTAACCCTTCAATAAGTGGGAGACTTTTGTAGCATTCCCATGTGTGCAGCAAATCCCATAAACCAACGGTTTGGATCACCAAATCACCAGCCCCACATGCACATAATCCTACAAATCACACGCACACATTTCCATTCCATTGCCAGTACATTTCCATCCAACCAAACAAAATAATTAGAGGGAAGGTTGGTTTTTAAATATCTATGTTTCTCTCATTGTAATTCAGGTGTGGTCGCGGACGAGATTCCGAAACTGAAACCGGTGGCGAATCGGAACGGACGGGTACAGTATACACCACCACAGACGCCCTGTCAGCAGACGAAATGTGGGGGAGGAGCTACCTGCTGGTGCTGCGCGGTGAAAGGCGTTGGCTATTGTTACCCAACCAGACAGGCCTGCCTTTCTGGCTGTGGCTGCCAACCGGCGACATGCGCGCGGTAGCAAAGCTAACGGTGTTCAAGACATCAAGTGCTATTGCTGCACTCTATACGGGAAGATCACTGCTTGTTACCCCCACCAAACCGGCCTGTGTTGCCACTTGCCAGTTGTAGTAATCCTTAGTTTCGTTATCATTATCTTGAAGATGTGTGTACGTGATTGAATGTCACGGTGGGCCCTTCATCATAAACCAATAAATCAATAAAGGATACCATTTTATTATTTTGCTTTAAAGAGTGCATTATTTTAATTGCTGGCTCATAAAGATTTAGGTTGTTTGTTTTGAGTGTTTGTAGGCCTCACGGTGGAAAACTTTTTTTTTTTTTTTTAAAAACATGGGCTATCTACGGTTGGGGCCCATCAGTTGGATATTAACGGTCAACTAATTTTTAGAGGATTAGGTGCGCTGGGGACTCACCCAAGACAGTGAGACCCTTACCGTTGGGTGCACCTTGATGTATGTATGCTATATCTACACCGTCCATCGGTTTTTCCAGATGATTTTATGGCATCAGTCCAAAAATAAAGCAGATCAAAATCTCAAGTGGACCATAGTATAGGAGACAGTGGTGATTGATCACTTCACCATTAAAAACATCATTGGGGCCATCGTAATTTTTATTTTCCATCCAGCCTGTTGATAAGGTCACACAGACCTGGATGAAGGGAAAAAACAAATATTAGCTTATCGCACAAACCTGGATGGACCATACCCAAAATAAAATATAATAATACTAATAATAATCCTCAACAGAAACAATTATGACCTTTCAATTTGTGGCCCTCGAATAGACCATTGAGAAGTTACAGCATGGCCCACATCAAAGTCCAATTACTGCTGGCTAGGATCTTACAACGTGAGAGATTTTTGAACCATGGTCCAGCCACAGTAGCGGAATGGTTACCCATGACACATTCCCCTATGCCTCCACTGGATCCGATCCACTTAAAATTCATCAAGCCCAAGTACTATCTGACCCATCCAATTTTTTTATAATCAGATGAACTGCCTCGATCACATGCGTAGGATTGGGTGGGTCAGTACATTTTCATTTAATTAATAAATTATTTATTTACAGTTTAACACAAACAGCTCTCAGCCTATCACCAAGAAGAGTTATCTGTACTCATGCTGACGCTTGATACGCAGGCACTTGGAAATTTGTCCACATGGTATATATTAATTCAAATAAAACATCTGATCGGCGTAAACTTGTTTGAGGAAATAGGACCAATTGGATATTTTCATTTTTAACCGTCCAATAACTGTCCACCAATCTAATATCAGATTATCGCACAAGTGTATTTCTTGTTCATGACATCTCTTCATTGGGTACCATAATTTGGACGGTTTTATTTGAGCAACTTCAGAGCAGCTTATAATTGCCTGCGTATCATCCAACACACTCTGCCAGAGTATCTAAGCTTTTCTTGTTACCGAACGTCCAAATACGTTGCATCGAAAATCTACTGAATGGGTCCGCACTAAAGCGGCTGAATACGTGCGGGAGATCCATACATACAGAAAACGTGTCATAGATCCAACCATTCTTCATACACTTGGACATGGGTCCATGAATGTTGGTTAATTAATCAGGCTGTTCAAACTTAACAAATGGGCAGTTAAAAAGAGTACAACGGTCCAAATTCAACATGCATGTGTGGTTCACTTAATGAGTTTACTATGCTGATATTTAGTAAACGGAACGTTCATGTTGCGTTCTACCTGATGGATGGTCCAGATCTCTGACAGGTATGCTAATCGTATAGATTTTAGACACGTATCTCCCCCACCTTTTTTTTTTTTTTTTTTTTAACACGCGCGCACACCCCCACACAGCCCGCTCACCGAATCATGACCCTTCACTGAAAATCTATTGCATTGAAGACAATGAGGACATCAATTAAAACGAGTCCAGGTTTGGGCCAGATAGTCCACCTGAACCAGACGAGTCCAGGTTTGGGCCAGATAGTCCACCTGAACCAGACGAGTCCAGGTTTGGACCTTGCATGCATGGGCTAATCAATTTTCAGGTTTTAACTTACGCTAATTTTAGCTCAACCCAGGCATTATATTTGCATGTGTTATATCCGACGAAACCAGGCATGCTCACCTTCGGACAGTTCTCACATGAGCTCATCATAAACTTTTTCAGAACTCACCTTTAATGATATGAACGTAAAATCTGAACCGTCCATTTCATTCATCACCCCATGAAACCACCAGGGCCCAATTTTCACCCCAATCCAAATGTTTGGTGAGCTATAAAAAAAAAATAAACATTTTTCTCCCTTGATTTGTCTCTCTCTTTTTTCATGGCCTACCAAAGTTTTGGATAAGGGTAAAAGTTAGGCTCTCTGTATTTAATGGAGTTCTCCATCGTGTACCATTTAGATTTTGAGCTCACATCATAGAAGATGAATTCTAAAAAAAAGTTAAGAAGTGGTGCGCGGGTAGGCAACTTATCCAACTTTGAACAGAGAGGGTGAGTTACATTCCTCCAAAATGTCTATTTCTTTGTGCATGTGTAGCACCTAATCAACAGATAGATTGCAAAGATTCAAGTAGGAAATATGGATTTTGTCTATTTTTGAGCCAGGTCAGACGGGCCTGGGCCCAACTATTTTCTGGGCACGCCTAGGCCCAAACAGCCCAGTGACACCACTGGCAGGAAGGTTGGTTTTAAATATCTTCTTGCTCTTATTCTTATACAGGCGTCAACGAAATTCCAGGACAGAAACCGAAGGCGATTATGAATGGAGAAGTAGAAGATGAATAACCATGCATCGAGGCGACATGTAACGGCATTCAAGCTACCAAATGTTGGTGCTGCCCCATCTTGCCGCGGAAGAGCTATTGTTTCCCCACCAGGGAGAGCTGTATCGCCGGTTGTGGCCATGCTTAGCTCCATGATCATGACCTTGTTGATGTGGGGACGTGATTGAATATCACTGTGAGAATACAATAATAATAATAATAACAATAATAATAATAATCAAATAAATTAATAAATGATACCATTTTATTTTTTTAAGGAGTCCAAAGTCCTAGCATGCTAAAAAAAGGAGGTTCTTTATTTGTGTGTGTGGGCCCCACCGTGGATGGGCCATGGTTGGTTAACATGGCTGATCAGGCAGCCCTGGATGTCTGATTTGTGGTTTTTAAACTGATGGGATTGAAATTAGTAGGAGAGTAGGCCATTAACCAGTCTACGAGAATTGTTAGATGCAGATTGTTGTTACATGGCAACCTTTAGGTTGGCCGATTGTATGGATGGCCTGGATTCGATGATTGCATACTATTAGTCTGTGATGTCCTAATGTGGATGGACCATACTCAAAGAAAATATCTCCTCTATAAGATAATCACATCCTTTCAGTCTATGGCCTACAAATAATATAAACCTTTCAAGGTATGCATTGTTGTGCACCCATTGAGACAAGACAGCAATGGGTTAGTCATTCTGATAAATTCTTTTTGCCTTGCATTAAGGAATTTTCTTTCATCACTAAGTCTAATTGTAATTAATGCAGTGATGAGGTCGATCACCGTCTTCCTCAAGGATAACTACTCCAAATCCACAGAGCTTCTCTGGACTCCTCATAAAGACTTCTCGAATCCACGAGGAAAGAAAGCAAGAGAATAGGAATAAACTCTAATAAAATTTAAAATTAATTACTGAATAATTGATAATTGTCTAATGTCTCCTTACATTATTAATATAGAAAAAAAAAACTAAAATTCGTAATTATCAAAAATAGCAAAATTCTAACTCTAATACAAATCCTAATTCTAATAAAACTCTTCTAAGGCCTAACTTCTAAAAATAAAAAAATTACAAATAAACTTTCTCTAGAAGAGTCCTAGTATAACTAAAAGTTATTTCTAAAAAGAAAGAAAATCTAAAACTTTAAAAATATTAAAAAAATTGGAATTATTAAAAATAGTAATTTTTTTCTAAAAATTCGTTTTTGAGCTGAAAGTGCACGTTTTCTGATGAAACGGACAGACACGACCCACGTAGTGGGTCGATTCACCTCAGATGGCCCATTTCAGTAAAGATTGATAAGTTGTGCGCCCCGTAACAATACTCGGATCAAAAGTTACGGCCAATTTATGGCCCACCTTTTTTTGGCTCAACCATGCTGGGAACGTATCTGTGACACGTTCTACATCAGACCCTTTCACTTGAAAAAAAATTCATCCTCGAGTTACACAAGAGACTTGGCACATGAGTCTTAGATAACTTCTGACACCGATTTTCACTAGCCCCCTTTTTGTACTTGGCATTAAGCTCTTGAGCTAACATAATACATGTATTCATGTTTTCCTTGACTTGACTAATATTGATCAGTTCCTTCACATTTATCTTCATGATCTCATATTTTTTCTGATAATGTGGGCAATTAGGTGGACTTGTCCTTGAGACGGAATCAATGTGATTTTGTATATCTCGTATGGGAGGGAATTTATTAGGGGGTTCATCAAGCACAATCTCCTTGAACTCCTGTAAAATTGGCTTCAAATCTTCTGGGATATTCACAGGATCCATACATTCTTTCTTTTCAACTACTGGATATATATCTCTTGTTTTCTCAGATTCTTTAACAAAAGCCTGTTCAGTTGTGAGAGACTGTTCCTCAACTTTAAAAATCTTGGGTTGGTTCTCTCTTCCCATAGGGGCGATGACAATCTTTTTGTCATCTTTAATAAAGAAGATAAATAGGTTATCCCGATCCCTATATGTAGCATTAATATTATTTTGTCAGGGTTGACCAAGTAACATGTGATAAGTTTCCATGTTGACCACGTCACACATTACTTCATCCTTATAATATTTATCAATGGAAAAATATATACGACATCGTTCAGTTACCTCTGTTTTATTGATCTCCTTAATCCATTCAATCGTGTATGGAGATAGGTATCTTTTTGTTTTCAGTTGTAGCTTTTCCACCATTATTTTTAACATGAAATTCTTATCGCTTCTGACATCGATGATCACATTACAGATTTTTTTTGTATGCAGTGTACCTTGTTTGAAATATGTTGTCTTTCTGTAATTCTATTTCTACCTTTGGCATGTATAACAACTTCCTCATAATCGAAGTGGTGGCCTGTGATTTACCATCATCTGATGATGCCTTGCAGAAATTAGGGTTGTGTCGTACGACGGCTACAGGCGGTTGAGCATCACTTTGAGCTCGGGGTGAAATTAGCGCATCCGCAATACAGTTGAGGGTTGCCTGCAGCCCTTGCATGGTCAATTGACTCTCTTGATGGAAAGCTTTCATTCTTTCCAAAAGATAACGAATCCCTGTATCACCATCCGCAGGATTTTGATTTATATCTTCATTATTTGCCATCGGCCCAAGGGAAAACCTTGCTCTGATACCAAATTGACGCAGGGATGAACGTGATGAGGTCGATCACTGTCTTCCTTAAGGATAACTACTCCGAATCCACGGAGCTTCTCTGGACTCCTTACAGAGACTACTCGAATCCACGAGGAAAAAAAGCAAGAGAATAGGAATAAACTCTAATAAAATTTAAAATTAATTGCTGAATAATTGATAATTGTCTAATGTCTCCTTATACCATTAATATAGAAAAAAACTAAAATTCGTAATTACCAAAAATAAATTCTAACTCTAATACAAATCCTAATTTTAATAAAACTCTTCTAAGGCCTAATTTCTAAAAATAAAAAATTACAAATAAACTTTCTCTAGAAGAGTCCTAGTATAACTAAAAGTTATTTCTAAAAAGAAAGAAAATCTAAAACTCTAACAATATTAAAAAAATCAAAATTACTAAAAATAGTAATTTTTTTAAAAAAATTCATTTTTGAGCTGAAAGCGGACGTTTTCTGACGAAACAGATAAACGCAACCCACATAGTGGGTCGATTTACCTCAGATGACCCGTTTCAGTAAACATTGATAGGTTGTGCACCCTGTAACAATACCCAGATCAAAAGTTACGGCCAATTTATGGCCCACCTTTTTTTGGCTCAACCATGCTGGGAACGTATCTGTGACACGTTCTAAATTAGTAACCAATGTATTTCTCAAAAGATCAAAGAGAAATAGATGAATTAAAAAGGCCAAATCAATGCCAATTTTATTAATATGTAGATGTGGCTCATTATAATCAACAAAGTTAAAAACAACAAGAGGAATAAGAAAGATAAGTATTTAATTTGTCTAAGTGAATAAAAGATCTAGGTAGATGGTCAGTGGGATGTGATCAAGATAATGATCGCACAAGTAAGAACTTGGTTGATCAAAATCCAGCAATGTATGGTTGTGGATGTTTAATTTAAGACTAAGCTACACTAAGCTACGCTAGGATATATATAGAAAGAAGATAGATCATGTTTGGCGTGAGCCTCGAGCTATTCATCGTATGCTCCTTTTATAGATTGTTGAGGTGATAAAATCCCTCGCTGGGTGTACTTGATAGTATGAGATCCTTCACATCTACGATTTTTAGTCTTCCTATAAGGAGATATCTATGTTAATCTAAAACTGTTGGTTTTCATACCTGTAGATGGCCCATATTGAGACCTTCAGGACAATGCTACATCTAAAAATAAATTAATTAGAGTCATCTTCACCCTTCGTCCCTTTAAACTGGGGAACTAATAGGATTAGATCCACCAAATCCATATCTCCATTCGTTTGATTTTGATCCGCTCCAATATGGTCTCAATCTGTAAATAACAATCCGTTCAAATATTTGTCTGATGCCTAATATTTAGAATTTTTGTAATTATTGTAAGAGCTCCAAATGTCTTTGGAAAGATCTCACATTTAGGAAGAATTGTGAGAGACGGCCTTATCGAGTATATCATATCTAAATTTGTGATAGATTCTTCCTTCAATAAGCCTTTTATAGACATGCTTGGTATGTTGCTTCATTCAAATACCACATGAATCATGATGATGTGTCATTAGACGTTTTGATTCTCTAAAGATATGCGTATCCACGACTAAAAAACGAGCCAGGGTTAGATTCGTAGCTACTAGTGTATGGTTACGGTTTTGTTCCGTCGCAAAATAGTAGCCATTGCTATTGAATCAATAGCGGCGGAATATAGTCCCTAGCAACTTTTTAAAAACAAAAAAAACAAAAAAACAAAAGGAAGCAATGGCTACGGACTAGATTCGTAGTCATTTCCTATTTAAAAACAAAAATGATAATAAATAATAAATGACTGAAATGGCTTTGCATGCATAGTAAGGATTATATCCAGGTTGAAACCATGACATATGGTAAAGGAGAGATTCATTATCTGCTAAAAAGGGCTGGAAAATTGAAAAAGAATAAAGAATAAAAACGACCACATATCATAAAGCTACAGGAGTAAGAAAAACAAATCCAGCTCAAAAACCCACATGTATAAACAAGGAGACAAAAATCTACATGTATGAACCATAGTTCAAAGTTACATTACCAGAAAAAGCATCAACTTACATCAGCCAGTACTGGATCTACAATTCAAACCTCTGCCCAGCCATTGGTTGATTTTTCTGTTAAGTGAGGAGAACGGGTGGCGAAAATAATTAATAATAGGCTCAAAAGCTAGGACTGTTGAAACAAAAGATGAAAAAACAATTTCATGCTTTAATTTGTTAGGATAATCACTGCTCAAGAGGATAATCTTTAAAGAAAGCATGCTTCAATTGTCATTGCTGAGCTCATTAGGATTAGTTCGAAGAAAAAGCAGTATAAGATATGTTTGGATAAGGGTACAATTATGTAGAGCTGGGTACGGGACCACTCGACTAGGTAAACTTGACTCATTGAAATCTGACTCGATTTGAACCGAGTGGGTGAGTGGATCTGAATCGAGTTGACTTCATCCAATCCGAACTCAAACTGAGTCAAGTTCGAGTCACCCACTAACTCAACTCAAAATCCAACTCGGTACTAACTCGACTCATACATATATATTTAAAAAAAACTCAAACATAACGTTTCATATCTGAGGTGCCATGGAGAGGTTGCAATTCTGGCAGGTGAATTTAGGTTTTGAGTTGTGATTTTAGCCCGTGGATGCCCGTTGCACCCGACCTGACTTGATGCCGACTCGACCCAACTCGGTACTTGTGACTGGGTTGGACTCGGTTCAGACTAGTCCAGGCTAGACTTGGACTCGAATCGGGTTAGGCATGCTGGATTCAGTACCGAGTTGGGTCGAGTTTGGGTAAGGACTATTTCAAAACCGGATAGAGTCGGGTCAACCCTAACTCGGCCCGACTCAACTCAATGCCCAGCTCTATAATTCTGCCAATGACTTCTCATTGATCCACACACTGTAGCACATATGAGAAGTATAATATGGATATGGTGGGCCATTGACACATGTACCTATGTACATTCACATTGAGACATGTCTATTCAACCTAGTAATTGTATTGAGCATTTGCATGTGGGATGTACTTGGTAGATAGTGACTTATTTTTTTTCTCAAGATCATGATTTCTTATAATGTTTTCTCCAATTTAAAAATGATGTGTTAAAATTAGTTTCGGCTGCGTTTGGCTGCACCTATTATCATTTGGTACAACGAACCGGTAAAAGTGACATGTACAATGCACATGGAGTCAGTGATTTGCAAGTGGCGAGAATGACAGCTGTTGGGTATCAAGTGGGATGCTTTTGGAGGACAAACGACCCTACAATACTTGCAAGCCGATTGCCTAATAACTCATGCATGTTACCGAGTAAAATCTGTGGGGTCCACTATGATATATTTATCTTATTCATGCAGTCCATGACTCATTTTAGGGCATGAGCCCAAAATTAGAGCATATCTAAAGTTCAAGTGGACCTGTGATAAGAAATAGTGGTGATAATGTCTACAGTTAAAATCTTCCTAGGTCCTACAATTATGTTTGTTAGTCATCTAATTTGTCATTCAAAACTTTTGTGGCCCCCAAGAAGTTTTCAATGGTAGACGATCAATTTCTTTTGTTATCTGGTGTAGTCCACATGAGCTTTGGATATGCTTCAATTCTGGCTAGGGGTGTACCCAAACTGAGTTAGCTTGGTTAGCTTGCTCGACTCAACTCGAAAAAGCTCGATTCGACTTGGTTCGAAGCTGAGTTCGAACTGAGTTGAGCTAATTTTTTGAGCTTGAAAAAATTTCAAACCGAATTTGAGCTTGCCTAAGCTCGACTCGACTCGGATCGAACCCCAATCCAAATCGAACTCGATCGAACTAGTTGGGTGACTCGGTTACTCTAATATTGATGTTGCTTACCAAGTGTTTGATAAAATAACTCAACGAAGTGTTGCAAGTGGCAATGAAGGTATGTATATGAAACAAATATAATTTTTTGTTGATTTTAATGTTGCATATAAGGTGTTTGATGAAATACTTATAAATAGTTACTGTTGTTTTACGTACATTGAAAAATTGAAAGTACAATATATGTGTTTGTGAAAATGCTGCAAAGGCTCAATTTTGGCTCGAATTGGCCCAAGCTGCTAACCGAACTAAGCTGAGCTGGCCAGTTAGGCTCAAATACCGAGCCAAGCTGAGTTCGAGCTAGGGTCAGTTAGTAGCCGAGCCAAGTCAAGCTGAGGCCAGCTCAACTCGGTTCTACTGGGTGTACACCCCTAATTCTGGCCCCATGCTCTATAATGAGCTGGTAAAAACGATGGACGGAGTGGATAACGCACATGTAACATGCTACTGCATCCACAACACTTCATCTTAAATTACATAAATGCGCTAGCAATTATTTGAAAACTGTTACATGCATGCTTACCTGGAAATTTTGCCCTTGCCAATGCACTTTATAGACAGTAAGTTCATTGATAGATACAATTGGTTTGTTGGGCCCATACCATGGATAGACGATGTCTTAAGGTTATTCCCAGATAAGATGCTGTCTGTCGATCTCGAACCTTTTTCAAGTTGAATGTGAATTGTTTATTTGCAGGCGACTAGTTGAGAGGTTAGGATTGTCCATTCAATGAGATATTTGAGGCAGGGTCCACCCACGGTGGGGTCAACAGACCAATGGTCTAGCTTACTGAACTATGGGTGGGATTGGTGCAGACCCAAAACCCAAAAAGTATAGAATATGGACATGCTTGGGTATTATTTTACGTGCATGCGTAGAATCTAGACATGTTTGGATTGATTTTACATTTGACTTAGAGCTGATTAGATAAGATCGCATTGTGGAATGTTCCACCTGATATGATGATTCATAGTTCAGTGAACCCGGACACAGACCCTGTTAGATGTCGCTATTGCTGCTTTGTGGGCCCGCCATAATGTATGTGTTTTATCCCCCACCTTCCATCCATTTTTCCATTCATTTTAGGGAATGAGACAAAAAATGAAGTGGATCCAAATCTCAAGTGAACCACACCACAGGAAAACCGTGGTGACTGAATGGCTACCATTAAAAACTTCCTAGGTGCTACTATAATGTTTATTTGCCATCTAACCTGTTGATTAGGTCACATGGATTTTTTTTATTTTTTATTTATTTTATTCTTTTTTACAGACGCGCACACACCACCACACACTTACGCCTTAGTGGAATTTCACCACCTATGGGTACTGGAACCCTTAATCAGGTGTTGACACTCCTGAGAGTCTACCACCGGAGTAAGTCTTAAGGACCCATTAGGTCACATGGATTAGTTCACAGGGATTAGATGAAGGGAAACACAAATATCATCTTGATCCAAAACTTTTGTAGCCTAAGTTGTCAACGGTGGGTGTTCAATCACCATTGATTTCCTGTGTATGGTCCACCCGAGATTTGAATCTCCTACATTTTATTTTATTTTTTATCATTTACAAAAATGAGCCAAAATGTCCAGTTGGCGTGGATAAAATGCATACATCATGGTGGGCCTAAAGGCCACCAACCGGTAGCTATGCCTGTACCGGTTGGTTAGTATTCAATCAATGTCAAGTAAACCCAACCTTTGATCGATGGGCCATAACTTGATTCCCCATCTAGTAAATATCCCAACCTTTGAATGTGAACCGTCGTGTGATTTTGTTTTCTTGGCCGTTTGTTTTCCTGGCTACCAACAGGAGAGTCAGCATTCTCCTATCTGTGAGAATTTTGTGCATTGGCCATCCACAATGGAGGACAGCATATCAACGGTTTAGATTGCTGAACAATGGGCCCCACGTATACAAACTTGAAAACATGAGCAACCTGTAGTTATTATTGGGTCAGTGTACAGTAGTCCACCCTGTTTTTTTCGGTGTGATCGTGCAACAGGAATCCAATGACTAGCAGCCGGCTCGTGGGGTTTCAATTCCTATGAGTGAGCGCCGTGGTTTTGGTAGTCCAGGCAAGCGGATTGGCTGGTGTACCGCACATCACCGACCTAGCTGGTGTGCTGACGTCCCCGAGTTACGTGGGTTCCACCATGAGATATGTGTTATATCCAAACTGTCTAATCATTCAGCGAGCTAGCCGTAAGAATTGAGCTGAAAAATAAGCCAGATATAAAGATCAAGTGGACCACACTTCAAAAAACAGTGAGTGATTGAGGGGCTACAATTTAAATCCTTTTGGGACACATGAGTTTTGGAACGATATGATATTTGTTTTTCCAATTCATCTAAGTTTGTGTGATTTATGAATGGATTGAATGGAAAATAAATGGATCCATACTCTTGCTCTGGTGGCAGACTCTATGGAGTTTTAACACCCGGTCAAGGGTTCAAGTATCCATAGGTGATGAAATCTCACTATGGCGTGAGTGTGTAGAGGTGTGTGCGCGTATGTGAAAAAAATTTTAAAAAATGCTGTAGTAGGCTCGACAAATGTTTTAACGGCGAGAATAATTGTCCCTTGTCGCTGCTGCTATTTGTAGTGTGGTCCAATTGAGATTTGAATATAAATTATTCTTGGGGTGATGCTCTAAAATGGACCCTTCAAATGTATGAACAGTTTAGATATAAATAATACATCATTGTGGGGCATGTAACTTTGATCTTATTTGAACCGTTCATACAACTAGGAGCTCAAGGAGCATCAGCACTTGTCTTGGCATGAGACGTACCCACTAAAAGGACAAAAATATTGTTTGGTTAAATGAATTATTTCATTACTCTTTGTGATATATATACACACATGTTTACAGATTTTACAGAATCAATCAAATATTATCCTAAATAAATATAGTTACAAATAAGCATGGAAGAGATTTATTGCTAGCTGAATTGATTTGCTGTGCTTGACGGAATCTTGGATGGTGTATTCTATACATACCCCCGTAAGATGGTGCTCCCATTAGAGATGCCAATCTTGGACCGAAGAAAAGATAACTGTTGGCGAGACAATGGTTTGATGAGAGCATCAACAAGCTGATCAGCAGTGGCAATATGAGCAACACGAAGGAGGCCTTGAGATACTTTGTCACGAACAAAGTGAAAGTCGATAGCAATATGTTTCATGCGAGAGTTAAAAACCATGGGTTTGCGCACACATAATTTTCCCCCACGTTATCACAATAGATGACAGGTGGTTGAGAGACTGAAACTTTGAGTTCATGTAGTAGTGATTGAATCCAAGTGAGTTCAGCAGTAGTAGAGGCCATGGCTCAATACTTGGCTTCGATGGAGGAGCGAGCAACTGAACGTTGTTTGTGGGAGCTCCAAGAGATGGCATTGCCACCAAGATAAACAATATATGCAGTGGTGGATGTGCGATCATCAATATTATCAGCCCAGTCGGCATCCGAGTAGGCATAGAGAGAGTTGGGCATGTTCCGCCGAAGGAATAAACCATGAAAAATAGTACCTTTAAGAAAGCGCAGTAAGTGCTTGGCTATTGTCCAATGTAAATCCGTGGGATTATGCATAAATTGAGAGAGTTTGTTGACGACAAAGCATATGTCTGGACGAGTGAGAGTGAGATATTGTAATGCCCCTATGACACTGCAATATTGGGTAGCATCGGCTGGAGGAGAGCCATCACGAAGTGTAAGTGAACTAGTGGTCGAAAAAAGTGTGCTAACGGTCTTGGCTCCATCCATATGAGTCCGAACAAGAAGATCACAGATGTATTTGTGTTGACTAAGGAAAGGACCATCGGTAGTGTGAGTAACTTCAATCTCGAGAAAGTAGTGAAGTGACCCTGAAGTGACCCCAAATCTTTGACAGAGAATCGCTGGGAGATAGCATCAATAAAGCTAGAGACAAAGCTTGCATTACTACTCATCACCAGTAGATCATCAACGTATACAAGAAAATATATGATAGCACCGTTGCAGGTATAAATGAAGAGTGAGGTGTCTGATTTGGCATTAGTAAATCCAAAGGAGAACAGAAATGAACTAAGCTCTTGGTACCAATGTTGAGGAGAAGCCTTCAATCTTCAAGTTTTCATGTTGCTCGACCGGTCGTTGGGGAGCCACGACTGGTCGTGGGAGGTGCTCGACCGGTCGTAGGTTTGAGCCCTGACATGACTCGAAGTCCAGCGAGTTGTGCTATTTTTTTTCAGGGCCTAAGACTGGTCGTAGGGACTGTAAGACCGGTCGTAGCTCTCCTAGGACCGGTCGTAGGTTACGCAATTTGTTCCGCGATTTTGCGCGAAACTGCGGATTTGAGTCCTTTCGCAACTGGGATGCGGAAGGGAAGTTGCCTAAACTATAAATAGGTGTTCTTAGGACTTTTCTAGGTATGACAAAAGCTTTCTAAAGGGGTTCTAGGGTTTCTAAAGGGTGTAGCAAGGGTGAGATTCGAGGTTGTTCGAATCGGGTAAGTCCTCTCTCTTTATAATTGATGCTTTGATAGTGGAGATCTGTCGATTTGTGCCGTGGTTTTTTCATAAAAGGGTTTTTCACGTTAAATCTGTGTTCTCTTGTGTGCTTGGTGTCATTGGATTGCTATCCTAGATCTAGATCTGTGTGATTCCGAAGGTCCAAAATCCCCAACAAGTGGTATCAGAGCTATCGTTGGGGCACAGATCTGAATCTGAGGGATTAGTAATAATGGCGAGCGCCAAGTATGAGTTTGAGAAGTACTTAGGGAAAAATAATTTTGAGTTATGGAAGGTTAAGATGATTAGCCTATTAACTAAGCAAGGCGAGGATGGTGCTCTTGAGGAGCGGAAGTCTACCATGAAAGATGATGAATGGAATACTCTTGATAAGAAGGCTTTATCATCGATCCGTTTATGTCTCACGGATGAGGTTCTCTACAACGTCATGAGGGAGAAAACTGCGGTTGGTTTGTGGGCGAAGTTAGAGGATGTCTATGCGAAGAAATCCTCAGAAAATCGCCTACACCTGAAGCGGCAGTGGTATAACTTCAAGATGGCAGAGGGTGGAGATTTGGAGGCTCACATCAGCAACTTTAATAAATTAGTTTGTAAATTGCTAGATATGGAGGAAGTGATGAAAGATAAAGAACAAGCATGTATGTTGCTGAATTCTCTCTCAGCGTCCTATGAGGCATTTAAGGACACTATGTGCAGCATGAATAAAACCCTGAGTGTCGATACTGTTATCTCAGCCCTTCAAGGGAAGGCTATGAGACAACTAAATAATGACACGGGGATGGCTTCTGATGCACTGTTTACAGTGGGTAGGAATTCTGGACAAGGTACAGGCTCTTCTAGTTATAGATCTAAATCCAGGGACAAGGGCAAAGGAAAGGTAAAGTGCTGGAATTGTGGGAAAGAAGGACATGTGAAGAGGGATTGTAAAAATTCTAAATCGAAGAGGGAAGATTCTGAGGCTTCATGCAGGGAGGCCAATGTTGCCCCATCAGATGGATCGAGTGGATGTAATGGTGAAGTTTTATCTGTATTTTCGCTCAGACGGTCATATAATGATCGTAAGGATGAGTGGATGCTAGACACAGTGGCATCTTTTCACATGACTCCTCATCGGAGTTGGTTCACCAGCTACAGGGAGTGCGATGGTGGACAGGTATTTATGGGCAATGACATTGCCTGTAATGTTGTAGCGGTTGGTTCTGTGCGCATCAGGATGTTTGATGGGGTGGAGCGTACCTTGACAGATGTGAGGCACGTTCCTGATTTGAAGCAGAATCTGATTTCTCTTGGTATGCTTGAGGCAAAAGGATGCAAGTACACTAGTATTCATGGTGCTCTTAATGTATTTAAGGGGGCACGGGTAGTCATGAAGGCGCAACGATTCTGTAACTTGTACAAGTTGATCGGGAGCACTTCAAAAGGCGGAGCTACGGTGGATGTAGCGGATTTCACCTCTGCACGTGTGTGGCATATTAGACATGGCCACATGAGCGAGCAGGGCAGGAAGGCTGAGACGCGCGGGCAGGGATACGGAGCAGGTGGAGCAGCCACCTGTGTGAAGAAACACATGGCATGATCGCGGGATATCGGCGATGTACATGGACGACTCCAATATCGCAGGAGTATTCATCTTCCATTCAGATGGCTTTAGGTGAGCCTGATGCTGAGAAGTGAAAGGTGACTATGGGGGATGTGATGGGTTCGTTGTACTAGACCGACATCTGGGAGCGGGTGGAGCTTCCAGTGGACCGGAAAGCGGTTGGATGCAGGTGGATCTTTAGGAGTATACAACATAGATACAGAGCGAGGTTAGTGGCGATGGGTTATGCTCAGAGAGAAGGGATCGACTTCTCAGAGATATTCGCACCGACGGTATAACAGGTATCTATTAGATCCTTGATTGGCGCTGATTAGCCAATGTGATCTTAAGCTATGATGAGATGCAGAAATAAGAGAAGAGGACAAGAAGCTACACGGTTGAAGAATGAAGACTTGGTGGAGATTATTGAGGAGAAGCCTTCAATCTTCAAGTTTTCATGTTGCTCGACCGGTCGTGGGGGAGCCACAACTGGTCGTGGGAGGTGCTCGACCGGTCGTAGGTTCGAGCCCTGACACGACTCGAAGTCCAGCGAGTTGTGCTATTTTTTTCCAGGGCCTAGGACTGGTCGTAGGGACTGTAAGACCGGTCGTAGTACGACCGGTCGTAGGTTACGCAGTTTGTTCCCCGATTTTGCGCGAAACTGCGGATTTGAGTCCTTTCGCAACTAGGATGCGGAAGGGAAGTTGCCTAAACTATAAATAGGTATTCCTAGGGCTTTTCTAGGTATGACAAAAGCTTTTTAAAGGGGTTCTAGGGTTTCTAAAGGGTGTAGCAAGGGTGAGATTCGAGGTTATTCGAATCGGGTAAGTCCTCTCTCTTTGTAATTGATGCTTTCATAGTGGAGATCTGTCGCTTTGTGCCGTGATTTTTTCTCAAAAGGGTTTTTCACGTTAAATCTGTGTTCTCTTGTGTGCTTGGTGTCATTGGATTGCTATCCTAGATCTAGATCTGTGTGATTCCGCAGGTCCAAAATCCACAACAAGTGGTATCAGAGCTATCGTTGGGGCACAGATCTGAATCTGAGGGATTAGTAATAATAGCGAGCGCCAGGTATGAGTTTGAGAAGTACTTAGGGAAAAATAATTTTGAGTTATAGAAGGTTAAGATGATTAGCCTATTAACTAAGCAAGGCGAGGATGGTGCTCTTGAGGAGCGGAAGTCTACCATGAAAGATGATGAATGAAATACTCTTGATAAGAAGGCTTTATTATCGATCCGTTTGTCTCACGGATGAGGTTCTCTACAACGTCATGAGGGAGAAAACTGCGGCTGGTTTGTGGGCGAAGTTAGAGGATGTCTATGCGAAGAAATCCTCAAAAAATCGCCTACACTTAAAGCGGCAGTGGTATAACTTCAAGATGGCAGAGGGTGGAGATCTGGAGGCTCACATCAGCAACTTTAATAAATTGGTTTGCAAATTACTGGATATGGAGGATGTGATGAAAGATGAAGAACAAACATGTATGTTGCTGAATTCTCTCCGGGCATCCTATGAGGCATTCAAGGACACTATGTGCAGCATGAATAAAACCCTGAGTGTCGATACTGTTATCTCAGCCCTTCAAGGGAAGGCTATGAGACAACTGAATAATGACATGGGGACGGCTTCTGATGCACTGTTTATAGTGGGTAGGAATTCTGAACAAGGTATAAGTTCTTCTAGTTTTAGATCTAAATCTAAGGGCAAGGGCAAAGGAAAGGTAAAGTGCTGGAATTGTGGAAAAGAAGGACATGTGAAGTGGAATTGTAAAAATTCTAAATCGAAGAGGGAAGATTCTGAGGCTTCATGTAGGGAGGCCAATGTTGCCACGTCAGATGGATCGAGTGGATGTAATGGTGAAGTTTTATCTGTATTTTCGCTCAGACGGTCATATAATGATCGTAAGGATGAGTGGATGCTAGACACAGTGGCATCTTTTCACATGACTCCTCATCGGAGTTGATTCACCAGCTACAGGGAGTGCGATGGTGGACAGGTATTTATGGGCAATGACATTGCCTGTAATGTTGTGGCGGTTGGTTCTGTGTGCATCAGGATGTTTGATGGGGTGGAGCGTACCTTGACAGATGTAAGGCACGTTCCTGATTTGAAGCAGAATTTGATTTCTCTTGGTGTGCTTGAGGCAAAAGGATGCAAGTACACAAGTATTCATGGTGCTCTTAATGTATCTAAGGGGGCACGGGTAGTCATGAAGGCGCAACGACTCAGTAACTTGTACAAGTTGATCGGGAGCACTTCAAAAGGTGGAGCTACGGTGGATGTAGCGGATTCCACCTCTGCACGTGTGTGGCATATTGGACATGGCCACATGAGCGAGCAGGGGAGGAAGGCTGAGATGCGCGGGCAGGGATACGGAGCAAGTGGAGTAGCCACCTGTGTGAAGAGACACATGGCATGATCGCGGGATATCGGCGAGGTACATGAACGACTCCAATATCGCAGGAGTATTCATCTTCCATTCAGATGGCTCTAGGTGAGCCTGGTGTTGAGAAGTGAAAAGTGACTATGGGCGATGTGATGGATTCGTTGTACCAGACCGACATCTGGGAGCGGGTGGAGCTTCCAGTTGACCGGAAAGCGGTTGGATGCAGGTGGATCTTCAGGAGGATACAACATAGATACAGAGCGAAGTCGGTGGCGATGGGTTATGCTCAAAGAGAAGGGATCGACTTCTCAGAGATATTTACATCGACGGTATAACAGGTATCTATTAGATCCTTGATTGGCGCTGATTGGCCAATGTGATCTTAAGCTATGATGAGATGCAGAAATAAGAGAAGAGGTCAAGGAGATACACGGTTAAAGAATGAAGACTTGGTGAAAATTATTGAGGAGAAGCCTTCAATCTTCAAGTTTTCATGTTGCTCGACCGGTCGTGGGGGAGCCACGACTGGTCGTGGAAGGTGCTTGACCGGTCGTAGGTTCGAGCCCTGACACGACTCGAAGTTCAGCGAGTTGTGCTGTTTTTTTCCAGGGCCTAGGACTGGTCGTAGGGACTGTAAGACCGGTCGTAGTACGACCGGTCGTAGGTTACAGTTTGTTCCGCGATTTTGCGCGAAACTGATGATTTGAGTCCTTTCGCAAGTGGGATGTGGAAGGGAAGTTGCCTAAACTATAAATAGGTGTTCCTAGGGTTTTTTTAGGTATGACAAAAGATTTCTAAAGGGATTCTAGGGTTTCTAAAGGGTGTAGCAAGGGTGAGATTCAAGGTTGTTTGAATCGGGTAAGTCCTCTCTCTTTGTAATTGATGCTTTCATAGTAGAGATCTGTCGCTTTGTGCCGTGGTTTTTTTCCAAAAGGGTTTTCCACGTTAAATTTGTGTTATCTTGTGTGCTTGGTGTCATTGGATTGCTATCCTAGATCTAGATCTGTGTGATTCCGCAGGTCCAAAATCCCCAACAACCAAGCGCGTGGCGCTTGCTTAAGGCTATAGATTGCGCACCAAACCTTACAAACATGGGAGGGAAGTGTCAGATCAGTGTAAATGAGATTAAGTGGACCACGACTTTTAAGAAAAGATGCATGAAACAGAAGTTTATGGCTCTTAGAACATTGATAGGATGAACACAAGGTAGAGATAGTAGATGAAGATGATAAGGGTAAAGAAAACTGCTTGACAAGATATTGAAGGGTGCGAGACGACGGATGACCAAGTCGTTTGTGCCAATCTTGCATGGGAGCCTTGACACCAATCATGGCGAAGGGCCGAGCAGCAGAAATGTGCACACTAGTAGGCCATTCATACACATCGTTTTTATTCGAGCCGCAGATGAGAATCTCTCTCGTGCGCAGGTCCTTGACAAAAAAAATGAGAGGGAAAAAATTCAATAGATGTAAGATTAGTTTTACAAAATTGAGAGACAGAGATAAGATTTTTTTGCATGGAAGGAACACACAAGGTATTGGATAAAGTAAAGGATTTGAAAGGACTAGAGAGAGATGTAGATCCAGAGTGAGTAATACGTAAACCTGAGCCATCACCAATAACAATATTGTCAAGTCCATCATAGGGGGAGTGAAGAGATAAATTTTGCAAGTCAGAAGTGACATGGTTTGTTGTAACAGAGTCGATAAGCTAAGGTTGAGAAGCAGAAAATCCAGTGGCTGTGTGGTTGGCTGTTGGTTCCGGATGGGAGAAATGACGAGCCTGAGGGCATCGTTTAGCAATGTGACCCTGTTGATCACATAGTTGACAGAACCCTTTGTAGCCACGACCTTGAGAGAGGTTGGTCCTCTGATTTGGATTGTATGAGTTCCGTTAATTGGTATGATGCGAGAAGTGATTAGAATGATTGGAGTTGTATGGAGAACCTTGATTAGCAGGAAATCGAAATTGTTGGGATCGACTGCGAGTACCACCATGATTGGTGGGAAAATGGCGAGGAGAATTGTTGCTTATACTGTGACTTGCATTGGCGGAAAGCACTGGGGATTCACTGCGGGCTTCTTATCGTTTGAGATAGGCTTCATAATCAACAAGTATATCATGTAGATCTATGGAGATAGGATTTTCCCGAGCATGAATGCCGGCAGTGATTTCTTTGAATTCAATCACCAACTCCATTGCGGATGTGAATAACAAAATCATCATCAAGTAAAGGAATATCAATGAGAGCTAACTCATCAAAGATGGCCTTGAGGGTTTACAGGTATTCAGTAATAGACTTACCATCATAGGGTTGAGTGAGTCATTCCTTGAGACTCATAACATGTGAGCGAGAGCGATTCGCATAGAGGCCTTTGAGTTTGTCCCACGCTTCTTTGGAGGATTTGCTAGATGCAATTAGGGTCACAATCAAGTCAGAGACTAAGATACAATTAGCATGTAACAGAAGTTGATCTTGGCGCTTCCAAATAATTTATGTGATTAAGTTGTCAGAAGGGCATGGTTTTAAGCCATCTATGTAGCTTATTAGGTTATAACCAATCAAGAGAGAATCAAATTGGGCACGCCATGTTGGATAGTTTAAGGGCGTGAGTTTGAGAGGGAGTTGTGCATTAGCAATGGTGATCAACGATGCGTTTGAATCAAAGGAAGCTACAGTGGATGTAACTATGGGAGTTGTGATGATTGATTCTTGTGCAGCCATTGATGAAGAATCAAGGTTCCTCGTTGGAGATGAATGCTCTAATACTTTAAAAGGACAAAATTATTGTTTGGCTGAATGAATTATTTCATTGCTCTTTGTGATATATATATATATATATATATATATATATATATATATATATATATATATATATATATATATATATATATATATATATATACATGTTTACAGATTTTACCGAATCAATCAAATATTATCCTAACTAAACATAGTTACAGATAAGTATAAAAGAGATTTTACAGAATTAATTAAATATTATCCTAATTAAATATACTTACAGATAAGCATGGAAGAAATTTATTGCTAACTAGACTGATATGTTGTGCTGGCCGGAATCTTAAATGGTGTATTCTCTACACCTACATCGGTGGTGGGTGGTACACCAGTAAATCTGCTTCGCTAACCCAGGCCATTGGTCTCTTAAGTCCCAACCTGAATTGGAACAACATGGCGAGGAATGTTTACTAAATGTTTTAGTTAATCTCAACCGGGTTTCATTTCTATTTTTTACTGTCTATCTGTTGGCCGTAAATTGAAAGGTGGAGATTGTTACATCAAGGAAAATTCTTAGGCATAGTGCATCAACAGTGTAACAAAACAGATCAACGGTCCAAATTACGGGGGATTAGGTAGTCAGGTCCCAACCACCTTCAGGGGGTGTGGTGACGTTTGGAGATGTGATTGATGGGTCCTATGCTGTCCGAGTGCTGGCCGTTATTAAAATTTTCGACCCGTTTGAGAAACAGAGCAACGGTCTAAATTACGAATGTAGATTCGGTAGTCAGGCCGGCACCACCTTCAGCAGGGTATGGTAACGTGGCAAGATGTGATTGGTGGCCCTATGCCATCGGAGATGTGGCATGTCTTCACCGTTTATTTGCTGGCCACAAATTGAAAGGTTGAGATTGTCACATCCAGAAGAATTTTCAGTCATGGTACATCAACACTTGGTAAAAAACAGAACAACGGTTCACATAACTGGTGCGGATTAGGTAGTTAAGCTGGCACTACCTTCAATGGAGTGTGGTGGAGATGTGATTGATGGAGGCCTATGCTGAAAAAGATGGGTGGGTACATTTATTTAAAAGGATTTCGACCTACTACATAGGGCTTGGACGACTAATCACATCACAGCAACAGGACTTATGAGGGTGGTAAGGCTTACAACATGATAGGTATATCAGAATTATGAACGCTGACTGCATAGGGAACCTAACACCCCACAGCTACTCATGCAAGTACTATACGAGGCCTACCTAGATGTATGTGCTTTACCTACATTATCCAAAGCTCAAGGTGACCACATCACCAGGAAAGTAGGAAAATGACAGCAAAACTTCTTAGAGTCCATTGTGTTGTTTATTTCTCCGAAGCGGATTGGCTGGTGTACCACACACCACTGATTTGGCTGGTGTGTTGACGTCACCATATTTGTGGGTCCCGCCACAAGGTATGAGTTATATATCCAATACTCTGTCCACTTGGTGAGCTGATTGTAATGCTTGAGCCAAAAAAATAGAAGATAGATTCAAAAATCAAGTAAACCATATTGTAAAAAGTAATGGGGGATTGAATGCCTATTATTGAAATCCTTTTGGGTCACATAAATTTTGGATCAATATAATATTTGTTTTTTCTATTCATCTAGACCTGTAACCTTATAAACTGATTGAATGGAAAGTAAGCATTATGATGGGCCCCGGAAATGTTTTAACGGTAAGAATCATTTTCTCCATTATCATTTATTGCTATTTGTAGTGTGGTCCAATTGAGCCTTGGAATTTACTCATTTTTAGGATCGATATTTAAAATGATTTCACCAAATGGATGAACGGTGTAGATATGATAAATACATCATTACAGGGCTACATAACTTTGATCTCCTTTGAACTGTGCATATAACTTGAAGCTTGAGGATTTTATATATACATATAGAGAGATGTTCCCTTACGCACCTACGCATGTGCGCACCTTTGCACACGTGCCAAGGGTGTCTAATCTGAACGGTCCTTGTGATGCGGAATCCCATGAAACCTTATGTGTCAAATTTTCATCCCAATCTAAAATTCTGGTGGGCCATAGCAAAGAGAAATGCAAATCAAGGAAAGAAACTGTTTTCAATTTTCACCTCAATCTAAAATTCTGATGGGCCATAGCAGGTGAGCGTTCCGCATATATATATATATATATATATATATATATATATATATATATATATATATATATATATATATATATATATGTTGTAAAAAATATTGATTTTATAAAAAATATTTTAAATAAAAAAATATATAATATAATATATAAAAGTGTTTGGAAAACACCTTTTGTGGTTTTTTGGAAATAGTCCCACATTGGAAAAAGAGAAGAAGGAAATATGGTTTAAATGATAATGGTGGAGTACTATAATATTTGCTTATCTAGTCCGTGGACTATGGGACTTGCGTGTTCCAGTTTCGCACTGGAACACCGCGCACGTGCATGCGCTCGGGCTCGGGCTCGGGCACAGGCACGGGCTCGATCTCGGTCTCTGTCTTTGTCTCGGTCACGGTCTCGGGCACGGGCTCGGTGCGAGGGCGTGGGCATGTGAGGCAGTGTGGCTGTAGAGGCGCTAGTGGTCTAAAATAATTTTCTTATTCTTTTCTTTCTTCTGGAATTTTTTCATTCATTGTATTTCTACCAGACTATGTAATAGAGTTCCACTAGTGGGCCTTCGTGTTTGCTGAACGCAGACCCACATCAGGCTCGTCGTATCCTAGAAGCTATTTGCCTGTAACCTATCAGCATACTCAACTTACCTAAGTAGGGGCAAATAACGCTTTAAGGACAGCGTTTTAGACGTGCTTTAGCCTGTCCAAATTTTTATAGCATTTACGATTTTCAGTTTCCACATTATATAGAATTATATTAATCTGTATAAAATTCCTAACAATCTTAAAGCGTTATTTCCTAAGATGGAAGCCCATAGCGTTTCATCTATTAAGTTGATGAATCAGGACTTGATACGTCTTTATCGGTTCGATAGAACCAATTTTACAAGATGGCAAGACAAGCTGAAATTTCTCCTGACGACGCTGAAGATCTACTACATACTAGATCCAAATCTGCAAGCGTTGCCTGAAGCAACCGACAAAGACACACCTGAGTAGGTGGCTGCCCGCGCTAAAAGAGCCGAAGACGAACTCTTGTGTCATGGACACATTCTGAACGTACTCTCCGATCGCCTGTACGATCTGTACCAACAGACATCATCAGTAAAGGAGATCTGGGCCGCACTGGAGTTCAAGTACAAGGCTGAAGAAAAAGGGACCAACAAATTTCTCATCGCCAGATATTTTGACTTTAGCATGGTAGATAATAAACTGCTGCTGCCCCAAATCCAAGAACTGCAGAATCACAGATGGAGTGGATCCGTTCGGAATTTCAAATCCTTGACTCCGTTCAGATAAGGGCCTCTGAGCCTTTGGACGTAGCTGATGCTCCTGCCAAGGGAGAAGTAGCCATCTTCCTTTGTGCGCTGCAGTGCGGGGTCCGGTTCCCACTACACCTCTTTATCAGGAAGGTCGTTGCTTAACTTGGATTGGCTCCCGGAAAGTTTATTTCGAATGCCTGGAGAGTGATGATTTTCGCCTTCATAATTTGGAGGTAAGTTGGAAACTCTGAGCTGACCCTAGAGGAACTGCTTAGTCTGTACCTGGTCAAACATGATAGCAACGATCCATGATACTATTTTGCGACTCAAGGGAGCAAGGGATCGGGATTGGTGATGCACCTGCTGTCCTCCAACAAGGAATGAAAAAATAAGTGGTTCTGAGCGGTAGGTGAATGGGAGGCACAACAGCTGAGCTTAGGACCTCAACGGTTCATATTCCGACCCATTTTACGAAATCAGGTCGGACTTCATCTAGTATCCGGATTGCTGCCTTAGTTTTAACTTGTTTCAATTGAAGTAAGATTTCTTTTTTTTCTTTTACAGCTTTCCCAAAGGGGTTGCCGCTCCTTGACTCAGACCAGAAAAATCGCATTGCGAAGGCTAGAGCGCGATAGGAGACGCTTCGTTCCTGGGCTGATCTGATCACCGCGGCTAACCTTCACTGTTCTGAGCTTTGCAAATCTCAGCTTTGCCCACATCCCTCAGTAAGCTGCCCACCTCAGCAGCAGCATCAGCATCAGCACCAGCCTCAGAGGCCACAGCAGCAGAGGCAGCAGTTTCGACCACCTCAGCGACCCCAGCAGCAGCAGCAGCACGTTCAGAGGGGACAGGCACCTCCCCAGCCAGATCAGGCTAGGTTTTATGCGGCTCAGCAGGATCCGCAGTCATCTGGGGGAGTCGTTGAGGGTATACTGCCAGTTTCTGCATGCATTGCACGTGTATTGTTTGATTCTGGTGCATCACATTCTTTTGTGGCCGAGAGCTTTTGTCGATCGGCTGGCTTACCGTTGGAGTCTGCTGATGTGAGCCTATCAGTGTCGACTCCCTTGGGGAGGACTGCAGCGCTAGGACGACTTTGCTCGTCATGCCCCGTTCTAGTTGGGGATACCTTCCTGCCTGCTGATTTGTTTGTTTTGTCGATGTCCGAGTTCGACGTTATCTTGGGCATGGATTGGCTCGCTGAGTATTATGCCATTTTGGACTGCGCCGCGAGGACCATCACATTTTGTATACCCGGCGTACCTCAGTTCCAGTTCGTTGCAGAGGCCAGAGGAGAGCAGTTGTCTTGTTTGATGTCGTGCGCCATAGAGGAGCATGTCGCCGTTTGCATCGACCATTTACCGACAGTTTGCGATTTTCCCGATGTGTTCCAGGAGATTCCGGGATTACCGCCTCGTCGACTCACCGAGTTTCAGATCGATCTCGTGCCCGGTACCGCGCCTATTTCGAAGACCCCGTATCGTATGGCACCGTTGGAGTTACGGGAACTGCAGAAGCAGTTGGACGAGTTACGTGAGTTGGGTTTTATTCGTCCGAGCAGTTCGCCGTGGGGAGCGCCGGTACTCTTCGTGAAGAAGAAGGATGGCTCGTTGAGGCTCTGCGTTGACTACCGCGAGCTCAACAAAGTCACGATCAAGAACAAGTACCCGCTCCCTAGGATTGATGATTTATTTGACCAGCTGCAGGGTGCACAGTTCTTTTCGAAGATTGACCTGCGTTCCGGCTATCATCAGATTCGGGTCCGAGATGAGGACATTCCGAAGACAGCATTCAGGACGCGTTACGGTCATTTCGAGTTTCAGGTCATGTCCTTCGGACTGACCAATGCACCAGCGGTCTTCATGCAGCTGATGAACGAGGTTTTTCGCCCATATCTGGATCAGTTTGTCGTAGTCTTCATCGACGACATTCTAATATATTCGAGGACCCGTGAGGAGCATGAGCAGCACTTGGAGATTACTCTACAGACCCTCCGCGCACACCAGCTGTATGCGAAGCTGGAGAAGTGCGAGTTCTGGCAGGAGGAGGTGAAGTTCCTCGGTCACGTGGTGACGAGGGAGGGTGTCGCAGTGGACCCCTCGAAGGTCGAGGCAGTGCGTCAGTGGGGCCAGCCCACGACTGCGACAGAGATCCGTAGTTTCCTTGGGCTAGCGGGCTATTACCGATGTTTCATCGAGGGTTTTTCTCGTATTGCAGCCCCGCTGACCAGGTTGACTCGGAAGGGGGCAGAGTTTATTTGGAGTGACGCCTGCGAGCGAGCATTTACGGAGTTGAAGGACCGTCTGACGTCCGCTCCTGTCCTCACTCTTCCCTCTGGGAGTGACGGCTTTATTGTATTCACCGATGCCTCGCATATCGGTTTGGGTGCTGTCCTGATGCAGCACGGGAGACCAGTGGCCTTTGCGTCTCGTCAGCTCAAAGTCCATGAGCTGAACTACCCTACACATGATCTGGAGCTGGCTGCCGTTGTCTTCGCACTGAAAGTGTGGAGGCACTACCTTTACGGGATTAGGTTCGAGCTCTTCTCTGATCACAAGAGCTTGAAGTACCTCTTCTCACAGTCTGAGTTGAATATGAGACAGAGGCGCTGGATGGAACTCTTGAAAGACTATGATTTTGACCTTCAGTACCACCCGGGCAAGGCAAACGTGGTGGCAGATGCCCTCAGCCGTCAGCCACGAGGCCTAGTGGCACATATGATGATTCAGGAGTGGCGGATGCTTGAGGATGTTGCTGCGTATGACTTTGAGTTCGGCCTGCAGTCTTCCATGGTACAGTTATCGAGCTTGTCGATTCAACCCTCTCTTGTGGCTAGGGTGATCGAGGCTCAGCAGGCTGATGAGTCGTTGCAGGGTTATATGGCTGAGGCGGCATCTGAGGGTCAGGTTGATTGGCAGATCGGTATAGACGGTGGACTTCGCTTTAGAGGCCGATTATGTGTCCCGGATATTCCAGAGTTACGCAGAGATCTTATGACCGAGGCACATCGATCGAGATTTTCTATCCACCCGGGCTCGACGAAGATGTACCGTGACATGAGGCGACAGTATTTTTGGGCGGGGATGAAGCGCCAGATTGCCAGTTTTGTGGCCGAGTGTGACACGTGCCAGCGTGTCAAGGCCGATCATCAGAGACCTCCTGGTCTCTTGCAGCCGTTGAGCGTCCCGATGTGGAAGTGGGAGCACGTGTCGACTGATTTCATTATGGGTTTGCCGAGGACTCAGCGCGGTCATGACTCCATTTGGGTTGTTGTGGATCGTCTGACGAAGTCGGCACATTTCCTTGCGATGCGTGCGACTTGGTCTATGGACCGGCTTGCGAGACTATTCATCGAGGAGATTGTGAGACTGCATGGCGTTCCAGTCTCGATCGTTTCTGACCGAGACTCGAGGTTCACGTCTCAGTTTTGGGGGAGCTTCCAGCGTGCGATGGGGACTAATTTGCAGCTCAGCACCGCGTACCATCCGCAGACCGATGGCCAGACCGAGAGGGTCAATCAGATACTTGAGGATATGCTTCGGGCCTGCGCGATTGACTTCGGGGGTAGCTGGGATGAGCATCTGCGATTGACTGAGTTTGCGTACAATAACAGCTATCAGGCGACCATCGGCATGGCTCCTTTTGAGGCACTATATGGCAGACCATGCAGATCACCGAGTTGTTGGACCGAGGTTGGAGAGCGTCGTCTCCTAGGTCCCGAGCTTGTGCAGGAGACTTCAGAGGCTATTAACATCATCAGGCAGAGGATGCGCACAGCTCAGAGCCGACAGAAGAGTTTTGCTGATCGTCGGCGTCGTCCCTTGGAGTTTGATGTAGGGGACCATGTGTATCTCAAGGTCTCGCCCATGAAGGGCGTAGTTCGATTTGGAGCGAAGGGCAAGCTTGCCCCGAGATTCATAGGACCTTTTGAGATCACTGGGCGCGTTGGCGCCGTGGCCTATCGGCTTGCCTTACCATCACAGTTGTCTGGCGTCCACAACGTGTTTCACGTCTCCATGTTGAGGAAGTGTGGGTCAGACATAGTTCCCGTTATTGATTGGCAGCCGTTGGAGGTTCGTAAGGACGCTTCTTACATTGAGCAGCCAGTCCGTATCCTTGATCGGAAGGAGCAGGTCCTCAGAACCAAGGTCATTCCATTGGTAAAGGTGCAGTGGGGTCACCATTCTATAGAGGAGGCTTCTTGGGAGCGTGAGGCTGAGATTCGAGAGCGATATCCTCATCTCTTTGAGGGTTGATGATCGTGTATTGTATTTTGTACGTTGTCCCTGATTCTATATGATGACGTTATATTTATTATTTTTCGCGAGTTACGCTTAGTTGCGACGCTTGTGTAAATTTCGAGGACGAAATTTTTATAAGGAGGGGAGAGCTGTAAAACCCGTATCTTGGTCCGTACCTTTCCGTACACTTCCGTGGTCGTACCGGTCGAATTCCGGCAACTTTCGACCCTTAAACAATATCGACGCGCGACCTGGATTCATGTACCGACAACCCGAGTCGACTCAACCCGAGACCAATACCATAGCGACCGCGCTGTCGTTGCGGTTCCGATACCGCGACTCGCGTGCCAAGGCGATACCCTGATCAAGAGATATGAGCCAACGTTCGGTGCGAGAAAACGCCGCACGTTGCGAAAACCAAGGGAATCTCAACGATGTGTCACATCAATCACATCAATCCCATCAATCAATCGCCCATCAACCCATCAAAGGTCAAGTACACATCACTTCCATCCCTTTTCCCAAGCAACCACCAAAGTCTTCTCAACCCATACCTTTCTTACACAAAAAGCCACAAAAGTCTTCCTAACCCATACCTTTCTTACACAACCATCACTCACCCATCCATCCATCACTCTCTCTCTCTCCCTTTACATCACTCTCTCTCTTACTCTCCCTCATTCCAAAAAAAATCCAAGCAACAAAAAATTTGCAAGGGTTCCATACGTATGGAATTTTCCAAGCCCCTCTAAACTTCAAGTGGCCCACCTTCCTACCCCAAAACCTCCCATCTCAACCCTCCATTCTTCATCTTAGCCATTGAAGTTGGAGACAAGGTGCCAAGGAACCTCTAGGAGCGAGAAGATCGGACGGTGGGTGCTTCTATAGGGTAGATTTTCTTGTTTTTATGGTGGACCAAGTGAGGCCCACCGATCAATGGTGTGGATCTCACTTGGGACCCTTATTTGTGGCCGATGGACCACTTGGATCATCATGATCATTCCATGATGGGGCCATTCTCCATGGACCCCATCATGATGTCTATTTCTTTAAGAAAGGTCATCTAGACCGTCCATTTTGGTGGAGAGAGGATCTCCACCGTTGATTCTCGATCTTGATGGTCCCATGTGTTGAGGGACCCTTTTTTGTATCATTTACTTTTAAAGGAGGGCCCATAAGGACGGGGTCCCTCCATCATAAGCCGTGTCCCACTCTCCATGTCTCTCTCTCTCTTTCATTCCTTTTATTTCATTTTATTTTATTTTATTTTATTTGATCTTATTTTTTTATGCAAGGGTTGTGTGGCCCACTTGAATGGACCTCACCTTGAGGTATTTATTTTGGTCCAAGAGTCCTTCAAGTGGGGCCCACCTTGCATGTTGTTTTTCCCCCTCATCTGTAAGTGGTGGCCCACTTCAAAAAGGCCCATCACGATTTTTTTTAGAGACACCGTCCAGCGTCTGGGACGCTGGACGTCCCTGGACAAAAAAAAAAGAAAGAAAAAGGAAGGGGTTTGGGTGGTTCCCTTGCATGGGCCCCACCCTGATGTCTATGTTCAATCCACGCCATCCACCACTTTTCCTGGAACAGTTTAACCATTGAGCCAAAGAATGAGGCTGACATGGTCATCCAGTGGGCCATAATATTAGAAATCTGGGTGATTATCCTTAAAAACACTTCCTGATGATTCTATGCGTCCAAAATTTCTGAACTTTGGACTCATTTTGTTTGTCTCGAGTTGTAGAGTCCCGTGGACGGGATGGATCTTCCGAACTTGGGCCCCACCTGTGAAAAACCACAGAAACTAGTTTTTTTCAAAAAAAAAAAAATAAGAGATGAAAGAGAGGGAGTGCGGCAGCAGGCGCTGCAGCGGTCAGCGCTGCCAGCGCTGCAGCGACGTGGGCGGACGGACGCCAGCCCCACGGCTCGGCTGTGGGTCCCACCTTGATGTACCGTCCTCACATCGGTACCGTCCATTGCGTGGACCCTGAGGGTTGCAGTCTGTCTTCCAAGACTCAGCCCGATTCAAAGCTCAGGTGGCCCACAAAGCCGGAATTAGTGGTGATCGGGTGGCTGCCCTTGAAGTTCCTTTGGGCCCACATAAGTTTTGGAATCAACCTGGAATTTGTGTTTTCTCTCCATCCAGGTCAACGTGACCTTATCAACCGTCTGGATGGTTGGAAAAATCTGATGGTGGGCCACACACGTGGATCTCACCATTAATGTTGGTGTTTTAATGCATGGACGGTGGACTCCCACCATAAAATATGTGTTATACTCCACCGTCCAGCGGACGGTGGGGCCCCCTTGTGGCATGTGTGCCTTATTCTCACTGTCCACTGGACAGTGGGACCCACCTTGACGCATGTGATGCGTCCGGACCGCCCACCCACTTGGTAAAATCGTCGTAGGCATGAGTGTAGATTGGGTGGGCCACGTACCTATGGGTTAGGCCCATTTGATGTGTAACAGGCCTATGGTTTAGGCTCACTTGATTTACAAAAGGCCTATGATGTTAGGCCCACTTGATTTATGAAAAGCCTATGGGCTAGGCCCATTTGATTCATTTAAGGCCTAGGGGTTTAGGCCCACTTTGATGTGCATGCAAGGTCTATGGGTTAGGCCCATTTGGACTATTTAAGGCCTATGGGCTAGGCCCATTTGCTTTGAAAAAGGTTTATGGGTTTAGGCCCACTTGATATGTCTCAAGTCCATGGGACTAGGCTCATTTGATGTACTTCTAGGCCAGGTAATTGGACCCCCTTTTGTTAAAATTTAAAGCCCATGGAGGTAGGCCATTCGATACATGTAAGGCCTACGGGTTTAGGCCCATTTGAATTTATGATTAGGTCTATGGGTTGAGGCCCACTTGATCTACATATAAGGGCCTAATTGGTGTGGCCCATTTGATACATATTAGACTCATGTGACTAGGTCCAAATTGATGTAACCCAAGGCCCACGGGATTTGACCCATTGTAATGCACATAAGACCCATTGGTGTGGCCCATTTATATGGCCCATCTGATGAATAAAAGGCCCATAAGATATGGCCCATTTGATACATGTGTAAGGCCAATGGGATGAACCTACGGTCCATTGCAATGTGTAATCCCAATACAGTTTATGTAGCGACGTTAAGAAGATTGTGCCTGGGAAGCAATGCTGGTTTGACGTCCACATTGCGAGTGTAATGATGGTTGGATGTCCACATTACGACTCTCCTTAGGGCCCATTACTGGACCATGTTTATCGTATTTAGGCCGTTCAGGCTCATCTGCATTGTAAGATAATGCATTTTATTATAACATGTTTAGTATAGTTTCATGACCCATGATCATACGCATCATATGCATGCTTGATATGAGGATTGACTGATCATGGCATATGCCTTTGGGCAGGTTGTTTATGGGCTCCCGGTTAGGCGGGGTTGCCCTACATGAGTGCACGGTATGCGCAGGATTGGTTGCATGACTGGATAGTGTGATTCATGCATTCCGCATTTGTGTGATATGGTTGTTGTACGCCCTAGCGACATCAGGGCCATAGCCTCCACAGACGCATCGTGGTTGGTAGGATTGGATACCGGAAATCTTGACTTACATGGGGTACTATAGATATCCCTGGGTGAAAGTCCCTAAACCCTTATGGTACCAAGAGGTTGCTCCAACGTCTAGACCGAGTGGGTAGATGAGCGTTGAGTGCCGATTACCAGACGGTTACGCTCTCCACTGTGTCGTGGTCGGTTGGAAGGGGGTGCGGCCTTACCCGCCCGAGAGTAGGGGGCAATGCTAGGCTGAGTCTGACCAGCTCGAGGAATGGGTCCGCTATCGACGAGTCGCGCCCGATATTGGCAGACGGATAGTGAGGTCTCTTCCACTTACCTTATTGCGCGCGATGTGGCGGCAATCTGGTTTAGAGTGTACTAGACCCCGGTGATATTCCATACTCTGAGCTGTACTGATATGTGGACATTGATGAGTATCTGTATGCTTGAGTTGCATTGTACATTGCATGGCCTTGGGATGGCCGATACCATTCATGTCTTGCATTGCATAGCCTTGGTACGGCTCATGACGTTTTGGTTCCATCTGCATATTCCGCATTACTCTGACATTGCATTCATATTACTACCTTGCGCACACACTTTCACCACCCTCTAAGCTTTCGGTAAGCTTATGCACGACCGTTGCGTGCAGGTGACGTTGGACTGCAGCAGCGTTGAGGCAGGAGCGCGTCGCTGATCATTTTGGAGTTTTCTGTTATTTACCATTGTATTTCCCTTTATGCTCATTGTACTTGTAAAATTTTTGATCATAGTGGAAATGTAATGGAGTGCTTGGTTGTTGTTTGTGGGTTATGCCTTTAATTATGCTCATTACGTATCAGACTGATGTTAAAAAAAAAAAATCCTCCTCGTAGCATCCCAGGATCGGAACCTGGCGAATGGGAGCTAGGAGCCGAGAATGGGGTTCTACGGAGGCTGTCGGCGCCGGATTCGGCGATCGGGAATTTTGTGAGCCCGGTTTCCGAGTTTGGGGCGTGACATCAAGCTGCGCCGACAGCTTTCGGGCGAGAGGGCCAGGGTGAGCCGACTGCAGGGAGTCATCATCAACCTGGAGGCCAGGGAGCTGCACCTGTAGGAGAGGGCGGATAATCTTAAGGCGAGTGGCGATGCAGCGACCGTCGAGCTGACTCGCGCCAGGGCTCACGCGGATTCTTTGGCCATGGAGACTACTCGGCTAGGTGAAGCTCTAAAACACGCCAAGGCAGAGGCGACTGAAGCGCGGATCCGAGCCGTGGATCAGGCCATGGAGGCTCAGCGGGCCAAAGATGAGGCCTCTTTGGTCCTAGCGGTTGAAGATTTCAAGACTTCTAAGGAGAGGAACGCCGAAGGTGCGACATTCTACAACTGTGGCTTCGACGCTTGTCTCGAGGCCGTCCTGGGTTTGTACCCAGACCTCGATCTTGACCCTCTTCTGCCTGAGGATCTCGAAGATGCCCCTGTTGAAGTTGTCCGCTCGGACCAAGACCCTGACGCCCAGGCTCCTCCAGCATGAAGACATTTTATCATTTTTTTGTAAATGTATTTTTTTAGAAACTATCAATGTATTCTTCGCCCCTCTGAGGAGATTTAATGAATGAAACGTTTTCTTAAAATTTGTCCACCCTTTACATGCGATGTCGTTTTATGGCCAAGCTGACCTCTTTACGGGTCTGGCTCTTTCATTATTGCTTAGCTGATTTTTTGAGCCCCCTCGGCACAAGCCCGAGTTGGATCCAATCTTTCTGGATATTCAGCTCGTCGCTTATGGCTAGAGCTTCTCATTCTGTCGTATGTTGAGCCGAGTACTCCACTGGAGAGTCGGATTATGATTAGGCTTTTTTCCTCAAGGGGATGCCTTGTCGATCCTCCGTAGGATTAGGTTTCGATCCATTAAAGGATCGAACCATTAGATTCGTGCTTGCATTGATGAAACAACTAAATGGACATTTGAGGCTGAATTGGAACTTTTATTAAAAGCCTTAAAGGTTGGTCGTTCGAAGGCATACACTTTATTATGAGCCTTAAAAGGCCATTTCCTTACGGATAGTAGATCTTCAAGTGCTCAGCGTTCCAAGGATGAGGAAGCTGGCGGCCTTCGAGGTCTTCCAAGTGATACGAACCTGGTTTGGCAGATCTGACTACGCGATATGGTCCTTCACAGTTGGGTTCGAGTGCTCCTACCCCCGGTTCAACCGTGTTATGAAAGACCCGTCGGAGGACTAAGTCCCCTGGTCGGAAGCGCCTGACTTTGACCTTTGTAGAAGAGCACTACTTGCTGATGTCGAGCCGCCGCTCGGATCTTTGAAACATCTTTGAGCTCTTCAAGTAGATCCAGATTAGCAGCGATCTGTTATGAGTTTTTATTTTCTTCAAAATTCTTCACCAGCGTTGTATGGAGTCCGATTTTTACTGACACCATTGCCTCCAAGCCATAGGACAATGAAAATCGGATTTCACCCGTTGAAGTGTGGGTGGTGGTCCTGTAAGCCCAGAGGACAAAGGGGAGCTCATCGGCCCAGTTTTCCTTTACTTTTTCTAGCTTTGTTTTGAGATGGTGCTTGATGATTTTGTTGACCGCTTCCACCTGCCCATTTGATTTGGGTGCCGAGGCGATGAATAGGCATTCATGATGCCGAGTCCCTTGCACATACTGCGAAACTTGTCATTATCGAATTGGCGGCCGTTGTCAGAGACGATGGTCCGTGGAATTCCAAACCGGCAGATAATATTTTTTCACATAAAGTCGATCACTTTCTGCTCGATGATCTTAGCGACTGGCTCGGCCTCGGTCCACTTTGTGAAGTAATCGATTGCAACTATGACGAACTTGACTTTTCCCTTCCTCGTAGGCAAAGGATCAATAATGTCGATCCCCCATTGGGCGAACGGCCAGGGCCCGCTCATGGGAGTCATTTCTTTCGCCGGTTGCCTCGGCACAGCCGCGAAGCGCTGACACTTGTCGCACTTCCTAACAAAGTCCTTCGAATCCTGCTTAAGAGTCGGCCAGAAATATCCTTGTCGGAGTATCTTCATAGCCAGGGCGCAGCTGCCTGAGTGGTTTTCACAAATTTTCTCGTGAATCTCTCGAATCACGTAATCGATCTCGTCCAGTCGGAGACATCTGAGGTAAGGCTGAGAATGCCCTTTCTTGTACAACACTTTATCCAATATGACGTACCGAGCTGCCCTGACTCTAAGTCGCCTTGCCTCTAACTTGTCCGATGGGATTTCACCAGATGAGAGGTAATTGAAGATTGGGTCCATCCAACTATGAATAGACTGGACGGGATTGACCTTCTCCGTCTGACCGATACCCGGGTGCTCAATAAACTCGACGGGAACAAAACGTGTGATCTTTCCCTCGGAGGTAGAGGCGAGTCTTGCTAAGGCATCGGCCCAGGAGTTCTCAGGTCTGGGGATCTGCCGGATAGTGCAACTCCAAAACTTATCGATTAATTTCCTCGCTTCTTCAAGGTAAGCGACCATTCTAACTTCTTTAGCTTCGTACTCCGAAGAGATGTGGTTTACTACCAGCTGCGAGTTGCAACGGACTTGAAGAGTCTGAACACTTAGGCTCGCTACCAGCATTAGCCCTGCTAACAATGCTTCATACTCGGCCTCATTGTTTGAAGCTTTGAATCCAAGTCTGACTGCGTATTGGATTGTCGTTGAATCAGGTGCGACCAGGATAATACCGGATCCTGCCCCTTTAATGTTGGAAGACCCATCAACATAAAGGACCCATCCAGGATCCGACGCAGTCTCTTGGTCACTCAACAGGACGGGTGGTGTCAGCTCAACTTCCTTACTGATTTGCTCCTCATTTGGGGTTGTAAACTCGGCGATGAAGTCGGCTACAGCTTGACCCTTGACTGCCGTCCTGGGGCGGAATTGAATGTCAAACTCTCTGAGCTCTACGGCCCACTTGGTTATCCGACCCGACACTTCGGATCTCTGGAGGACCTGCCTTAGAGGAGAGTCTATTAGCACAACTATGGAGTGGGCCTGGAAGTATAGCCGCAGTCTTCTGACCGAGACGACGAGGCAAAGCGCCAGCTTTTTCAAGAACTGGTACCTTATTTCTGCTGGCACCATGACTTTACTTAAATAGTACACGGGGTACTGCTTGCTTCCGACCTCTCTGATCAGAGCCGAACTAACAGCTGAAGTCGAGACTGCGAGGTAGAGGAACAAAGGTTTCCCTTCTTCAAGCTTGGACAATAAAGGCGGTGAACCCAAGTATTATTTTAATTACTGGAAGGAATGCTCACACTCTGGCATCCATTCCGCCTTCTTATGGCCCTTCAGCTGCTGGAAGAAGGGAAAACACTTATCCGTAGCCCTAGATATGAAATGTCCGAGGCCGGCAACTCTTTCCATGAGACACTGTATCTCTTAAGAATCCGAGGCGAGTTCATGTTGAGGAAAGCTTTGATCTTATTCGGGTTGGCCTCAATACCTCGCTGACTGACTTGAAAGCCAAGAAACTTCCCTGACTCAACCCCGAATGCACACTTAGTGGGATTCAATTTCATCTGATATTCTCGGAGGACGCTTAATGTTTCTTCGAGGTCGGTAAGGTAGTTGGAGGCTTGAGTACTTTTCACTAACATGTCGTCCACGTACACTTTCATGGTGTGCCCAATCTGGCTAGCAAACATCTGATTCACTAGCCTCTGATATGTTGCCCCAGCATTTTTCAGGCCAAATGGTATGACCCGGTAACAGTAGAGTCCTTTGTCCGTGACAAAGGTCGTCTTCTGCCTATCTGGGGGATGCATAGCAATCTGATTGTACCCGAAGTAAGCGTCCAAGAATGAGAGTAGCTCATGTCCGACCGTGCTGTCTACCAGTTGATCGATCTGAGGTAATGGGAAGCTATCTTTAGGGCATGCCTTATTCAGATCGGAGTAGTCTACAAAGACCCGCCACTTTTCATTGAATTTCCTGATGAGAACAATATTCGCTATCCAGTCAGGGTAATATACTTCTTCTATGAAACCCGAATCGAGCAGGACGGAGACCTCCTCGATAATGGCTTCATATCGTTCGACGTCAAACAACCTTCTCTTTTGCTTAACCGACTTATGATCTGGGTCCACGTTCAACCTGTGAACCAACACGTCAGGTGAGATCCCTAACATATTTGCATGTAACCATGCGAAGATGTCTCGATGCTGCCTCAAGAAGGCTAATAGTTCGTTCCTGCGCTCGGAACTCAATGATGACCCGAGCTGAACAGTCTTGCCCGGGTTTGATTCATCGAGGGGGACTTTTTCCAGATCCTCGACTGATGAACTTTCTTCCGGTCCTCGGGGGTCTAAGGCGTCCATGACGAGAGCCTGTTTAACGGTTCCTTTCCTAACCACTATAGCATAATATCTTCGGGCCTCGCGGTGGTCGCCTCGGAGATAACCGATCCCACCTTCGATTGGAAACTTCATCATCAGATGGTAAGTTGAGACGACCGCTCACATTGCATTAAGGGAGGGTCGACCCAGGATTACATTGTGAACAGATGGAACATTGACAACTAAAAAGTCCACCAGAAGTGTGACTTGATGTTGCCCTTCTTCCGCTGTTACTGGGAGGGAGATGGCTCCTTCAAAGATTACGGTAAAACCGTACAAGGGAGTCTTCACGGGTCGGAGCCGGGACTGAAATTCTCATCTTTTCGAACGCTTCGGAATACATAATATCAGTCGAACTCCCGGTGTCGACCAGGATGCGGTACACCTTGTAATTTGCTATGGTCATGGTAACCACTAGCTCGTCATCGTGTGGATGTTGGATCCCACGTGCATCGTCTTCCGCAAAAGTCAGGCTGCACGGAGTGATTCAGAGTTCCTTACTGTGACATTCCGTCAGGTGAACGCGGTGTTCCGGCTCGGATCTTCAGGAATGGACTTTTCGAGCCCTGTTTGAATCCCCTCCCCCTACTAAACCTCCGAAGATGGTGCGAATTTCAGCGGGTTCCGATAGGGGGTTATTCGGTTGTTCTCGCGGCCGTTTTTCTCTTCGAGTGGACTTCTCTTTTTTGGTGTAACGACGTAGATGTCCTTTACGGATGAGGGACTCAATCTCATCTTTCAGATCCACGCAGTCGTCCGTGTTGTGACCATAGTCCCGGTGGAAACGGCAGAATTTTCGCTTATCCCGGTGCTCTGAGTCAGCCCTCATGCAGACCGACCAATTAAGTAGTCTATCTCCTCAGATATCTAGCAGAATCTGCTCGGCGGATGTATTAAGTGGGGTATAGGAACGAAATTTTCCTTTCGACTTGCAGTTCGGCCGACGATTGCGAGGAATGCGATCGTTCGCCCCTTTATCGCTCGGCTGGGAGTCTTTGTTCCTATGCCTCTTCCCTTTGTTCGCTGAGTCAGCAACTTGCATACCTTTACGGGAGTTAGTGAACTCCTCGACGTTGGTATACTTCTGAGCCTTCGTCATAAAGTCCGCTAGCGTTTTTGGAGGATTTTTTCCGATAGAGAAAGCAAACTTTTCTTCCTTCAGTCCGCTCAGGATGGCAGCAAGAGCCATTTTGTCATTATAGTCTTCGACATGCAATGCCTCTTCATTGAAATGGGCGATGTAGTCTTTTAACGACTCCTTCGGATCCTGCTTGATGGTAAGCAGGTGGGTGTTGGGTTTCTGACTTCTCTTACCACTTATGAACTGTGTAAGGAATAGTCGGCTCAGTTCTGCGAAGGAGCCCACGGAGTTTAGTTTGAACTAGCGGTACCAAATCCAAGCGGATCCTGTGAGGGTGATGGAAAACTCCCTACACATTATTACGTCCGTTGCAGTCTGGATCTACATCCATGATCGGTAGGACTCCAAGTGTTCTAATGGGCCCTCGGATCCTGAATACTGGATGACGGGAGGCATCCGAAACCTCTACGGCATCACCTCAGCCATGATGGCAGGAGTGAAGGGAGGTTCAGTCTCTTCCATCATCGCTTGGATCGTGACTGGAAGCTTCGACTGTTGTTGCTTCTTTTTCAGCGTCAGGAACTGGTCCTTCAGCTCAGCAAAGCGTGCCTCCCAAGGATCCTTATTTTCAGCGACGACCTCTGGGGCATCCCCAATATCCGGCGTTCTCCTTTCTCTCCTCCGTTCTAACTGGTGCCGGAGGTCTGTGGACGGCAGAGCGGATGTGGCTGAATGGACGGTTGTAGGAGCCCGGGTAGCGGTATTCCGTGCAGATCCTTCGACGTGCACCGTAGGAGGATTTTGTCTTGAACACGGCACCCCTGAATGCTGGGGGGCTTCAAGTCTTACACTCCTCGGTGCAGAGCGGGTCTCCATGAACAGTCCTACCGATTCGAGAATGGGCTATTCCTGAACCGGACGTGACTCTGGTTCCTTCTGCTGCTTCATTTTGTTGATCTCGTCGCGCAGGGCCTGGATCTCACTTTACATGGCGCGGTATTTACCCGAACGGTTGCGCGAACGTTGAGAAGGTATGAAGTGTTGATGATGACCGAGCCTGCTCGCTTGGTACCGGTTCCACAACTATAGCTTTTTTCTTCCTCGCCATCGCTTCGGAAGATGAGAACCTGACTTTTAGTTTCAGTTTCCTATAGACGGCGCCAAAAAATGTTGATGCAAAAATCTGGTAGGCCCTCCCTCCACGTCTTCTAGATCCTGCACCAAGAGAACTGACAAAGGTTACCTTGGCTAAGACGGGGGACCCTCCGATGCCTAAGTCAGGACAAAGGAATCAAGGTCTAAGTCGAGAATAGAGGAGAGAGCACTTGATCTTGCGTACCTGTAGATATGGCGTGGTGTGCTATTTATACTTGTCTGCGGAATGGTCCGGATCCGATGATCTCGGCGCGATCAGGGGGATTCCCGGATCGTGGAGATACCATCCGTAATCTATTGATCGTGTAGCGTATCCGGCGGATAGTGCGTATCTGCGAGCGAAGTTATCGGCCACGTTCGGTCGTGACAGTTTCCATGTTTAGCGAACGGGGTATACGCTTCTGAATGTCGGTTCTACTCGGTTCGTCCGACCATAAAGTAAAGTCAGTCTCCAAGTCGGACGACGTCCGACCCGACCCGTCATCCTGGATCTGATGCGGCCGACTCGAGCATATCGTGGTTGGTGAATAATCGGTTATTCGATCGGATTGTTAGGACCCCTCCGAGTTGACACTCACTCAAAGATGCCCGCGTGCCCTTGTTGCGATGCTGAAGTCTGGTCAGATGGATCGTGCCTCGAGCGTCGGCTCGGACTTACAGCCGGTCGTGCCTCGGGCGCCTCGGATCTCCCCATAACAAAAACTATAAATCCTATTGCTAGAATTACCTCAACCAACATTGCCAATAATTGAAATCTGTCATTGCTGAGCATTGAAATTAGAAGCTCTTTCCTTGATCTATCTTAAATGAAGGAACAAGAGTAAAGTCACACATCAACTGAGAGTAAGGTTAGGTTGAACTGCGAAAGCTAGCCAACCGTGGACATCATATATTTCACGTGTAATAGGAAGGAGGGAGAGAGATTGGATTCTCTCTCTCTACTTCTCTCATTTCTTCTCCCTCTCTCAATCTCTAAATAATGGTCAAGACAGCTTAGGATGTCCAAAATGTATATACAAGAAGTTATGGTTGCAACCAAAGATATATATCAATTATAGCGTCTCTTTATAAACTATAGTACGTATGTCCTACTGCATCAAAAGTCCATAATCATGCCTTTATAATACACATCGATTGACTAAATTCCTCCACTCACCATGGCCGTCATCCTTAGCTAATATCCCATATCAACTTAAAGGTATGGATTAGCAAATCTTTTCAAACCTTGTTACAACAATTTAACAATAAAACTAAAAGTTTGGTTGAAAAACCTTGATTAACAAAAAAAGAAACCTTTGATGCATTAATTAATCAGCTTTTGAAATACTTTATGAATGGTCCATTAAGTGATGGTGTCTCCATGGATGATCAAATTAAGAATGACCATACGTTTGTCTTATACTCTGTAATGTAGTCATGGCTAAATAGAGTATTAAAATCCATGACCCACAATTCTCCCTTAGACAATGGCTAATATTGTATTCAATCTCAAAATTTCAAAAATAATTAGTAGAATCTCTATCATTAACTTCTTTATATAAGATTTCTTTTTTTCTTTTTCTTTTTTTTTTTTTTTAAATTTTTATTTTATTTTAAAGTTTCACACACAATTACCAAGAAAATGAAAAAATAAAAAATGAATGTATCATTAATAAGCACGGTCCAAAGAGTACAAAATTTTGATTTTTAAGACAATCCCAACGGAGATTAAGAGAGGGAAAATTAATTCAGTGGGTCCCGTCACTGAATGGCAACTATCCGGACTTTCCATCAAGGATAGGATCATAAGTTCCCTATCGACACTGGCATCTATGGATGGTTTAAATAAGATCGAATAGTATATGGTCCAAATTAAATAAACATTAGAAATAGTAAATGGTCCAAATTCAACAAACATTGCCCCTTAGTTTTAGGTCATAATTGCCTATAAACAATCTTATTTATTTATTTATTTATTGTGCCCCATCTACATTAGGCACCACTATTTGGACGGTTTCGATATAGGCCATGTAGTCCATGTGTACAGTGAGAAAATTGTATGCCTATGGTTATTGTACTCCATGAGTCTATAAAAGACGGCCCAAATGCGTCAAAGGCCACCTTACATTTCCCCCTCTATTTAGCCCTTCCGGGAGCGAAAGGTTACCCAGAAGGGGTCTGAAATTGTCCCGCAAAGGTGGGCCCCACTTGGTCAGTGAATGTTGTCTACATAGAGAAAACTTCGATGCTCTGTCAACGTGTGACGGATGATAGGCCGTCGGTTATTTGAGAGAAATTGCATCCTTGGCATTTAGAAAGTCAAATTAAACTGCCGAAATCATGACTCCCAATCTATTAGTGGACCATTATATATATATCCAATGGTCCTAAGTCAACCACCCTATTGTATATGTAAAATTCACTGCCTTTATCAGGCGATGACTCTTATTTTAACTATAAATATAAAATATTAACTTGACTAAAAACTAAGATGGGGCCATCAATGGGAACAATGTAACTTTTTTAGTAAAGCCTATAAGTTCATGGCTCAGGCTGCATGAGTTTGGATGGTAGCGGATTAGGTGCATCCCCCCAGCCTCATCAAGGACGGTGCAGCCCTTACTAGGCCCCATGACGTATGTATTCTACATCCATACTGTCGGTCTGTTTTGCTGAATCATCTTAGGGCAGGAGCCAAAAATCAAAAAATGAAAAAATCCAAATCTCAAGTGGACCATGCTATAGGAAACATGGACAATTTAATTTCCTGCCATTAAAAACTTCCTCGAGCCCATTTTATTGCTCCCGCAATGTTTATTTGCCATCTAACTTGTTGATAAGGTCACATAAAACTCCATGAAGATAATAAAAAATAAATAAATAACATTTTGATCCAAAACTTATGAGGCCCACTAATGGCCAATCACCTATTCTACTTCAATTTTAAGCTCATGTCCTAAAATGATGTGGCAAAACGAGTGGACGACGTGGATATAGAATGCATACATCAAGGTGGGTCCCATGGTAAGGGCCGCACCTATTCTACTCCACGACGCCTCTAACAAAAGAAACACACCATGTCACTCTCACACAAGCCTATGGGTTGCATCCATTGTGTGGCCCAAGTAACTTGTGGATGGGGTTGGTTTTTTGGCTCCAAAACTGAAGGGTAAAACCTAAATCCGGTGGTGTATGTATCATGTCCACACAATTCACATATTTTTTAAAATTTTTATTTTAAGCCATAGCCTAAAAAATAAGGTAGATTCAATACATAAATGACCACAACATAAGAAAGAGTGAAAATAATGACATCGGTGGTAAAACTTACTTAAGGCCAACCATGATGATTGTTTGCCACATAACTTATTCATAAGCTCCTCTAACTGAATGAAAGAAACATACAAACATCATCTTGATTCAAATACTTCCATTGTCCATGTAAAGTTTTAATGGTGGACATTCGATTCCCACTGTTTTATGTGGTGTGGTCTACTTAAGTTTTAGATGTGCCTTATTTTTAGGTGCATGTCCTGGAATGAACTTACAAAATGATGGACAAAGTGGATATGACATATGCTCAACGAATCTGGTCGTGGAACTGTGCCTATCAACTGTCATCTACTACTAATACAAAAATTAAGTAATGTAAAGTTTTAACACCGGGTCAAGGGTTCAAGTACCCATAGGTGGTGAAATTCCACTACGCGTGAGTGTGTGTGGGGTGTGTGTGCGTGCGTTAAAAATAAAAAATAAAAAATAAAAAATAAAAATAAAAATCTGAATTGAAAGTTCTATTAAAGAAAAGTAGCCTTTCAGATTGTCCTCCGTTTCGGTTCCTCTACCACGAAGCCCCGTTGTGTAATAGAATCAAAGACAAGGAACGGATTTTCCTCTTCTATTTTATTTGTTTATATTGTAACTCATTTCGGTAAAAATAAAAAATAAAAAATGCTATAAAAATTGCCTTTGAATGTGTTCGGCCTCATATAGGGAGACTTAGCAGCTTCACCACGCTTTGTACCTTAGTACCCCCTGGGTTTTTGTACTCTTGAAGCATAAAATGAGTTTAGTTCCTTGTTTGATCACCGATTGTCTGTCTGTTCGATATGAGTCTACCCTAACAATAATTACAGCTGGTAAATAACAATATAAAATAGTCGGCCAAAGTGGGCCACGGGATATAAAACATTGAGGATTGAACATCCACTTTTCACGGGGCTACATAAGTTTTGAATCTTGCTAATCATGGTGTTTCTCCATTTCATCTTGGTAGAAATGATCTTATTAAGGGTATGGATGGCATATAAACATTATAGTGCACGTTGGAGGTCACAGAGGTAGGCATTTCCCATCCACTTTTTCCCATCAACTGGCCTACTCGAGTTTTATATATATGGAGGCAGATTGGGTACTCCCCTTGTCAAGACCTTTTTTTTCACATGCGCGCACACGCCCTCACACTCACGCCCTAGTAGGATTTCACCACTTATGGATACTCAAACCCTTGACTGGGTGTTGAAACACCTGAGAGTCTACCACTGAGCACGAGAGTAAGGATCCTCAAGACCTAACCTAAAAGGGAGCTCTGTTTGCCCATTGTCATGTTATGTGTTTTATTCATTAGCCACCCATTTTAAAAGATTATTTACATGATGAATTCAAGAATATCACAATTGGAGGTTCAAGTTGACCACAACACAGAAAACAATGGAGATTGACTGCCTGCTGTTGAAAATGTCACGAGAGCCACAAAAGTTTTGGATCGAGCTGATATTTATGTTTTTTGTCTATGTATACTTATAAACAAATTGGATGGAAATAAACAAAATAGTGGGCCCTATGAAGGTTTCAATGGTGGGCATCATTGTCACTGCTGCTCCCTGTAGTATGGTTCACTTGAGCTTTTTATCCGCTACATTTTTGGGCTCGTTAATTAAAATGATTTGACAAAATGAACGGATAGTATAGATTAAAAATATACATCACTGTGCGCCTCACGCCTACTGATGTAGAGCAGGTCACGGATAGTTACATGGCCAAGATGGATCATAAAAGGTCCGGTCGACGACAGAAGTGATTCGGACTGTTGGACCTTAGATCGGGCGTATCTCGCAATTCAGAATGAGTTATCTAACGTAAAATATATGATTTTGGGGTAGAACAACCCTGTTATGCCGGGTTGCGCAAGCCGGATTTACAAAAAAATCCCTGGATTGACGGTTGTTTTCCTGTTTTAATTTCATTTTTACTATAAATAGTAAGTTTTAATTTAATTATAACTCTTCATCCGTTGGGTTTTAGGAGTTGTGTCTAACATGAAAAGAGCTTAGAAAAATTAGGAATGGTTTGGTGAAGCCAAATAGGACACTTACTATTTTTGGCCGAAAACCTTGCGCACTAGTAGACATCACGCCCTTCTATAAATAGTAAGTTTACTATTTATAGTAAGTCGCGATTTCTAGGAGTTTTAGTTGTAGTTTGATTCTGATTTCTTTTCCATTGCTTGGAATCTTTATTTAAAGGGTTGTGAACTCATTTTTATAGATTCATTAATCAATTTCGAATTTATTAGAAATTATTTTTATTTCTGCTTTCTTTCCTCTTGGATTCGAGAAGTTTCTGTGAAGAGTCGAGAGATGTTCTGTGGATTTAGAATACTTATCCTCTTGAGAAGATGGTGCTCGGCCTCACGTCCTTCCCTGCGTCACCTAGGCATGATTGTCTGTCTCTAGCTAGGTTCGGATGGGATAGTAATATCATCCCAGTCCCCATCTCATTTATTGATTTCATGACGTAACATGACAGGTGAATTTCTCGAAAGCAGTTTGTTTGGCATACCGTAATTCTCAAAAACATCACGGTGGGCCCCACCTAGCTTCTAGTCACGTGAAGTTCCTGCGATAGGTTGTCACAAGCAATCCGCGTGCCCAGAAGGAGTCTGAAATTGTCACGCAAAGGTGGGTCCCACTTGGTCAGTGAATGTTGCCTACATAGAGAAAACTTCGATGCTCTGTTAATGTGTGATGGATGATAGGCCATCAGTTATTTAAGAGAAATTGCATCCTTGGCATTTAAAAAGTCAAATTAAACTGCTCAAATCATGATTCCCAATCTATTAGTGGACCATTATATATATATATATATATATATATATATATATATATATATATATATAGGGAAAAGGTACAATGTGCTTGAGCTGATTTTAACATCCCATGAGGTCAAATTGTGTGGGCCCCACCATGATGCGCTTCGAACATCTACCCCATTGGTCAGATGCACCATTCCATCGTAGGCCTAGGTCTCAAAAATCAAGTCAATCCGTTACTTGTGTGAGCCACACCATATACAGAAGTTGAGAGGGGTCGTACACCATTAAAACATTCATAATCATTTTAATGGCGCACTGAGATGTGGTTTGGAAATCAAGCCCATCCATTATGTGTGTCCCACTAGGACGAGGGGTATGCCAAGTTTCAACAGCATTCAAAACTCATGTGGGCCCCACCAAGTGTTTTTATATGTTTTAACGGTGTCTTCACATGATTTTAGATGGTATGGCCCACCTGAGTTCTATATACGACTGATTTTTGGATATCTCATAATTTAAAGGGTACCCATCAAATGCACAGTGTTGATGGTCAACACGTATCACAACGGGGCCCACACAGTTCGACCTCACGGGAGCTTATCATGAGGCGCATAGTACCTTTTCCCATATATATATATATATATATATATATATATATATATATATATATATATATATATATCCAATGGTCAAGTCAACCATCCTATTGTATATGTAAAATTCACTGCCTTTATCAGGCGATGACTCTTATTTTAACTATAAATATAAAATATTAACTTGACTAAAAACTAAGATGGGGTCATCAATGGAAACAATGTAACTTTTTTACTAAAGCCTATAAGTTCACATGGCTCAGGCTGCATGAGTTTGGATGGTAGCGGATTAGGTGCGTCCCCCCAGCCTCATCCAGGACGGTGCAGCCCTTACTAGGGCCATGACGTATGTATTCTACCTCCACATTGTTGGTCTGTTTTGCTGAATCATTTTATGGCAGGAGCCAAAAAAGAAAAAATGAAAAAATTCAAATCTCAGGTGGACCATGCCATAGGAAGCATGGGTGATTTAATTTCCTGCCATTAAAAACTTCCTGGGGCCCATTTTATTGCTCCTGCAATGTTTATTCGCCATCTAACTTGTTGATAAGGTCAAATAAAGCTCCATGAAGATAATAAAAAATAAATAAATATCATTTTGATCCAAAACTTATGAGACTGACTATTGGCCAATCACCACTGTTGGATCTGCTTCAATTTTAGGCTCATGCCCTAAACTGATCTGGCAAAATGAGCGGACGACGTGGATATAGAATACATACATCAAGGTGGGTCCCATGGTAAGGGCCGCACCTATTTCTCTCCACAATGCCTCTAACAAAAGATATACACCATGTCGCTCTCACACAAACCTATGGGTTGCATCCCATCGTGTGGCCCAAGTAAATTGTGGATGGGGTTGGCTTTTTGCTCTAAAACTAAAGGGTAATACCTGAATGCCTGCACCATTGGGCTCACCGTGATATATGTATCATGTCCACGCCGTGTCTCTCTCTCTTCTTTTTTTTCTTTTTTTTTTAAAGCTATGAGTTAAAAAGTGAGTTAGATTCCATACATACCACAACACAAGAAAGAGTAAAAATACTGATGTCAACTGTAAAACTTACCTAACACCAACCAAGATTATTATTTTCTATACTCTAACTGGATGAAAGAAACACACAAATATCATCTTGATTCAAAAACTTCCATTGCCCATATAAAGTTTTTAATGGTGGACATTCAATCCCCACTGTTTTATGTGGTGTGGTCCACTTAAGCTTTAGATTTGCTTTATTTTTGGGCACGTCCTGGAATGAATTTACAAAATAGATGGATGAAGTGGATATGACATATGCATAGGGTGCCGGTAGAGCTTAGTGCTGCATGAAACCCTCTTATCACACCACGTGATTCAGACGGTAGCATTGTTCAACGAATCTGGTCGTGGGACTGTGCCTATCAACAGTCATCGTACTACTACTACAAAAATTAAGTAATGTAATCCATCGTATAAAGATCTGAAATCAAAGTTTTATTAAAGAAAAGTAGCTTTTCATATTGTCCTCCCATTCAGTTTCTCCATCACGATAAATTAACCCCATGTGTAATAGAAATAAAGACAAGGAACGGATTTTCCTCTTCTTTTTTTTATTTGTTTATATTGTAACTCATCTCTCTAAAAAAATGCTCTAGAAATTGCCTTGGAACGTGCTTTGCCTCATACAGTGAGACTTAGCACGGCTTCACTACGCTTCGTAGCTTAGTACTTAATGGGGTTTTTGAGCTCTTAAAACTTAAAATGAGTTTAGTTTCTTGTTTGATCACTGACTATCTGTCTATTCGATATGAGTTTACCCTAGCAATAATTACTGCTTTCGGTAAATAACAGTAAAACATAGTCGGCCAAAGTAGGCCATGGGATATAAAACAGTGAGGATTGAACATCCACTTTTCATAGTGTTACAGAGAGGTTTTGAATCTTGCTAATGATTGTGTCTCTCTCGTTCATCTTGGTAGAAATGACCTTATTAAGGGTATAGATGACATATAAACATTATAGTGTACGTAAGAGGTCACAGAGGTAGGCATTTCCCATCCACTCTTTCCTGTCACAAGGCCTACTTGAGTTTTGTATACGTGGAGGCAGATTGGATGCTATCCCATCAAGACCTTTTTTTTTATTTTTTTTTCACGCACACACTCACATCCCCACACACTCATGCAGTAGTGGGATTGCACCACTTATTGATACTTGAACCCTTGGCTGAGTGTTAAAACTCTTGAGAGTCTACCACCGGTGCAAGAGTAAGGATCCTTAAGACCTAACTTGGAAAGAGCTCTGTTAGCCCATTGTCATGTATGTGTTTTATCCTTTGTTCATTCATTTTGGAAGATTATTTATTAGATGAATTTAAGAATATTATAATCGGAAGTTCAAGTTGGCCACAATACAGGAAACAATTGAGTTGAACTAGTATTTCTGTTTTCTATCTATGTAAACTTCTAATCAAGTTAGATGGAAATAAACATACTAATGAGCCTTATGAAGGTTTCAATGGTGGGCATTACATTGTCACCACTACTACCTGTAGTATGGTCCACTTGAGTTTTTTATTCATTACATTTTTAGGCTCATTAGATAAAATGATACGACAAAATGATGGATATTATAAATTAAAAATATACATCACTGTAGGCCTCACGCCTATGCATGATTATCTGTCTCTAACTATGCCCGGATGGGGGTAGTACTATCAGCCCAGTCCCCATCTCATTTATTGTTTTCATGAAATAACATGACAGGTGAATTTCTCGGAAGCAGATTGTCTGGTGTACTACACACACCACTGTCCTGGCTGGTGTTGGTACTATGTTGGGCAAAGACGAGCACTCACACTCTCCAAGCTCCGGTTATACGAATGATTGAATGGTTGGAAGGAGATCAAAGTTTTACAGCCCCACAATGATCAAATTATTTTACAGCTTGAGCCTATAAATGAATCATATCCAAAGCTTAAGTGGACCACATTACAAATAGTAGCAGGACAATGATTATTCTCACCATTAAAGCATTTATACAGCTCCTTATAATGTTTATTTTTCATCTAATCTGTTCATAAAATCACACAAACCTAAGTTAAGAATAAAAACAAATATCATATTATCCAAAACTTCTGTGACCCCAAAAGAATTTCAATGGTAGACGACCAATACCTTTGCTGCTTTTCGCAGCATGGTCCATTTGATCTTTAGATCTGTCTTAAATTTCAGCTTAAGCCTTACAAGTAGCTCGCCATATGATCAGATAAATCAGATATAACACAAAACCCGTGATGGGACCCACGTAACTTGGTGACGTCAACACAGCAGCCACCAGCCAGGTCCGTCGATGGTGTGTGTGGTACAAGAGCCAATCCGCTTCCGAATTTCTCACAAACATCAGGGTGGGCCCCACTGTCACGTGAAGTCCTCGGGCCCCATCTATCATATGCATGACACAAAAGTGATCGTATCGATGGAATTTTCATGAACTAGCCGACGATTTGGGACCACATGGATCATTGTACGGATACATCCCCTACAGAGAGTGCCGCGTATGTATCACATACTTTCGAATGGGATGACCCCATGCTTTCTGTCGTGTATCATATGTACCAACGTAGCTCTTGCATTAGGTGAGTTCTTAGGAGCACTCACCACGTGGTCTGAATGAGTTATCTGATGGATCTCACAGGTACATTGATACTCTGGTACGTGTGGTCCACCTGACTATTGATCTATACTGTTTTTCATCCCACAATATCTAAGTTGTAGAGCTGACCAAATGAACGGTTTGGATCTTTTAGGGTGGCACCCGTGGCAACAGTACGCTTAGAGAGACTTTCCAAACTATCTAATATACAGGGAGACCTGATTGATAGTGGATGTCAACTCCTCTCTCGTTAAACTATCACACCATAACCCAATAGGTTTTGATGAGCTATCACACGAACCTGCTTGAACATATGACTGGCGGGGCTTCGTGGATCCTTGTGGGGCTCACCTTGATTTATTTTACCTACACCCATTCTGTCCATTCGTTTTGATAGGACATTTTACGGTATAATTTCAGAAATGGAGTATATGGAAATCTTAGGTGGACCACACCACAGGATAGAGTGGTGATTGAATACACAACATTAAAAACTTGTTAGGGCCCACCAAAATGTTTACTCACCATTCAAGCTGTAGATAAGGTTAGAAAGACTTGTATGAAGAGAGCACATAAACTTCAGCGTGATCCAAAACTTTTGTTGCCCACAAGAAGTTTTTAACTGTCAATCACCACTATTTCCTGTGGGGTGGTCCACTTTAGATTTGGATGTGTTCGTATTTTATGTCATTTGTAAAATAAGCTCTCAAAGTGGATGGACGGAGTGGATGTGAATCACATCTATCACAGGGGCCACGGTCAAGAGTTCCACCCACCTCAGTGGATCTCGTAATGCAAGACAAAGCCGTTCGGATAAGAGGGACCTTGCTTGGGTGACTGCCGGTCCTGGAACGAACTCCCACGGGCGCGGATTGGATCGCTACTAAGTTACTTCACCAAGCTCTGTGGACCTACTATGATGCATGTGTTGTATCTATACCGTCCTACCATTTATAGAGATCGTTTTATGGCATTGCAAAGAGAGTGAAATAAATCTAAATTTCAAGTGGATCCACCACAGAAAACCGTGGGAGCCGTCACACCCATGGTTGAAACATTTATAGGGCTCACAGTGATGTATTTTTGGGATCCATTCTATTCATAAGTTAACATAGAGATAGATGAAGTGAAAACAAAAATATCAGTTTCATCAAAAACTACTGTGGGCCCTAAGAAGTTTTGAACGATGGATGTCATAGTCCCCACTATTTTATATGGTGGGGTCCACTTGAACTTTAGATCTATCTCATTTTCTTTGTAATGCTATAAAACGATCTCTAAATATGGTTGAATGGTACTGGATACAACACATGCTTCATGGTGGTTCACAAAACTAGTATCCAATCCACGCCCAATGCCGTCGGCCACGTCGGGCCAGGATATGAGGGGACGGCTTCGGTGGACCCACGGATCCAACAATGTGAGTGGATACCTTACTGTGTGGCAAACTGCCATGTGTGCCTTACATCTACGTTGTCTAGCTGTTTTAAAAGCTCATTCTAAAGCATGATTAAAAAAACGAAGCCGATTAAAATCTTAGATGGACCTCACCACAAGAAGCAGTGGTAATTGAGTATCTACCATTAAAAACATCGTGGGGTCCACCAATGTTTATTTACCATTTAACTTGTTGATAAGGTTACAAAGACCTGGATGAAGGGACCATACAAATATTAGTTTGATCCAAAACTTTTGTGACTCATGGAAAGTTTTTAATGGTGAATCATCATTGTTTCCTGTGGCGTGGTCCACTTAAGATTTGTATCTGCTTCATTTTATTTTGTTTTACATAGTGTCTTAAAATGAGCTTTTGAAACAAATGAACGACATAGATGTAAAACACGCACCACAATGTGCCACATAATCAGGAATCCAATCATTTTAGGGCATAAAAAAAGGAAAAAAAAAAAACTAAAGCATAATACTAGTTCATATGAAATTACTGTGGCCTTAGAAAGGTTTCAACTTGAGTTAATTGGTGAAGGAAAGCATGCATATATAAAATACATTCATAACAGTGGTCCCACAAAGTCCTGCCACCACAGGAGTCAGTGGTGCCTAGGGCTGTTCACGAGTCGTGTTAGCTTAAAAAACACGCTCGACTCAGCTCGAGTCAGCTCGGATTGACTTGGCCAATTTGAGCCGAGCCAAGCTGATTATTTGAAGCTCGAGTTGAGTTCAAGCCAAGTTCGACCAGGGGGCATTTCAATTCGACTCGAACTTGACTCGACTCAAAGCTTGAACTCGAGCTCGACTCGGCTCGATTAATAAATATTATATTATATTATATATATAAATTTTAAGTTTAAACTTTATTAAAAAAACCCTAAAGTCTTTATCCGACCGCACACACCCCCTTTTCCCTTCCCTTTCTTCTTTTTCTCTATCCACTGCCAGCTGCACGCCCACTCGGACCACTACCACCAGTTTTTATTTCAGCTCCACAATAGTATGATTTCAATCTCTTAAGATCTACTTCTTGGGCGAGAAACCCAAGAAATTCAAGATGGGTTCTTCTCAGATTTGTTAGAGCTTCAAGGAAATCCAATGATCTGAGTGGCTCGAGCTTTTTACTTGGATTTCTGATCTGTATTCTGCTTTGTTTCTTTTCTAGTACTTGGATTTCTATTGGTGGAAGAATATCAAGAATAGATCGGTTTTTACAGGTTTCCTCATTCGATTTGAAGCTTTGTTTAATTTTTTCATCAGGTTTTACTTTGATTCTTTTAAGATTTTGGAATTTTTCATCAAGAGGAGGATTAAGAACAGAATCCATTACTCTCTCACCCAACAAGCTTGAGTTTGACTCAACTCGAACTACTAACTCGACTCGACAGTTTTGGCAAACAAGCCAAGCTTCAATGTTTAGCTCGAGGCCGAGCTCGAGCTCGAGTACATCATGGACAAGCCGAGCCGAGCTTAGCCCACCTTGACTCGACTCGGCTCGATGCCCACCTCTAGTGGTGCTAGAGTCACTACACAATTTGCATCAAATTGGGGTCCCTAAAGGACCAATCCATCATGGGACCCACATAGTCTTACGTTGTAAATAATTTGGACCATCCATTTTACTGGCCATGTAAAAAATTGTGTGAAGTATCATTCTGGTTGGTTTTTTTTTAAAATTTTTAAGCTCACTCGCGCATGTTAGATTGAGAATGATGTCGATAGAACATTCCATCTAGCTCAACTGGCAGACTAAGTGGAGACACCTTGTTTCTACACTTGAGGTCTTGGTATCGATCCCTAGCGGGGGTGGCTAACATGGAGTGAAGCGGTTGAATTTTTACTACATCGCCCAGCAACAATACATCCTAGAATGGACGGTAGAGATGATTGAACATGCAGCCATGTGGGCTGCATCAAGGTTGGCTAAAGAAAACTATAGAGCATGCCAAACTAGGCGAAGACCACCCCTCCAAGATAGCAACATCAACCTAGTGGAGATTTTGAAGCCCGATTAATGAAAAGCCATGTGGGACCTATTGATGTTGAATTCTAGTCTATCATTGTTACTCGTTATCCTGCTTTCCACTATTATTTAACGGATAACAAGAGAAGTCCTACCTCACCTACTATGAACTGATAAGTACCTGTAATTTAATGGAGGCATAAGAGAAAACACTGGGAGTACCGGTTAAGGATAGGGACCCTATGATGCCTTAGTTAGGCGTATGGACTCACAGTAGGAGTAGAAAATTTGGTATATTTGTATGTACATTTTACCCATGGCAGGGGATATATTTATAGGCTTTCTAGGCGGTTTGCGTATTTGAGTTAATTTGTGAGAGGGGTCGTATTAGAGTCAGATTCTAATTGCGAGATTATGTCCAACTTTACTTGGATCAGCATGTCAGCAGAGATCTTGGAAAGTAAACACACCTGTATACAGAGAGGATTATTCTTTCTATTCCGAGACCGAGATCGTTATTCAAGGTCGAGGTTGGTACCTGAGGCTGACTTTCGAGGTCGAAGTTTATGTTGAAACTCCTAAGAGTCTACCACTAGTGCAAGAGTAAGGATCCTCAAGGCTTAACCTGGAAAGAGCTCTGTTAGTCCATTGTCATATATGTGTTTTATTCATTGTCTATCCATTTTGAAAGATTATTTTTATAATGAATTTAAGAATATCATAATCCTGAGGTTCAAGTTGACCACAACACAAGAAATTAGAGGTGTATATCAAACCGGAAGAACCGTGGAACTGGACCGAAACCGACCAAATGGTCCGATTTGGTCCAATCTAGAGTGCACCGGTTCCAGTTCCGGTTCCAAAAATCAAAGAACCGATTACATCGGATCGGTTCTCGGTTTGGGGGTATGTAGAACCGAACCGAACCGTGGACCCGATCGGTAGATCCGAACTATGGAACCAAACCTGGAACCGAACCAGGAACCATTTGATTGTTTCCTTATTTGACTCATGATTTATGGTTTATAATGCACCATTTGATTATTCTTATAAATGTATTTTTGCACACCTTATACAATATATAAACCATTTATCAAATGAATCACAACATGAATGGACATGGGTTAGATAATAAAATAAAACATGCAATTGGGTTGAATTATGAAAAACCCAGAACCGTGGAGCCGTTCTAGAACCGAACCGGTTTTAACGGTTCGATTCCGATTCGGTTCTAGAGTGTTAACGGTCCAGTTCCGGTTTCAAATATCTTCAAACCGTTAGGAATGGTTCGGTTCCAGTTTCACCCCAGAACCAGACTGAACTGACCCGTGTACACCCCTACAGGAAACAATGGAGATTGAACACTTACTGTTCAAAATGTTATGAGGGCCACAAAAGTTTTGGATCCAGCTGATATTTATGTTTCAGTTGATGTAAACTTATAAACAAGGGGGATGGAAATAAACAAAATAGTGGGCCCTACGATGGTTTCAATGGTGGGCATCATTTTCACCACTGCTCCCTATAATACGGTTCACTTGACCTTTTTATCAGCTACATTTTTTAGCTAGCTAGGTCCGGATTGGGTAGTACTATCAGCCCAGTCCTCATCTCATTTTATTGATTTCATGACATTATATGACAGGTAGAATTTTTCAGAAGTGGATTGCCTGATGTATCACACGCAACTGACCTGGCTGGTGCTGGTACATGTCGGGTGAAGACAGCACTTACACTCGTCGGGCTCTGAGTCATACGAACAGTTGAAAGGAGATCAAGTTATACAGCCCCTGCATCAAATTTACATCTGGCAAAATTATTTCACAGCCTGAGCCTTAATATCCAAAGCCCAAGTGGACCACACTACAATTAATAGTAGGACAATGATTATTCTCACCATTAAAACATTTATAGGGCTCATCATAATATTTATTTTTCATCCAATCTTTCCATAAAATCACACGGACCTGGGTTAAGAAGAAAAACAAATATCTTATTGATCCAAAACTCCTGCTATGCCAAAAGCATTTCAATTTTAGACCTTCAATCCCCTTGCTGCTTTTTGCAGCGTGGTACATTTGACCTTCAGACCTGTCTTAATTTTCAGGTGAGGCCTTATAGGGAGCTTGCCAAATGAGCAGACGGTCTGGATATAACACATACCTCGTCATAGGAACCCCATGACTTGGTGACGTCAACACACCAGCCACCAGCCAGTTCCGTCGGTGGTGTGTATTATACACCAGCCAATCAGCTTCCGTAATTCTCAAAAACATCACGGTGGGCCCACCTAGCTTCCGGTCACGTGAAGTTCGTGCGACAGGTTGTCGCAGGCAATCCGCGTGCCCCATCTATCATATACCTGACACAAAAGTCGTCATATCGATGGAATTTCCATGAACTAGCCGACGATATGGGACCACATGGATCATTGTACGTGTACATCCTCTACAGAGAGTGTGGCGTATGTATCACATACTATCGAATGGGACGACCCCATGCTCTCTGTCGTGTATCATATGTACCAACCTAGCTTGCATTAGGTGAATACTTAGGAGCACTCACCACGTGGTCTGAACGAGTGATCTGATGGATCTCATAGGTGTATTGATACTCTGGTACGTGTGGTCCACCTGACTATTGATCTATACTGTTTTTCATCCCACGAAATCTAAGTTGTGGAGCTGACCAAATGAACGGCTTGGATCTTTTAGGATGGCACCTGTGGCAACAGTACGCTTAGGGAGACTTTCCCAACTATTTACCATATAGGGAGACATGATTGACCGTGGATGTCAACTCCACTCTCGTTAAACTATTAACTATCACACCGTAACTCAGTAGGTTTTGATGAGCTATCACACTACCCAGTTGTGTGCAGCTGTGCTTGAACATAAGACTGGCGAGGCTTCGGTGGATCCCTGTGGGGCCCACCTTGATTTATTTTCCTTACATCCATTCTGTCCATATTCGTTTTGAAAGTACATTTTTGGGTATAATTACAGAAATGGAATATATTGAAATCTTAGGTGGACCACACCACAGGATAGAGTGGGGATTGAATACACACCATTAAAAACTTGTTAAGGCCCACTGAAATGTTTACTTACCTTCCAAGCTGTAGATAAGGTCAGAAAGACTTGTATGAAGAGAGCACATAAACTTCAGCATGATCCAATACTTTTGTTGCCCACGAAAAGTTTTTAAGTGTAAATCACCACATTTTCTTGTGGGGTGGTCCACTTGAGATTTGGATGTGTTTGTTTTTTATTTCATTTGTAAAATGAGCTCTCAGAGTGGATGGACAAAGTGGATGTGTATCACATCTATCACAGGGGCCACAGTTAGAGAATCACCACCTCAGTGGATCTCGAAATGCAAGACAAAGCCGATCGGATAAGAGGGAGCTTGGGTGACTGCCGGTCGTGGACCGAACTCCCACGGGTGCGGATTGGGCACTGACAAGGTCAGTAGCCAATTGCTATTGAAGTTACCTCACCAAGTTCGATGCATGTATTGTATTTATACTGTCCAATCATTTGTAGAAATCCATTTTATGGCATTACAGATAAAATGAAATAGATCTAAATTTCAAGTGGACCCACCACAGAAAACCGTGGGAGCCGTCACACCCACCGTTGAAACATTTTTAGGGCTAACAGTAATATATTTTTAAGATTCATCCTATTCATAGGTTAATATAGAAATAGATGAAGTGAAAACAAAAATATTAGCTTCATTAGAAACTACTAACAGTAATGTATTTTTAAGATTCATCCTATTTATAAGTTAACATAGAAATAGATGAAGTGAAAACAAAAATATTAGCTTCATCAGAAACTACCGTGGCCCTTAAAAAGTTTTGAACAGTGGATGTCACTATCCCCACTATTTTCTATGGTGGGGTCCACTTGAACTTTAGATCTATCTCATTCTCTTTGTAATGCTATAAAACGATCTCTAAAAATGGTTGGACAGTATGGATACAACAGATGCATCATGGTGGTCCACAAAGCTAGTATCTAATCCACGTCCAACGCCCCGGCCACGTTGGGCTAGGATATGAGGGGACGGCTTCGGTGGACCTGCGGATCCAACTATGTGAGTGGATCCCTTACTGTGTGGCAATCTTTGATGTGTGGCTTACGGCTATGGTTTTTTGTTGGGGGGGGGGGTGGTTAGTACACACTCATGTCAGTACACACAATCTATGGGGGGGGGGGGGGGGGGGGGGGGGGGGTTAGTACACACAATCTATTGGGGAGGGGGGGGGGGGGGGTTAGTACACACTCATTGTCAGTACACACAATCTATGTTAAAACAAGGTATCTTCACTCAGTCTGCCAATTGAGCTATGGATTTGGGCGTGCTTTCATCTATGTTGTCTAGCTGTTTTAAAATCTCATGCTTTAAGCATGATTAAAAAAATGAAGCCCATCAAATCTTAAATGGACCTCACCACATAGAAGCAGTGGTAATTGAGTACTTACCATTAAAAACATCATGGTGTCCACCAATGTTTATTTACCATTCAACTTGTTGATTAGGTTACGAAGACCTGGATGAAGGGACCATACAAATATTAGCTTGATCCAAAACTTTTGTAACCCATGGAAAGTTTTTAATGGTGAATCATCATTGCTACCTGTGGCGTGGGTCCACTTAAGATTTGTATCTGCATCATTTTTATTTAATTTTGCATCATGCCTTAAAATGAGCTTTTAAAATAGGCATAGATGTAAAAACAAGCACCACAATGTGCTACGTAATCAGGAATCCACTCGATCTTAGGGCATAAATAATAATAATAATAACAACAACAATAATAATAATAATTAAACTAAAGCAAATATTGGGTCATATGAGATTACTGCGGCCTCAGAAAGGTTTCAACTGTGGCCTTAGAAAGGTTTCAACTGGTTCATATAAGATTACCGTGGCCTTGGAAGCAAAACGTGCATATATAAAATACATCTTAACAGTGGTCCCACAAAGTCCTGCGACCACAGGAGTCAGTGGTGCCAGAGTCACTACACAATTTGCATCAGATTGGTCCCTAAAGGACCAATCCATCATGGGACCCACATAATCGTACGTTGTAAATAATTGGGACTCTCCATTTTACTGGCCATGTAGAAAATCGTGTGAAGTATCATTGTGGTTGGATTATTTTTTTTTGTTTTTTATTTTTTTAAAATTCACCCGCGCATGTTAGATTACGAATGACGCCGGATAGAACATTCCATCTAGCTCAACTGGCAGCCTGAGTTGGAGATACCTCGTTTCACCACTTGAGGCCTTGGTATCGATCCCTAGCGACGGTGGCTAACACCCCCCCCCCCCCCCCCCCCCCACTCCTCTTTAAAAAAAAAAGAAAGGAAAAAAACGGTTGAGTTTTTACTATATCGCTCAGCATCAATACATCCAGAATGGACGATGGATATGATTGTACACGCAGCCATGTGGGCTGCATCAGGTTGGCTAAAGAAAACTATAGAGCATGCTAAACTGGACGAAGACCACCCCCCAAGATGGCGACATCATCCCAGAGGAGATTTCGAAACCCGAGCAATGAAAAGCCACGTGGGACGTATTAATGTTGAATTCTAGTCTATCATTGTTACTTGTTATCATGCTTTCCAATCCTACTTTCCACCGTAATTTAACAGATAACAAGAGAAGTCTTGCCTCACCTACTGCGAATTGATAATTACCTGCAATTTAATAAAGGTATAAGAGAAAACACTGTGAGTGCCGGTTAAGGATATGATTGTACACGCAGCCATGTGGGCTGCATCAAGGTTGGCTAAAGAAAACTATAGAGCATGCTAAACTGGACGAAGACAACCCCCAAAGATGGCGACATCATCCCAGAGGAGATTTCGAAGCCCGAGCAATGAAAAGCCACGTGGGACGTATTAATGTTGAATTCTAGTCTATCATTGTTACTTGTTATCATGCTTTCAATCCTGCTTTCCACCGTAATTTAACAGTAACAAGAGAAGTCCTGCCCTCACCTACTGCGAATTGATAATTACCTTGCAATTTAATAAAGGTATAAGAGAAAACACTGTGAGTGTCGGTTAAGGATAGGGACCCTATGATGCCTAAGTCAAGCATATGGATTCACATGTAGGAGTAGAAAATTTGGTATATTTTTATGTACATTTTATCCATGACAGGGGGATATATTTATAGGTTTTCTAGAGGTTTGCATATCTGAGTTGATTTACTAGAGGGGCCGTATTATAGTCAAATTCTAATATCGGAGATTATATCCAACTTTACTTGATCAGCGTGTCAGCAAAGATCT